>CP097503.1:20013542-20113542 GCA_023547065.1 Musa troglodytarum | reverse complement strand
GGAGGTGAGGGTGTTGGATAGGGAGGAGGGCGACGAGTGCCTGATCCTGGCGAGCGACGGGCTGTGGGACGTGGTGAGCAACGAGACGGCCTGCGACATCGCAAGGATGTGCCTGCAAGGCGGCGGCGGCGGCGACGAAGAAGAGGAAGTCGCTGGCGAGGGGGACGGCGGCGGCGGCGATGCAACGTGCTCGGACGCGGCCGTACTGCTGACAAAGCTGGCCTTAGCGAGGCACAGCGCAGATAACGTCAGCGTGGTCGTCGTCGACCTAAGAAAGAAATGGAAAAGGGCGCCGACGACGCCGACGATGACGAATTCGTAGTACCGAAAGACTTACTATTATTTTCTTATTTCTATCTTGAGCTTCCCTGTAGCAGCGCCTGATTGGCTTGGCTGGTGGTGAAGAGCAAAAACGCCGGCGTTGCTAACCTGGGAAGACGGAGATGAGAAATCATTTAGATGGCCAGAATCTCTCTGGCTTTTTCCATCTCCTTTCTGTTGTTGATTACAATGAAGGTGGCAAATTTGTATGGTGACATTAGAGTTTCACCTTTTACAGCATTCCCTTCTTCTCCTCGAGGGCTTTCGATTACCTCTGTCAGTGACGAACGACCTGATGGATCATGAACAGATGTTAGGATGCGTTATGGCCAATGGTTAGCAATAGATTGTGCTTGTTCTAAAACAAGTTGATGTAGATTCTGGACAAAGTCACACTATGAAATATTTTTAAGAAAGTGAGAACGAAAGACCTAATTCAAATATCAAGAAGCATAAAAGGCAACTTTAGGTCGTTTTAAACAGCTTTGATCATTGCGACCTAAGAACGGAGACTTGAACAACATGTAGAAACTTCGGGAATTGATTCTAAACATGGAAGCCGCATAATGCAATTTCCTTAGATTATTCTGCGAGGATATACCTGCCCACACCTTCTGTGTGCAAACTGGTGGTGCTGCCCAAGCACAGTAATCTCCAGCTCCTAGTATTATGTTGACATCAAGAAGCAGAATCCCATCTTCATCAAAGGTAGGAAACCACTTTAAAAAGCAATTATATGATAAGAACAACAATTCTATAATGGTGAGTCTTGAATTTTTGCTATGGTAACCAAGAATTCTATAAAAACATGAAGATTCAACATAGAGTTCATAAACCTTAATCCAAGGAAATCCCTAACAGCAGTCACAACATAAAAGAACTCACATGACATTACACTTTTAAGTTGGACTCTTTCACTACTGAAGAAGTGAGTACAAATGACAGTGACACGTATATCATGAATCTAATTTATTTGATGTATTGAACAATGAACTAAGTCAAATACCTGTTTCAGATTTAATGATCAATGAGTGGCAGAAGTGCTACCATTCCAGATGCACCCTATTCGAGAGGAAATTGAATCTGGTTCTCATCAGCATCGTACGAGAAAGCAACAAAACTTGGGCATCAATGACCGAGCATCAAAATCAACTCTTGTTTGGTAACCAAGTGCGGTATCTGGAACCATCCGCACAACTAGGGCAAGAAGAAGACACATTTGGAAAGAAAAATGATGTTTTACATACGAAGGAAACTAAAAGTCTTAGAGATATGATTCAAATTCTGATTGATCATGGATATACTGAGTTTGATCTACAAGAAAATTTAATTTGACTTTGATCTTTATAATCCAATTTTGGCTTCCTTTGTTTCTACCCAAGGGTGTGTGAGGAACATTGCTTAGCCATAACTTCAAAAAATTAAATCATACCATGGTCCCACACACAAAACATATACGTGCGTACTGTCACGGACTTAGCTGATTTTGTCTAAGCCGTGCGGCACCATTGCGTGTCACCGCAATGGTTAGCCTCCCCAAAATCTCCTACAATCCCTTAGGACCTGCAAAAGAGAAGACGGGACCGAGAAAACGCTTCACACGGGACCCACAAGCCACTCTTTCAGCAAACACTTTATAGCCAAAGCAAATTCCAACCATGGACATCACAAGCTCAGAACGGTTGCACAACAAAGGTATAAAATTGGTCCACTACAGACCGAATTCTAATACAAGTATTCACTCGGCGTAAACTTTAAGTACAAGCCTACAATGACTGCCAAACTCACTTAAATGGGGTATTAGATTTTGGCAAGCCCTTTACAAGCTATAACAAACCAAAAGGGACACGAACACACATAAGCATTACACCGAACAAGCCGTTTATAATTTATCCGTGACAACACGCTCGAGAACTCTTTGTTACATTCCGACTGGAACATCAAAAATACTTGCTACTTTCATAAATAAGCAACACT
The DNA here is from genome assembly GCA_023547065.1 of Musa troglodytarum. Classification (NCBI taxonomy): domain Eukaryota; kingdom Viridiplantae; phylum Streptophyta; class Magnoliopsida; order Zingiberales; family Musaceae; genus Musa; species Musa troglodytarum. Next base: position 20,111,244 of record CP097503.1, on the reverse strand, counting down.
AAATTGCAAAGGAAGATTTTCATCAAAGACGATCAAGCACAGCTGCTTTCTAAAGAAAAGCACATGTAATATAATATGAAAACCAGTTTCAAGGATGGCAAAAGGTTGTTCTTGGGAATCATATCATCTTTGCTAATTGTTTCAATATTTTGCATCTCTTAAGTTTATCAGGTATGATGTAGTGAAACCTATTTTTACCCTTGTGTTATCATACATTAAAACAATCACAACACTTACCCCTTGTGTCAAGAGCACATTTGTCTGGTTGATACACACCAAAACTGGAAGAATACCATGTGTTATGGTGATAATTCTTTTTGATAATTAAGTTCAAGGTCATAGATCATAGAGTCTTCAAAAATAATGGGAAAAGAAAAACTATCAGTAAGTTGTCCAAAAGAAATCTCATCTAATGCTACACTCGGCAAAGATTCAGTTTCATTGATTCATGAATACATGACACACAAATTAAGCCTGTAAACTACCCACCTCCAGTCACTTTTAGGCCTTTAAAATTTACTGAATTATATGAAAAACCCAAAACTTTGTTAGCCTTGTTAGCCTTGGAAAGAAGTTATTCCACATTTTTCTCATGAATGTTCGTATATCATTTTAATCATCCGTGTCATTATTGTGGGCAGCTTTTAGTAAACTTAAATGAATTACTAGCTCTTACCTAAGAAGTTATTGTGGCCTTAACTTGAAACAAACTTCAGTTTTCATAGCAGTGAAGCTTCTTAATAGGCAAGAGAAGTGCTATCGTCCACAAACTGACAACATTTAGCCTTCTAATGTGGAATTAGCAGTCCAAGTAGTTCCCTTTTACAAAATTGCATGAATCACCGCTTTAGCGATCATAGGCAGCTGCAAAGATCATAGGCAGCTGCTTGTCTACATAAATCATCGTCCACACATAAATCAGTAGAACAAATCATAGCTCCAAGCTTCTTGTAACCCAATCACGCTCAAATTAGATAATGATAGTTAAACACTCTAACGTATGTTCCTATATCAGTCAACATATATCCCCTGTTAGCGTAAAATTCCATGCTATATGAAAGCCTGATCCCTCTTGTGGGGATATGTCTGTACCCGGGTCTTGTGGGCTTTGGAAAAGGGGTTTAAGTGGACTCGTATCCATTATGATCTTAGGTTTGTGTCCAAGTCTCGGATTCTATGGGCATGATATGATGATAAAAACTTCACAACTTAGAGAATGTCTCTGAATTCACAGGAAGTTTGAGAAAATGAAATGTAACTATCCACCGTGATTAGCATCGCTAAGAGTCACAGTAAGCAACAATAGCCATCAAAGGAGAAGGGAACGAGAACGATCAACATTTAGAGGCAGAATGGGAAGTCAGAAGAAGGATAACCTCATTTCTGCTTCTAGGCCAGGGATCTGTGTCTTGTCATCCTTGAACGCCGGAAATCAAGCGATTCAACCCCTTCCTTCAGAACAATGTCACTCCAGATTCTCTCCTCTCTTCCTAGAATGCAGCCGATTAGGGCACAGTTCGAACTTCTCGATCCAAACGGCATCCATTGTCTCCTCCCCTTCGCTCCCGTTGTTCCCGTCTCCCCTCGTCCAAAACATCCACCACGTCCGAGTGGTGCGCCCCCCAGGTCGAGGTCGCCACCCATCGGCCCTCGAGTTTCTCCTCTCTTTCCCTCGGATGTAGTCTTCTAGGGTAGAGATTGACACTTCTTGATCCAAACTCTGTCCATCGTCTTCTCCCCATCGCTCCCGTCGCTTTCCGTCCCCCTTTCCAAACCATCCCCCGAGCTTCCTCCAACAAATAAGTTACTCCCCGAGATGATCGCAGATCAATCGTCGAGAGCCTACGACACCTAAGTTCATATGCCACCTCAGCTGCCTGCGTGGCCTACTCCTGTCACCGTAGCACGGGCCCGTAAGATGGATCTCTACCTTTTGAGACCAAACTAGGCCGTCTTAACTCTCCGATCAACGACACTCAAGATAATAATATTTTGATATTAGAAAAATGATCTAAATGTCGAATGCTCCAACGAGGAAGTCTCATTGTCGATACTCTTAATGTCTTTGGGTAGGAAGCATAGCCACCTTCCTTTCTTTAGATACACGCTTCCACCTCAACACAAGCATCGGAATGTTACTGGTGTTTGATCAATGATCCTGGTCTCTCCCCTCGGAGGTCAAGTGCAGGATATCTATTTGTCTCATTCGACGCCTTCATGGGCCTCACTCATCAAGTGTAGACACTTGCCAGCATGATGTAGGTGATCGCCCCTCTCCTGCCCCAACTGATGCAGCAGGTAGCTCTGACACAACGACCAGCAATCTAATCCTCACTCGTCCCCTCACCTCTAAGAGCACCCCTAACGAGCTTCCTATCGATGCCTTCCAAATGCCTAGATAAGCTGAGGTGGCTCCGAAAGGACAAATACCCCTAACGATGGAGCTCATTACCCTGCCATGCTATAGGATGGCCATGCCTAAGTCGAGGGTATAAATCGTCGACTCGATGGAGGATTCACTCAAAGCACAATACCGAGCCATGAATTGGTGCCTGAACAATGTATAGCAAGAAATTTTGCAATCCAATCCTCACTCGTCCCCTCACCTCTAAGAGCACCCCTAGCGAGCTCCTTGTCGATGCCTTCCAAATGCCTCGACAAGCTGAGGTAGCTCCGGAAGGGCAAATACCCCTAACGATGGAGCTCAATACCCTGCCATACTATAGGATGGCCATGCCTAAGTCGAGGGCATAGATTGCCGACTCAGTGGAGGATTCACTCAAAGCACAATACCGAGCTATAAACCGGTGCCTGAACAATGTATATCGAGAAATTTTGCACTCGAAGGGTGAGTCCTACATATCAAACATCTCCCCATTTGTTCAAAGCATCAAGGAGGAGCCCCTCCCAGCTAACTTTTGCCTCCTAGTATTGGAAACTTTTGATGATAGCTCCAACCTAATGGAACATATTACGACTTTCAAGACTCAAATGCCATTATTTGGCACATCAAACGTCGCAATGTGCTAGGTATTTCCAATGATCCTAAGAGGGTCAGCTCGAGAGTGGTACAATCGCCTAAAATCTCTCTCGATTACCTCTTTCCCCTAGCTTGTGAAAGAGTTTGAGTATCACATTCTTGCCAATGTGCACCCAAAGCCATCCACAACCACATCGCTCAAGTTGAGATAAAGGAAAGATGAGCCTCTCTCCTGCTTCATAGACCTATTCACAAGTGAGATCCAAGGGATCTTGGACACCCACCCCTCGTTGGTGACCCAAGCTTTCATGATGAGCCTAAGGCCTACCAACTTTTTATGGTCACTGGTGGAAAAATTGTCTACAACCATATCCAAAATGCTATAAAGGGCCAATCAGTATGTGGCCACTGAGGCCATGCTCTCGGGTTGGCACGAGGAGTCCCACAAGGGATAGTGCCAACAACTGCCTCAAGGCTTAACCATAAGATCACCATGAAGGAGAAGCCCCTGACCCAAGGCACCACGACAAAGTGTCAAACCACTCCCAAAACTAGCTCGGGTGAACCCTTCCACCCGAGGTTGTCCTTCTGACCCCTCAAGCAAAATTCTTCAATGAAGCCACATTCGAGGAGGGACTTTGAGCCCAGTTGAACTTGGTCAAGGAGCTTAGGGCCGAGGTGCACCTCCGATCCTTGAGGTATAAGAAGGTGATAACCAAGATCTATAATCGACATCTCCGACCATGATAAGTCAGAGTCGAAACTTGGTCTTTCGAAAAGCTGAAGTCAGCAACTTGACCAGCTCTATAAGAAAGGTGACATCGAGTTGGGAGTGCCTCTACTGAGTCATCGAGGTGGCCTAAGAGGGGACTCATTGCCTCAAAACAAGGCTTTACCTTAGACACAATAAAAAAAAAAAATTCTATCTTCAGCACCACCTCAGTTAAAAACTCATGACAAAACGACACGTGAAAAAGAAGATTTTCATTAACAACATTTCTAATCAAGGGCTTGCCAAAAATAATAGGCCTCGCATCTTGTGGACCTAGACAGAAGCCCTTAAAAAAAAAAGGAGGCCATCAACATAAGCACTCAATCAGAAAAGGAGGATGAGTCAAGACTATTATCGAAGGGGATCTGTGCCTTTGCGGGGACGTAAACATCTTTGGGCCACTAAGTGAAGGGGTCCTCGACACTTATTCCTAGGTACTTGACCTTGAAATGCCCTAAAGTAAAAAAGTACCTATATCGATACGAAGCCTTTCTCGATCTTAGTAAACCTCGCCAGAACCCTTTTGATTCCTTATATGTCACGATTGTATCTCTCTCCAGATCGAGAGATTGGTGCGACTCCTCCTCTAGGAACTCTTTAGCTTCTTAGGCCTCCATCCTGGTGGCCATCAACTTATCAAAGTGCATATGTAGATAGTCCTCCTGATGGTGGCCCCTCTCCTCAATGTCCTCCAACCTTCATCGTAGGACTGCTAGACACTGCTCGGTGTCTTACAACTGCTGTTGAGCTTGCCCTTGTAAACCAACTAGCTTGGCAACTGGAGCATCCTCAATTGTCAAGAGAAGTCTATTCTCGAACTCGATGACCCTCACTTAGAGATCCTCACTCACCTAGGATAATTTGTTCACCAACATCCCAACATCACGCACTTGGTCAACAAGGCCCGTCATGTAATGGTGATGCTATTCAAAATGGATGGGTTAGTGTCAAGGAGCAATAGAAAAGGGACCCAAGTGCAAGAACCTTATTATGAAGGCACTGGTCGACCAAAGACTCCATGGGGGTGCAGTACACTAGTTTGATTAGAGCAAGGTTGAGTGACCCCCGATAATACTCACTTGTGACTAAGGTGTTCTCCCATTCTCTCACAGCCTTTGTTAGCCTCTCCTAGTGGGTCCTGAGAGGAGCCCCGAGGGTCACGATAAGCCGGTTGACCATCTTAAATGCCATGAATAGCCCAGGACGACAAGAGCACAGTCTACGAAGAGACTTGGGCATATGAGACCCTGGGTACTATGATGGGCTAGGGCACATATCTTCCCAGGTCAGCCCCTCAACAACGCACCCCCCACTTCGCATCAAAGCCACGAGCCTACTAGAAGAAACCTCAACGAGGAGTGAGTAACCCTCAATGCCCTCCTCCACTAGGTGGGGCACTTGTGGCATAAGAACTATTTTTATAGCGCACTTGCATCTCTTTCGAGCCTACACCAAGTCCCCATAGCCCTAGCAAGACCAACCACCACCCCCTATTAAAGGCACCATAACTTGCTCCAAGATCGACCTCGTCGAAGACTTTGCGAATTGCTCTAGACCAACCTAGGACCCTTGCTTGGCCTCCTGTGTGCTCGAAAGCTCGAGGGGGGATGCTGAAGGACAGCCTTCCCTCAAGTCATAGGGATTCATACCTGCAAAACAAGAAAAAGCCTAGGTGGCATATACAACAATAATTGACGGGATGAACAATGACAAAAGACCAAGGCAAGAGATATGTGAGAACAGCGTGATTAGGATACTAAATAAAGCCCCTTCTTGATAGCCGAATGGACATAAGAAGACCCCTCATCTTTCATAAAAATAACACCTATGTATATTTGCCTCATATGGTGTAAAATCCCCATGATGTCACCCAGAAGCAACCACAACAGGATTTGAGCCTCAAACCTTAACAAATCAAAGCCCCTAGAACCCTAAAAGTGGCGTAGAATCTAAGATTGACCAAAGTCCTTGAGCAGGGAGAGACCCCACCATGATCAAAGCCAGCTAACAAAAAGGGCGCCATGTCAAAAATGACTCAGTGAACCATTACACTATCGCCCAAGGAAAAAGGACACCGCTAAACTAGGCGACCAAATCTACCCTAAAAAAGCTCCAAGTTGCCATAGCGGATCAACACTCCTGGTATGGTGGTCGAGCCAAGACTTGCTACAACAAAAGTCATTACGGTGGATCAATAATCCTGCTACGATAATCGAGCTAAGATCCAGTATGATGGATCAATACTCCTATTATAATAGTCGAGCCAAGACTCACTATGATGGAAGTGCTAGTCATAGGTGCTATGCAAGTTAATCACATGAGTGATAGCTCATGTTACACACTACACATTCTTTTTGCTTATTATTATTTATTGATATTTTTTTCATTTTATGTTGCTTGTTGTATATATTATGATGTTCATGGATCTGTGCAATGAGAATCAGATCGTGATGAGATCATGATAATGAGATCGATTTACCTTTAAACATAGATCCTAAATAATTTCGATCATATGTTACTCAAGAGGGACATCAAGATAATTAAATAGACTAGTGTATTGTATACTCGTCAATATGATAGAGATGACTGGTCTCATAGTTGCTTGTGTGGGGATACTAGAGACACAATGCAAGTGTTCATTAGAGAATGAGTTCACTGATTGACATGACACAACTTCTGCAACCCTACCTTTCGGACAAACAACACAGGAGGCCATCCCCTGCCTGTCCTAGACAAGCCAAGAACCATGACAAAACATATCATCGTGGGTGTCCTACCCTTGACATCGTTCTTCAGAGGATGCACTCGTCAGCAATCACCATCAATGATCTCCTGACAGGGTAAGAGACATCCTCACATATCGTTGGCCTCACGTCATCGATCGTTTATGTATAAAACTTAGGCCCTCGAGCCAAACAAGAATAAGTGAGGTGGGGTCTATTCAATTCTTTTAAGTTTTACTAAACTCTCTCCACTTACTTTACTAACTTTAGTATCGAAGGGATCGAGTCAAGATATCCTCCCGATATCGATCACTTGTATAAGGCTCAAGCACGTTTGAGGAGTATCTCGGAGCGATGTTAAATGTTTTTAGAAGATCAAGATGTATCTCGGAATGATTCAAAGTTTCTTTTAACAAATAAGTTATTCTTTAAGATGATCACGGATCAGTCGTCTAAGAGCATGTAACACTTCGAGAATCCATCGACCATCTCGATTGTCCGCTTAAGTCACTCTTATCATCGCGGATCAGCCGTCGAGAGACTGTGTTGTCACTTCGGTCAGTGGCACTCAAGACGACAACCGAAAGGAAGGAAAGGAAACCTCGTAATCGCGGGCCGTTGCCGTCCCGCTCGCCTCTCGAGTCCCAATCAAACGGTCAGCCTCAGCAAGTCTCCCACAAGAAGAATATTATTATTAACCCCCGTTTTGTCTCGAAGCTTCCGAACCTAACAGCAACAAAAAATAATCACACCAAAAAGTGGGAGGAACGGGCGCCACCCAGCCCGCGTCTCGGTTGGGGATCGCCACGTGGGGTGTTGGTGGCCACTCCTCCCGCATCAGCCTCGGCGTGGCGGGGAGGCGCGAGCGGGTTTCCCACGGATGGGCCCTTCAGCTTCCAGAAGCTTCCTGGGAACTCCTGGCCAAGAACGCCCCGGGTCATCCAGCGGCCTTCGTCGACCCACGTGTCTCCGCCTCGCTTTTGTCCGTCCTACGTGGACAGGCCCGTGAAGCGCGAATTGATGCGGGTGAATTAGGGCTGTCCTCTGCTCTCTTCCGTGTTTGGCCTTTCTTGGTTGTGGTTGTTGAGTCCTGCTTCTTTGAGCAGATTGCAGCGTAGCTTGAAGTCGACATCAGGAGATCGAGGGGGAAAAGAAAGCCGAGAAAGGGCTGAGGCGATTGATTGATAGAGCGATAGATAGCTTGGGGGAGGGAGATGAATGGTGGGGAGGAGGTGGGAGGAGGAGGAGGGGAGGATATGGAAGAGGATGGGAAGGAGGAGATGATGGTGGTGGAGGCGAGGGGGAGAGATAAGACGGTGTTGATGTGGGGTTACCTTCCCGGAGTGTCGCCGCAGAGATCGCCTCTACTTCATCCGGTGGCCGTCCGAATGCCGGATTCGCCCGCAGGAGACCGGTGGAAGGATGTCAGTGGCGGTGGATGCGGATTCGCCATGGCCATCTCCGGTATCGGCCGTTACTTCTGCTATTTAATCCCTTCTGCTTGAGCTTTCTGCCTCTTTCGATTCGGTTTTGGTCTTCTCCTATCAGAGAGCCAACGCCCTTGATCTCGAGATGCTTGTTCGTGTTGGTCGGGCTTTGGGCTTTTTTGCTTTCTAAATTTGGTCTGCAACCCTCATTTTCATTTTCTTCCTTCTTTGTGTTTGAGATGCTGCGACGAACTTGGGCTTGCTCATCTTGATAGCCTCCATTTTTTGGACTGCATTCTTCCCTTGGTTACTGAACTGATTTTTAAGTATTTGATTTCCCATCCATTTTTATTGTTTTTCATTATTTTAGATAATACTTCTGAGTAATTTTTTTCCTTTTAATCATTTTTTTCCGTCTTAAGTTTGTCTTTGATGATAACGATGATCTCTTTATTTTGTGCTTCGTTTGTATCCTCACAAGCAGACTATTTTTCGTGTGGCTCAGAGTGGTTCCAATTTCTGGTGGCTTGAAGTACAACCTTATAACATCTTAAATATTTACGCACAATTAAGTTGCTGATGAAGAACGCCGATCTGAATTTTCACATAATAACGACAGTCAGGAATTCTTTTCCATTTTGATGAAGTTAGCAATCCTTTTGAAATCTGATGCTGTTTTTCTCGACAGTCGAAAGACCTTGTGGTCATTGGTAGTATTGGTGCCCAGATTGCTTCTATTAGATCTGAATGTTGACTGAGTAATACCTTATCGTGCTGCCTTCTTTCTTGTCTTAGAGTCAGGCAATCTATTTACATGGGGTTCTACAGATGACATGGGACAAAGCTATGTTACTTCGGGGAAGCATGAGGTAATTATGCCATCTTTTGAATCCCTTCAACTAGCATCGTGTTTAATATTTTATGATTATTTTTTTCTTTGCAATCTGGATGTTTTGGATGGATGAGCTTCACATTTTGCATTAATCAGGAGACTCCTGAGGTATTTGACCTCCCGACAAAGGTACCCATAGTCAAGGCAGCTGCGGGGTGGGCTCACTGTGTAGCAGTCACAGGTGATATGCCTACCTGAACTTTTTGTTTATATTTGGTGGAATATTTTACTTGTCATACAAGAAAAAAGTTGAACATCTTGATTAGTATAATAAATATTCTTTCTTTATCATGGAGAATAGAAAAAAGAAAAAAAATAAGTGACTGTCTTGCGTGGAATGCTACATATTTTATGTTGCATAATCTGACAAATGAAGCTATCATTGAGCTTTTTGGAAACTCAAAATTTACCTTCCTAGGCCAGCTCAAGGAGAAGTCTACACATGGGGATGGAAAGAGTGCGTGCCTTTTGGGAGGAATGTCAGAGACCAGTCTTCCTCTGGAGGAGCCTCAGAAAAAGAGGAAAGACATAGTGGATTTATGAGTGACCAAGGTTGTCCCAGTAATTTCTTGTCTATGATGATTCGAATAGGAAAAATAAATAAAAAGCTTCTTTAGTTTAACATTCTTTTGGGTCTGTTCTTGTGGTTTCTCCATGGCAGTGATGCCTAAGTCACAGGGCTCAAGAACTACTGGAACTATGTCAGGCTTTGATAGTAGAGGTGGTGATGAGAATACAAAACGAAGAAGGTTATCTTCAGCTAAACTGGGACCTGAAAGCTCTTCTTCTGGTGAAGAAGCTCTTTCAGCACCTCCATGCCTTGTAAATCTTAATGTAGGTGTCCATATCACATGTGTTGCTGCAGGTGGACGTCATACACTAGCATTGTCAGGTAAGTCCATTTCCTTGATCTAAGGTTATGTAGTTTCTGCATAACATACCTTTTTGCATCATTTGGTAGTTTCCTTTTCTTCAATTCTTATTCTCTAGCCTCCTGTATATTTGTAAATTGTAGGACAAACAAATGCTAAGACATCGCATTTTTCACTAAGTTTCAGATGTAGGTCAGGTGTGGGGTTGGGGCTACGGAGGAAGGGCAACTTGGTTTGGGTACTCGTATCCGGAATGTGTCTTCTCCTCATCCTGTACCTTGTATAGAGTCAGCTTCTTTTACTAAAGACCAATCATCACCAGCAACTAAAGGGAAACAAGGTTCAGATGGGCAGGCTTTTAAACTCATAGGAACCTGTATAAAGGCCATTGCTTGTGGGGGTCGTCACAGTGCTGCTGTTACAGGTCAGTGTTCATTTGTTACTTCTTTTCTGCCACAATACTTACTATCAATGACACACATTTTCAGTGATTTTTGAATTAATGCTGTTCACATATTATTAGTAACTCATTTCCTTAGCTAGAAAAATATAATAATGCTAACCCTGCATTCTTCCTATGTAGATACATGCATCTGTTTATGTGTCATGTGAGCACCAGTGCACGTGTGTACTGGTGCCGTGTCAATCATAAGCTAAGATGAGGGAGGGGAAGACTTCAAGCAGCTTATGACATATGATTTTTTACAATCTTTCAACATCCTAGCAACAAGGGGAATAGGCTACTGCATTGCATTGTGTAAATAGCTACTAAATTTTCTAATGAAATAAAGCAGATTAAATGGGTTGGAATACAAATAAAGATGCGAATTGAGAATACTAACAAGGTGAACAATTGTGAATTTGAAACTTGAATTGTTGACTTTGATATATTTAATATAGTTAAATGTTTGAGTATCTTGAGGAAGTTTGAATAGAGGAAAGTAGGGGTTTGATTTTGTAAATGGTCAAAGAATGGAAATATAGGATTTAGCATTATTAACAGGAGATCATAACATGAGGATCTTTTAATGTAAATTTTCTTTTATTGACAAGAAGTTTTGTTTTGTGCTCATGCATATTTCTCCACTTTATCGTATGCATATCCTTTTTCCTTAAAGAAAGATTCCTTTTATATCTACAACTTGCATATAGTCTCCCTTTGAAGCTCTAATCCTTGACTAGAATTTAGGCTGCACCAGTTAGCAGGCTGTCACATGATGAGTGGATAGTACCTAATAGATGTTCCATCTCTTTATTGTCATGCATGTTGATTGATATATTGTGCACTTGCAGATACAGGAGCCCTACTTACTTTTGGCTGGGGACTTTATGGCCAGGTTAGACTTCACTTTGTTTCATTGCAAAAAGACTGATAGTTCAATTGTCGGTGTGTCATTTTTCTTCATTATTACCTATTTTTCCCAGATTTCTCAGGGACTATATCATTGAGAGATTATTATGAACGCATAAGCATTATATTCTTAAGTAGGCCCAAATGGTGCAATTGCTTTTGGACTATCTACACTATTACTTCAACAATATGCTGTAGCCTAAGTTTGATATGTATGTATGTTGTATTGTCACATATATGTTAGTTACCCATTTGCTGTGCTGTTTGTCAGAGAATCTAGTTCTTGGTAATTGAATGACCATTGAGGTTTGAGTTTGTTTTTCCTTCTATCTACCTAGTTTCCATTGTGTAGTCCATGACTGTGGAAATTGATTAACAGGTTAATGGATTCTTGTCTCCAGCCCCATTAACCATGTGTAATATGCAGTCTTGACTTGGATGCTTATTGAACTCTTTTTTATAATGGAATTTAAAAGTTCATGTAATATAACAAGATCAAAAGTGATAATTTTTTAATTTTCATTTTTACAAGCGTTTCTTCTTACGTTTCACATTCAACATTATTTGAACCACAACTATTCAGTTTACAAATATTATCTTACATATTTTTTCGAAATTTCCTTTTTGCTTAGATTGGGCTGAACTTAAATCTCACCTGTGAGTCTATATCCATGTGACACTGTCATGAGATGATATTGTGCTAGGCCTCGAATTATCCTTTAGTCTAAATTGTGCTTGGCTAACTTTTTGTGCCATATTTTAAGGGATTATCATATACCCAGATATCATCGTTGTTGTCATCATCATCATGTGATTTTCATTAGTTATGTTACTAGCATGAATGGTTTTACTCCAGCTAAATTTCATGTCAGTTCACTTGGTGAATTAAATGCCCTGATTTTTCTTGATATTTTTTGTGTACGGATTATGAAGTTCAACAATAAGGTATTTATGGTTGTGATTTTTTTGTGCAAGTTCATGTCATTAGACATTACTTATCAATGCTACCTTTTTGTAAACTAGAGAGGGCAATCGTTAATTTAGATACTTTCCTATCTCTCTAATAGTAAAAAGACAAAAAAGGAGAGTAAAAGCACAAAATTCACCCACGCATGCACACCCACAGACACATGAGCACAATAACTCGATTTTCATAAGCAGGTGATTACTTGATGGCCAGGACATTTTCAACAGTAAAAAAAGAAGCTATGTCATCTTGGGTTGCAAATGCCTATCCATGTTGGCACCATGGATGACACATATTTATTTTGTCACTTTATTTTCTTTTATAATTGAGGTTCTCCACAACTTTGATGCATGATCAATGATTATTATTGGATCCTTTATTTACATTAGTATTCCAGCGAATCAGCAATGTTTAGCAAATCATGATTTGGTCAATGCTTCATTAATCCTTTCTTCTCATTCAATAGGTCATTAGCACTTGGGGTACTCATGTGCAATCGTTAACCGTGCTTTTCTTGTCAGCCTCACAATCGTGAATTTCACAAATTGTTGCAAGATTGTTAGTAGGCATGTCAATGAACCAGCACATATGGAAATCTTGTTTTGTGTATTCTGCATAGTAACTGAGAATTTTATTCTACCTGATGGATATTAGTAAGCTTACATGAACTTAGGTTAGCTTGCTTTAATTTCTACCTGAGAATTAAGGTACATAGTTCACTTTATTGTGGCTTGAATTCTGTTTGCAGGGGGAACTATTTATGAACTGTTTTTCTTGCATAGTATTTGAAAAACAAGGCTTTCCGCTTGATGTATTATTGCAAATACATTCTCACAGTTTTCCTGACAATATAAGTTGCTCTCTAAAGTATGTAAATTGTTGCAAATATATTCTCACATTTTTCCTGACAATAAAAGATGCTCTCTAAAATATATAATGCTCTCTCTAGGTACGTAAACCTTGAGTACACTAATTTTTCCCTGACTATTTAAGTTAATTTTAACCCAAGGGCATATACATGATATAATACCATTAGACTACTTGCTGTTTTTATATACCTGGTCTCATGTCAAGTTGAAGAATCCATTGTTATCATTCATTCTGGATATGGTAATATGGATAATTCTACATTTTATTTTCTTATTGAGTCAATAAAGATATTCAGAGACATGAAAGGATTTGATGGTTTGGAATATGGTTTCCTTGCAACTCGGGTGTTTTGCACTTTAGTCCATATATATGTTATATTTAAATTTGTCCTTGTTCATTATTAAGTGTTAATAACTGTCCAGGATTCACACGTAGGAACTTTAGAAAAAATGGAGTGGTCTACTTTAACATGTGAAATTGCCTTTTTATCTCTCGATTGTGGATTTACTTTGAAATATCTAAGGAAAGAACTAATTGATCCTTTTGTGTTCTTTTCTTTTTCCCTTTGCCTTCTTATCTGTGATTTTTGTTCAGTGTGGACAAGGAAGTACGGACGATGAGCTGAGTCCAACATGTGTCTCATCACTTTTGGGTGTCGAGATACAAGGAGTTGCTGCTGGCCTATGGCATACTGTGTGTACGTCTGTTGATGGTGGTGTGTATTCCTTCGGTGGGAATCAGTTTGGGCAGCTAGGAACTGGTTCTGATCAAGCTGAGGTACATAGCTCTCATCACAATGGTATCACAAACTACTCTTTCATTTTTTGCATAATGAGGTATATGGTTCTCAATATCTCACGTGTGCCTTATGCAACATTTCAAGAGCTTAGTCACAACTACTTTGACTTCCAAGTTAAAAACAGAAGACAATAGACCTTTTTCCAGTATATTCTTTAATGAGCCAAAGGCGTAATTAGAATATATTTGGCACATGACAGGCACTATAATGATAGACATTAATTTGGAGTATTTTAAGACATTTATGCATGACTTCAAGATTTGATAATTAGATATTGGTGTGCTTAACATGTTTGTGGTTACAGACTCTTCCCAAGCAACTGGATGCGCCGTGTCTGGAAAACAAGAATGCTAAATTGATCTCTTGTGGAGCGCGTCATAGCGCCATGCTGACAGGTATCATTTTAAGCTTGTCCGATCATGTTAGTTTGTTTTAGTGCTTTAGATTCTGGTCCAACTTGTACGTGCACTTTTCCATTGGGTGTTTTATTGGATGTGTATACGTTTTAAAATTTTGAAACAGAAACTTATGTCAATTGTAATTTAGGATATACTGTTCTACTTCCCACCCCCTCAGCCTCTTCCCCTTTCAATTGAGGTGTTTTATTGGATGTGTATACGTTTTAAAATTTTGAAACAGAAACTTATGTCAATTGTAATTTAGGATATACTGTTCTACTTCCCACCCCTCACAGCCTTCTTCCCCTTTCAATTGAGGTGAGCAAGAAGGCACAAAAAAAAAAGAAAAGGGAATTTGAATGAAGCAGCAATTTCCCAGGCTCCTGTTGCAAAAGCACCTACTGTATTAGGTTTACATGTTTGAAGGCAAAATTATTAGTCAACCTGGTTCCAACTGGCATGTGCTGCTTTTGCATTAGCAATACAGTTGCTTTAACCGTAAACATTGGTCTGGTGATAGTGTACCAGACCTACTTATCAAAGGTTGAGGGTTTGAAGCCTCATCCGATATATTTTTTTCTTGTCAAAAAAAGTTACTTTAATAGAATCTTAATCCCTATTGTTTTTTTGTTATGTCTTTTTGTTTAAATGTAGTATCTGGAAACTGCTCCAACTGTTCTTTCAAAAAATATAACTCAATTTCGTTAACCAAGTTTACTACATGTTCCTATAACACCTTTATGTGAGCATGGAACTGAAACTGTATCTGGATGACCACTTTGTGGTGTTGCAGAAGATGGACAAGTATTCTGCTGGGGATGGAACAAATATGGCCAGGTACCATTTTCATGCCATTCAAGTGCTGTCTCGACTTTCCAATACTGATTTATAATTTTTTTCTTTCCATTCACAGCTTGGTTTAGGGGACTCGATCGACAGAAACATTCCTGCTGTGGTTCCTATCGAGAACCTCCAGCCCAAAAACGTGTCATGTGGTTGGTGGCACACTTTGGTTCTTTCAGAGTCGCCAACATGAGGATCAGTCACTCGTAGAAAAGGATCTGTTTTGCAATTTTGTTAGAATCAGTAGTTATTGATCGATATGCGTATGTACATATCAATCAGTCAATAGGCATGCACATGCATGTAACCATTCTTTTCATGTTTGTGGCAGCCACAATGGTCACTCGTGGACATTTATTTAGTGGCACAGCTCAGTATTTTTGCTACAATACATGACACCAGTCTAGTCTAGTGGATATAAACAGGAAAGCCAGTGTCCTTTCTTTGATCTGCAATTTGTTCTCCATCCGACTCCCAGCGGTCAAGTGACCAGGTGAGCATCTACCTGTTGCATAAGGGAAACTGTTGGTTCAACCGTGTGCCATTTAGCTTTTATCTCTTCTAACAAGGGCATGATCAAGATTGCAAGTAACAACTATTCTTTCTGTTATAACAGCCACCGATGTGAGGAAGCTTTATTCTTAATACAAGAACTATAGCTTTGTTCCTTTTTAGCTGAACCTGTGAGCATAATATTCATCATGATGTGGTTGCCATTCTTTTTCCTCTGAATCATATTAGATACAAGTGAAAGTAAAAAAAGAAAAAAAGCCAAATGTCTCCAGGATTCCAGAGAGGAAATACCTGGCTACAAGTATTGCTTTGTGAATTGTTTGTTCCCCCTTTTTTTCTTATGTCGGGACCGGTTATTATGTGAATCGTCACATCAGTAGAAACTGCAAAATACTTATTAGTTGGCATCTCTTTGGTTGCCAAGATTAGTTCAAGTCAAATAATATATTTTCCAATATCACGTAAATGATTGATGCCTTCAATGCTATCTGCTGCATTCCTCAGGACTCGGGTGAGGTGGTGTTAATAGCCCACAGAATCCAAGTTTCCATGGGGCGGATCGACACTTGTTTTGGTCTCACCATAGATAGATTTGGTATCTGTGTTTGCAGCATGACAATTTAGAACCACACGCGCAAGGTGAGTTATTAAATGCAATATCCGATTATAAGTTAAGAATCGAAAGAATTTATAAGAATTAGATGATGGATCATATATGATTAACTTAAAGTATTATATATATATATATATATCTATCTAGAAATCCGATATGAAAAATGTGATTTATGTAAAAAATTTGCCGCTATTGTTGTAAAGGTGGTGCATTCATTGGTCTCATAAAAGATCCGCTGCAAATGTCGGTGCATTGAACCTTCTTCACATAAACGATATATAACTTATTATAACTATCGAGTTAACATAAAAGTCTAATAGAGGAGACAATATATTATGATCACTGACAGTTGATGTAGTTTTCCTCACATAACAGCGATTAAAACTAACAATAGTCGACATCGAAACCATCAAATCGACGACCCGGTTCGATTTTTAATGCTTCTCTGGTTCACGGTTCAGATGAACCGCGTCGACGTCGCCACCGGAAGGAAACATCTCTCCACCCGACTCTCCGTTATCGTCACTCTCACCCGCTCCTCCCGTTTCCTCTCGAATCTCTCTTACGGTTGGGGTTCATAGGCAAGTAAGAGGAACAAGAAACAACCGGTGGCCTGCACCGTCTTCTCGGCGCCCGCAAGCAGCTGCGGCGATCTCCGGCGAGGCACGGTGGGGGTTCGGTGTCGGTTCACCGTGCGATCCAACCGGTCTCTATTTAACTGGGCGGCTTCGGTTCGTTTGCCACTGTCGCTCCACCCGCTGGCCTGGTGTGTCGTGCTCGTGAGTGTTCCTTGGGTAGAGGGAGGCCGACTTCGGTTTGACTCTGGACCAGGACCCGCTGGGTGCCTCCGCCCGCATCTGGTCCAGTCTCGGTTCAGATTCAGGAACGCGGAAGCAAGCGTTGCGATCTCCGCCGTCCCCACAACTCTCTTAGCTCTTGATAGCCCCTTGCGATCTTGATTCCTTTGGGCGTTCGAGTCGAGGAGGAGAAAGATCCGTTCGGTGGAAAGCGAGGAGATGGCCGAGAACGATTTACCAGATCAAGATTTCGCACCCACGAAGAAGAAAAAGTCCGACGATGAATCCGAGAAGAGGTTGCCCCTCTAATTCTTGTTATTTTTGCTCTTCTGGCTTCATATCCTAATTCGCGATTTTTCGTACTAGGAAATCTCTTCCTCTCTTTCTTGCATTGCCTTTGAAGCCCTCTAGTAGTTTTCCTGTGTGCTTCATGGTTTTGCTCGTGTGGAAGTTAAAATTAATGAGAATCGGTCTAAGATAACATAACCAACTTGATCTCTGGCAGCAGACAAGTTCCACAGTTGTGTATCGTTGGATTCTCGCAAGTACAAAAGTGTTTCTTGAATAGTTCCAGAACAAAGAAAAAAGACATCACTATTTGCTGATTATTAACTGTGGAAATTAGAAAAAAGTTTGGTATGCTAAGAAGAGCTCTCTGGTGTATGTTTGCCCTCTTATCGATCCTTTGTAAGGATGATGTTTAACATCTTTCGATTGTTGGAGTTTATATTCGCAATCGTAAATGAATTTGCCATCAGGAAAGTGGCAGTATGTAACATTTACAAGTACGAATTTTGGTTCTTACATATTGGCAAACCTGGCTTTTCTTGCTTGTTTACTGAGCTCAAATGTGTTGAGCGTCTGATTCATAGAATGGCATGCTCTTTGTGCTTCTTTATGTGTCGTGTTAAATTCAATCTGACTGTTGAATCAAACTGTGAATCAGGCGATTGAATTTTAGTGCAGGAATGATTTTTTTCCACTCAGGTCGTACCTTTTTACATGTTGGGCTTTTCCAGCTAGACTGAATGCAAGAGAGTTTTTTGTGTGTGAGTTCACACGTTTAGCCTGTAGGGAAGAAAGGAAAATTTTTTGATAAAGTTTTGATGCCAAGTTTTGCTGGACTTTTATCTTAACATTTAATTCATGCTGTTTGTGATATGTCATACATTTGTTCTTTGCAAAATTGTGCATGCACCTGTCTCTTAATCAGATTATTCTTGTGCCACCAAGTCTATCGTCTCCTCAAAAACTGTGATCCAACGGAACGACAATCTTTTCCATTTGTTATTTGATTTTTCTAAGATATAATAGTTACATGTTCATTTAAAATTATTAGGCCTCTTGTGTTAAGTAGCATCATTTGGTCGTTTGGTGTTTGTTCATTTAGCTCTTGGATTGACCAATCTGCTGCTTTCTACTTGCTAGGAGAAAAAAAATTACTCCTGGAAGTTTGATGAAAGCAATTATCAGATCAGGAGAGGGCCAAGAGAAGCCTGTCGAGGGAGATCAGGTACTATAATTCATTGTCCACCACTTCTTATAGGTTAATACTTCATATCTTTATATAAAAGGTAGACTTATACTTAATTTTTCTGGGTGTGAGCATTAAACAATGTTGTTCTCATTTATTTTAAGAGTTCTTCTATTGTACTGGATGGTTGTTGCTAAATAGTATGGGATCTCGAATTGGATGAATTTTGCATGTAAATTTCTTTTGTCGGCCATTCTTAAAATGCTTTATCTCATGGAAAATCAACTTAGAGTTAAATTGAACCTATATTTTCTCTTTATATTAAGTTTAGGTATGATCTAATGTAATATGGTAGTTTACCCACTCATTGGATTATCCGATGTTTAAATGATTATCAATGAATCTAAAGCAGGGAAGAACTTATAACTGACAATCACATATTTGCTTGGATCTAGATTATCACGTATCTATGCTTTAACAGGTTTCATTTGACCAGTTGGTATCAATCATGGTGCTGGTTTTGTTTAACTTCTGGGTCCCTTAGGCTTTCCATGGTAGGTGAATTTGTCAAGTCTGTAAGGAAAGGATTTTGAATAAATTGTTCCATTGAGCTACCATTGTCCAAGATCTTGACCTGGCCTGATAGATCAACTGAACCAATGTAGCTTAAGAAAAGATAAATGTAGTTTTACCTTTCAAAACTATTTCACTATGAAATTTTCTTCATCGGTTTAAGGTAGTAAATCATATTATCTAGTATGACATCCATCTACCTGAGATCTGAACTGAAGTGCATGCATCAGCTGATTTTTTTTTTTTTGGTGCTTGACAACTGTGCTTGCTGAATTATAGCTTTCCTAGTCAACCTTGGAATTTGATTCATTATTATCATGGACCTATTACATATTTCAAAAAGAAGCTTTGCAGGTTGAATCAGACTTTACATTTTTACTGTTTGCTTGAATTTATTATATATATATTTATAGGATGTCCAGTGGAGGCTGTGTTTTTCTGTGCATAATGCATTAAATCTCTCTCGTCCATCTTGATCATTCTTTCATCATTGCTTGGTGCCAAGGTTTTTAATTTGAATAATATTGCTCGTACCAAGTCATGCGTGCAGTTTGCCAACGATGGTATCGGACCGCTCCGCTCTTTGGGCGATACCATCGATTGGGGCTATTTCCGTCCCGTTACCACCTTAAATTGGTAGGTGATGGTCGATTTTGATCGTCGCTGCCCGCTACCGAGTGGTTTTAGTCGAGGGAGGAGAAAGAAGAGGGAGAAGAAAAAGGGAAAACCTGGAGATCCGGTGTCGCTCTCCTCGGCGATCCCGATCCGTTCCTGCCCTCCCTCGTTGGATGTCGTAGATGATGTCGCCTCCTCCTCGTTTGAGGCAACGAGGCCTCGGTGTCATTGATGATTTCTCATCTGCATGGGGAGGGAAGAGGCCTCGGCGACATCATCGGGAGAAAAAATCGAGAGTCGTCGAGGTGGCATTTCTTCTCTCCACACAGGTAGAAGAAACGAGGCAACGTCACCCTTTTTTGCATGGTGTTTCCTTCTCTCCCTATGCGGGCAGAAACCTAGCGACGTCATATTTTTCTTTCTTTTTTTTTTTTTTTTTTGCACAGGGAGCGATAGAAACCGAGTGACGTCGCCTTTTTTTTTTACGTGAGGAGAAGAAATCTTGGTTTCTCTCCCCATGTGGGCAGAAACCAAGTGTGGGGAGTATCGAGGCGACATCGGTTTTTTTTTTATTTATATATATGTATATATATTTATATATATATACCGAGTGGTATACCAAAACATACTGTTCGGTATATCGCATCCATACCGAGTTGAGCTCGATACTTCAATATGGTACAAAATTACAATCCTTGCTTGGAACCTATTGGACATTCTGCATCGTGCTACATTATCCATAGCTTTATTGCTGTTTCAATTGTTCAACATGCTACTTCTGACAATTGCAATACACCCTTCTTAGGCTTTAAAGAATTGTAATTGCGTTGCAGGTTATATTCCATTGCACCACTCGGACCCTAGATGGTATTGTTGTCGATTCAACAAGATTAGAACATGGAGGTGAATATTTATTTATGGATCTACCTGCAGGTGTTTTTTTTAAGAAGTCTCGTGCTTCATCATCTATATTACTTCTAGTCTTTTTTCATTTTCTCTTTTGACTGTTTCTATGATTTTATTACTTATCAAATGAACTATATGGATTATATATAAGTATGTGAAACTCTTACGCTTGGGGTGCTGTTCAGTTGCATGTTCACCTACATTAATGTAGGAGTGTTTACTTCTTGTCTTGGTTGCTGCACTTAAAGATTCCTGATTTGTGGCATGGGAGCACATGCCTATTTCTTTTTTTGCATAGTGTAATTTGCTGTCATGCTGGTTGCCCTCTGCCAATTGTCATATGCCAAACATTGGCGTGTCATATGTTGGCACCTCTAGCATGAGTTGTCATAGCATGTGCTGATACCATTTTGCACAATACATTTTGACCTGTATCTGCATGTGAATAATCAAGCATAGGAGTACTTGGCTGCATGTCAGCTCCCATCAGTTGAAGCCCATGTGAGATGAGACTGGTATGCTAGATCTTTCAGGGAAGTTGAGGGCCTGGAAAGATCAGCTGCCATCCTGGTCATTATCTTTGGGTTTGGACTAGTTACTCAAGTGTGAGTTCTTGATAGGAAAGTTGGTTGTTGATGATCTTCTTTTATAATTGTTAATTTTAAATATATTATTAGAAGCAATTTACATAAATGTATACAGCAAAGCTATTTCACATGCATAAAGAAGTTACAAGGACATGCCTTGCTAGAATCTGGACAAGGTTGTTGTTCATTCTTGCTTAGAAAGCCTTTTGGCTTTTTTAGCATTATATTTATCCTGTGGGTTAGTTTATGTGTCAAACTGTCATGTGATGAACCACCTGGTTATCTCATTGCAGGCCTTTATTTGTGTACATATTTGGTTTGAGATTCAGCCATTATTGTTGGACAGTAACCTCAAGGCAATTTAATCTAGCAAATGTGTTTTGTCCAAAAAGCTCAAATGAAAGGAATTAAATAGTTTGATCCAAAAGGAGTGTCATCTATATATATAAAATTCTAGTTTTTCTAGGCCCATCCAGAAGTGAACAATATATGAAAAATGTGAATGTCCGCTGCGCTTCAATGTGCCACCGGTAGCTGTTGGTAAATCTAAATGTGACACTTGTTTTTAGGTGTGACTCTATTGAATATTTTTCTCTTTACATGAAAAGTTGCTAATTGACCACATTTAAAGATTCTTCGTTGTGCCTAAGCAAAAGTTTTTATTTATATTTTATGATTGATTGTTTGACATGATAGGCAAGGGCAATCCTATAAGAAATGTTTTGGGGAAGAGCAAGATGATACTGGGGTTTCTTGAAGGCATTCCCACCATGACAAAGGGTGAAGTAGCCATGGTATCTCCTTTAAGTTGTCTATGATGCTTTTTATCAAGTTGAGGCTATTTGCTCTTTTTGTCTATCCCTAGTGAAGTCATATTTCTAAAGTAATTGTTATCACATATTGTTCTGGTAATTTCCTTGTGCTGTTGTTCATTTTGGTAATTCTTAATAATACATTTTATCTTGCTGGTTTTCTGGTTCAAATTTTAAGCAGATGACTGTGACATCTGTTATGTAGGCAAAAGGTTCATTTGTACAGAGTTATTTACCAAAAGATGTTTTTTGTATTATATTGTCTTTAAAGTTTAACCACTTATCTAAAGCAATTATACTTGCTACTGTTGTGGTTGAAGTTTGGGGAAATATCACTAGTCAAATCAACATCCATCAAATCCCGTATTATTTCTATAGTGTTTTTGGGCCTAACTATTTTGATTCATTCACTACAAATCAGAATTAGAACACATAGCATAACAAGTGCTTTCCTGGTTCTTCTTTGGAGATGAACCACTTTAAATAATTTTCTCATTTGAACCTCAGGAGTGCTAATGTTTTGCATGTGTGGACATTTTCTTATCCTTTTTTTTAATGACCTTGTACATACTTTCCAGCTTGTTTTGTTGACTTTTTTTTTATTATGGTCTCCTATGCCTAATATTTTGATCTATCAAGCATGATAGATATTAAACTTGTAATCGTCACATTTCTAGTTTAATAATACAATTAAGATTTAAAACTTTTGCTTTTGATTTTTCTTGTCTATCTAATATAGAGTTCAGTTTCTCCCTATATTGCTTAAGTTGCACTTTCTATATTTGATCTTAGTCTTGGTCCAAGTTATTATAAACATCCTATATGGAGTTCTTCAATGTGCTCTGCATTGTTGTCTGCGTTTCTGCTTGGTATCCCTACCCACCTTTTTGAAGGTGTTGTCCAAGTGATCTGCATATGGTTCTCACTCTCAGTTCTGTTGGAATATGAAACCTTGGTGTGTTTCATGTTTAATGTTCCTTTCTTGTGACAAGCATTTCACATTCATCTTGTATAGCCTATTAATTGATTATTTCTTTTGGTTTTTATGCTTAATTTGTTTCTTATTCTTTTTTTCTAGAGAGCTTTCCTACTGTGAAGTTCTGACCCGGATATGTACTTCTTGCCAGAGATAGTGTATTACTTGGATCTAGAAGATTTCTGCATTTTTATGTAGATTTTTTTAAAAAATTGATGATGATAATTCTTTGACTATTTGTCAATTTGCAATTGATTTACTTTGTTTTTTGGAACCACATGTTCTACATAGTTAGGACATGTACTTTGAAATTGGATATTTCATATTTTTGAGTGCGAATGAACTTCAACAATAATTTTGCATGACATATGGATCTTTTGTATATCTGCAAACACATTTTAACATTGCCACAAATGATGTTTCATTAGATGGCAATGCCTTTTAGAGGGAAGCATACCTTTTGTTTTTTTAGAGTTACCTATGCTATTGCTTCATCATGGTTGTCTTTTTATTTTTTTACTTTAATGGCCTTTGTTTGCAGTTCAAAATGAAACCTGAGATACACTATGCTGAGGAGGACTGTCCAGTTACAGTTTCAGATGACTTCCCAAAGAATGATGAACTCCACTTTGAGATTGAGATGCTGGATTTTCATAAAGTTAAAGTAAGAATATGAATTACATGTTGGATATATTAGCATCTTTACTTTATGATATCTTTGTGAAACATTTCTTGCAGTGCTACAAATCTACAATCATGATTAGCATTGCCTCTTTCTTTTTTCATACTCACAAAATCATTATGTGTTATTATTTCTTTGCTTCTGTTTTCATTCTAAACATATTTTTATGCCAAAAAAAATGTTATGCACAAAATTCAACCTATCTGTTCCACATACAAAGTGTTATTGTGAAGTAGCACAACAATTTTGTTTGCAGTTCATTGACATCCAGTAGGAAGTAATTTACCTATGTTGTTTAAGTGAAAATACTTACCTTTCTAATGTCATCTTGCTCTCTATACCAGGTTGTTGGTGAAGATTTGGGAGTCGTGAAGAAGGTATACAAACTTATGTTTAGTAATGTTTTCAATATGCCAAGTTTTCAGAACTTGCAGAAGTAGTCATTTAGATGATATATCTCATTGGATATATTCTTGGAAGATATTAGTATATGTTCTGCATGCTCAAGAATAAGTGTTTGCTTTTTGTGATTCACAGCGGATACTAGGGTGCTTTTTGAGGCTGTTTTGCTCTTGTTTTTTCTTGAAATGGCATGAAAACCTGACATGTTTGGAAATGTTACCAACTCTTTTGTGAATGACATCATTTCTTCTGTTTGATTTTTTTAAATTCTTGTAAGTGAAATTTTGCTTAATAGGACTATTAGTGTCTTCTGTCTTAAAATCTTCATACAAGGATACTAGAAAGAAATTTTCATTGTAAGATAACAAGAAATCAGGGTATCAAGCATTGAACCATGTTACTGAGAAGATCCGCTTCCAGTCATGGGTATGTCTTTGACCTAACAGTCTTATGGATCTTTCACTTATTATGTAGATGTATGTAGTTAAATATAAATTCTTCTTTCATTGCACGGGGACATTAATACAATCCATTCATGTTCTGTTTTGTTAGTCTAAAAGCTTTTTTGCAGCTTTGCTATTTTAAAATTAATATCATAATATGTGATATAACTAAAAGCTATATGCAGAGAAGAACAGTGGGATAGAGGGGTTTAACTCTTAGCATTTGTAAAACAATGTTGTGCTTTCATATGAAATAATTGGCCGTAGCCCATCTGCATGGGCTGCTTTCCCATTAAATTTAGGAATTGATTTTACCATTTTCTCAACATTGCATTAGTTCTATAATAATTTGTCATATATCTGAAGATCATGCTGCAGATAATAACCTATAAGATACTGCAGATAGTGTAGTGAAGAAATCAAGTGTAAATTTGTAAATCATATTTGTTTTAGTGTATGCAGAGAAACAAACGTGAGATAAAGTTTTATGATTAAAATGTATGAACATGTATTCATGGAATGCTTATTTCTGATGTTCCCTGGTCCATAGTTATCTTGGAGGAAGTCTTTCTTCTTACAGATAAAATACTTTTAAAGTGAGTCTAGCTTCTGAGAACATAATCTATGCTTCATGAGGTTTGGGTATCAAAATCCATATCATTCCATCTCTAGCATCTTAGGCTTACAACATTAATATGTAATGTTAATGTTTCATCACATACGTATATACATTTCAATTGTTTTCTGGGATCATGGATTGCCTTTGGATGATTAACAAAATTTTTGCAAATAAAGTCAATTCTTTCATCATGTTTCAAATCTAAATATAACGAAAATAGTTAGTTTCTTGTTATTTTGGTTAATAATCATTATCCTTATAGCTGAAGCCCTATAATCATCACAGCAATGTGTTTGTGTATTAGCATCACTTCGCATCTCATCTCCTTATATTTTCAGATAATTAGTGAAGGACAAGGATGGGAATGTCCAAGAGAACCTTATGAAGTGGAAGCTCGGTATATATATATCCTCTTCTTGGTGCAATGACTAATTCAACAATGTGTTTGTTTACATTTACAGGCTGGATTTTTGTTTTTTAACATACTTTGATCCCGTCCTTTTTTTGTTATGTTTCCAGTCTAATCACAAGAACACAAGGCAATTGAATGATTTGATATAGAACATCCAACTGAATTGAAGAAGCTAAATCTTCTCCTATATGTATGTAATTTGACATCTAGAATTGGTCCTAAGCTTGAACTGATGAAGGTTGCTTTAGGTCATTGATGGGAAGTGCATTACTTATTTGAGGAGCCATGAAAACAGCTGAGCCATTCAGCTGGAAGTTGAGTTGCTTCTTTGATGATGAGGTGCTAAATTTTGGTTTAGCTGAGATGCCATTTGGAAGAAGTGGATTTTTTAACACGGTTAGATCGGCCAATGTTGTATTGCCACATTGGTTAACTGTTGTATTTATGTAAATATTGTATTACAAGCTGTACCACATAATGAGGCTTCAGCATTTTGAGAAGTTCGTGATTGTTGCATTAATTGATAGTGTCAGTTTTGTAATGGATTGGCGTCTTCAAGAAGCAATCTTAGGTAAGGCTGGAAACTGTATTTCTGGTATTTGTCATGTGATGCATGGTAATGTAGTTTCAATAATGTTAGGAGTTATCATAGAGTTCTTTTAAAACCAGATTTTAATTTTTTTTGTCATGGTTAGGCTGCTCAAACTCGGCAACTACTTTTTGTGCGTATTTTGATTATTGTAGCTCATTATTTATGATAAGTCATATAGAAAAAAATCATTTTATGATCTTCATATACTCTTCGTTCTGTAGAATGACATGCTTGCATGTACAAGTACAAAACTTATCATTTCTTTACGGTAAATTTTTAGTGAATGTCTATATTTATTTGCTGCAGATTCATTTTCATGTGTAATGTGTTTGTATAATAGCTTTCTGTTTGTTTAGTTTGTTTTTTCCAGCTATGACTTATCTGACTCTAGATACTCTAGTTTCACACACCTGTCACATATTATCAATTGATGCCTGCTCTGGTAATTTCAGCATTAATGCTAAGACAATCGATGGAAAATTGGTTCTGTCACATTCAGAGGATCCATATTCCTTTACCTTTGGTAGATCTGAGGTTGGTGAAATCTCTTTCTAGTTTTTGGAATATCTGTTACCTTCATTTGTGTAGTGTTACTATGATCCTGTGATTTGAAACGTTTATATAGCTGATTGGCAGGTGCTGGAATCATATTAGACATGGTCATGCTGAATGTGATGCTCACTGGAATTTGCAGTTATTATAATTTTGGAGAATTTTTCTTAAGCTAATTTGCATAGTTTGCTAGTAACTTGCCTTTTAACTGGTTTACACTTCTCAACTTTTAGATTTAAATAATCGAATAAATCTGATTAATGAGTTGATGCTCAGGTTGTGCTTTGTTGTGTAACATCTTGATTTGTCTTTCATTTAGATGATATTATGTTGAACTTTTTTGCTTGTAGTTACCAAAAGGGCTTGAGATGGGTATTGGGACAATGGCTCGTGGAGAAAAGGCAGCAATTTTTTGAACAAAACCTACATGACAAAATCTTCTCTCATGCCAATGATTGAGGATCATGAAGAGATCCAGTTTGAAGTTGAACTAGTCCATTTTATACAGGTTTATTTTGTACCTTTTACACTGAGAACACTCTTTTTCTCCCCAAAATGTTGCATCAGTTTTATGGTCAGTCATGTTATAGTGGTTGTACAATAATTCATTTTCCTGGATAGGCTAGATTGTTGAAATAACATACAGCATGTTATACAAAACAAGACTCAAGACACCAATTATATGACTACCAAACTTCTCATACAACTGATTCTTTTATTCCTTCAATTTCTTTTACTGCTAGGCATGTGAAATTGTAAGCCTACATGTCTTTTACTAATCTTTACAGCTTTGACAATATCTCTGATGACTGGTCTTTTATGTTTTCTTGTTACCAATTTTCTTTTGGTTCTAATATTTGGTCATCAGCTAACAGGTAAGGGACATGCTTGGTGATGGCCGTCTTATAAAGCGCCGGATTGTTGATGGACGAGGTTGTAACTTGTCAAGATAATTATTACATTTCTATCAAAATATCAGATTTTCAAATAATATTTTTTGTATTTTTGTCTTTTCACATATCAGGCAGTAAGAAATTATATGATTCTATAAATTCCTAGTGAGTCATTCTTCTATTGATCTGGCTATTGAAGTATATGCACATAACCACAGTACACTGGTTATGGGACACCCAGTGGACCTGATGGAAGCATGTGCATATTGATGGTATATAATAGATCACAATCATGGAAACTTGTTTTACTTAGCTTTGAGATGTTTTATGTTGCGACATTAATGATGCTAATCTAGACCATGTAAGGAAATTAGAGGAGTCTCTTCTTTATGTTGTAGATCTTATTTCTCAAGGTCATCATTTTAGTGGTCTTATTGATATTATGCTTGGTTCCATGATATGTTGCATGGAGAAAACTTGTTCATGTCAATATTAGTGCTTGTTTTTGTTTTTATGAATCACTTTGTTTCCCTTTCCCATCATTGCTTAAGACACATCAAACCAGGTAACATTGAATTTGTCTGTTGATTACATTGTGACTTTACAAAACCATGACCTTTAGATGGAATCTGTATATGTCAACAAATTATATTAAATGGATACAGCACCAACTCTAATCGATGTAATTGTATGTCACCGAATCTCTTACAGCTCAAACAAAAATCATGGTGATTTTTTTGCATAGATTCTGCAAATGGTGGACAACATGGACAATTGATGGTCAAAATGGAATAACTCTGGTGGCATGTTTGGAAATGTCAGATTTTCTTCTGGATGACATGCTAGCATCATAAGCCTCTCATAGATGATGATGTGAATTTATTCCTAGACTCTTCCATTAACACGTAGTGCTGATTATTATTTTACTAATGTAAATGTAACTTAAGTACATTGCAATATTTCATAATTATGAAAATAATTTTCCTAAATCCTTGTAAATATGGTTATATACTTTTTCAGTTCATTCTTATATTTCTGTTCATCAAATAATAATATGGCGTTTAGAGTTTAAAACCTTAGTCTTTTCCAAAGAGTTAGTTCGCTGCTGCTTCTCCTTTGCCTTTGCTAGTTGTGTAACCATCAAAAGAGAAAATTTTATTTTCTAAGCTATGGTGAAATTTGTTTCACCTTTTATTTCATGATTGATTATAAATATTCAACGTATCACTTCTTTTATAACTCGGTTGTCATAACTGCAAATGTAGTTGGATCTACAACACTTGAATTAATATTCATACGCTATGTAACCATGTTTAGTTATTGGTGTGGCTTCCTAGATCTGAGTTCGAACACATTTAGGTTTTGGATGGTTGCAATGAATCCTGAAGTGAGTTGAAGGCCTGATATAATAAGTTAAAAGTTTCCTAAATCTTTGGTCACTTGAAAGGAACTAACTTCTCACTTGTCGCTTAAACCAAACATCACATCTATCCTGTTGGTCTTCTATTCCAGCTAAAAGTTATTGCTTCAAAAATCCTGCTTATACTAATTTTGATTTCTTTGCTGTATAATCTTTTCTCTTCTACTGGAAAAAGTGTTGGCTTTCTTGAAAAATATTTTGCATAAACTATATATATATATATATATGCATTAAAGAAAATTTAATTAATGTCATCATCTCTTCTTGGCTCAAATTTGATGTAGACAACTGTTTGTTGTTGAGCAAAAATCTAGATAAACTGATTGTTTTGTTTCCTTCGTTCATAAGAATAACTGTCAGATGCCTTTGTTAGTCCCTGTGTTAGAAATATGTGTTAGTTTGATCATAATAAGACCAGATTGGTTTTCTACTAGAGAGCACATGGCTAAAGGCCCGCCTATTAAATTCAAGTTATTGGACCGGTGGACCTATCAGGCTTGGTTGTGGCTAGGTGAATCATATCCCATCAATTCAACTACTCCTGATTGGTTTAGATTTTTGCCAGTCTTGTTAGTTCTAGAACTCTGGGATATAATGTTGTTACTCGGGGTGTGTTGGTTGATTGTCCTTTATGGAACTAGACTAGCCAATCAGGTTACAGATATTTGTCCTTTGAAAGGTTTTTCCCAACAGCCTGCTTAATGTTTTTATGAGTGAGACATACTGTTTATGGCAAGTTTGATGTGCTGCAATTAAACTGTAGCATCATATACATGTGATTTATATGGATGCTGCCAGATATATAGGTGGCAAGGTATTCTTATATGTTACTTTATGTACTATTTTTTGATGTCATTCTGCTGTTATCAGTCATTTTTGAACAAGTAATCAGTTACTGAGTTATGACATATGAATTAGTTATCGTTTGACATAAACTATGCTTCGACTCTTATTCCTTGGTTAATTTGAGAATCTTCATGTGTAAATCTTAGCTTCAGATGCCATTACTGACAGATCTCTTTGTTTCAGATTTTTGTGTAATATATGACTGTTATGAATCTTTGGAAATGAATAGGTGAATTTCCAATGGACTGTCCTCTTCATGACAGCTTGTTGAGGGTGCACTACAAGGGAATGCTTCTTAATGAAGAAAAGACTGTGTTTTATGATACTATAGTTGATAACTATGGCCAGCCTTTGGAGTTCAGATCTGGAGAAGGGCTTGTAAGCACTTTACCTTTTAACCTCTGGCATGAATTGCTGAGGCTTCACTTCAAGACATGGACATTGGAGATTAACTAGATTGTAGTATCCTTTTCTCTTTAAGTGTTTTATCTGAATAAACTGTTAAACTATTGAACTATTAAATGCTCACACTTAAATGTAGGTAATTCCTCTAGTTAAGATTTGTGAGCATGCAAAGAACACTGAAATTGGTTTTATCTTAATCGGAAATGGTTAAGTTTTTTTGAAAAGGTCCAGATAAACCAAACACCTACTTAGTGAGTGCAGGTACATAGGGAAGATCTTCAGTTCAAGCCTTTCATGCATATTTCTTCATGTGCTTGTATCTATGTGGTCATTATTTAATCACACCCCCAAGATTCCATAAGTAAGGTGACCTGTGGATTACTCTTAGCTAAATAGGGTACTTCAGATTCCATCATAACTTGCTAAATCTTTATACATTGGTAATGATGTAAGTAAAAATTCGTTATAGTGCCAATGTGACATCTCTTTGCTTTTGATAAGCTTCGACAGTGGCGCTGTGCCCAACTCCTTATTTGGATATTAATGTTTGCTGCTTTTATATGTTTAAACTTTAAACTGCTATGTTGATTTAATATTGCTTCTAAAATTTTCCAACATGCTTCAGGTGCCCGAGGGACTTGAAATGTGTGTTCGACTAATGCTTCCTGGAGAGATATCTCTTGTTACCTGCCCTCCAGATTATGCATATGACAAATTTACAAGGTTAACTTTTCTAAATTGAGTCAGTATGTTTTTAGAAACTTAGTTTCTGAAATTTATATGATCATTTCATGACCAGACCTGCCATTGTTCCTGAAGGAGCTCATGTTCAGTGGGAAATCGAGTTACTTGACTTTGAAATGCCCAAGGTACCTCTTGAAAGTTCCAAAAATCTTGATTCTTTTTTATGATTTTATAGATGCACTAGAGTAATCACAAAGATCTCTTCTTCAGCATGCAACTCACTCTGCTTTATCCTTCAGTGAAGGTGGATATAATATATATGATATTTCATAATAATGTTGACACGAATGACATCTCAAGTTTAAGTTGCCAATAATATTGCATTTCAGTTCATGATCCATTTGTGTATGGTTTTCTTCTCATTTGTCTTTGATGCAACACTATTGGAGTATTGCAGCCTCTCGCTCAAGATTTTGAACTCTTCATGAAGATACTGCCACTGACATCAGAAAATCTTTGGGTTTTTATGTGAAGCATAATTCCAGGAAACCTGTATGAGGAGGCCTTGGCATGTATCTCATTTATTGTTAAAATTCACAATTATATGGAGTAGGTCTTAACATACTAGGATATACGCTTAAGCCTCATTATTAATAGTCAACTATAGGTTGGTTCGAACTAGTGCTGCAAAAGGTGGTGGAGGAAGACCTCAGAATATCATTAGTAATGATAATAAAGGTTTTGATGGCTCTTAGTTTCATCAGTGATATTGGTCTCAACAAAGCTCAGTGATACTCTTTCATTTTGCTGATAGCTCTCATTCAGTCTGTTGTTTTTTCTTTCTTTTTTTTTTTTTGAATCACATCACTGACCTTTAATGCATATATGGCATCAGGATTGGACTGGATTGTCTTTTCAAGAGATTATGGATGATGCGGAGCACATTAAAAACACAGTATGTATTTTGACTATTTGATCTTCCTCCCTTGAAGTTGAAGTTTACATGCTTTTGTCAAGTATTTTATGGATCCTTTTATTGAAATCCATGCAACTATAGAAGTATTCCATTCTAGAACTTATAGAACATTAATTGGTTTTAAAATATTCGAAGTATATTATATGCATGCTTCACTTGAATTAAGTTGGTATTTTATATCTCATTAATATGTTATTCTGGCAGCCAAATAGATGCCAGGCCCATTTTACTTTTTGTAATAATAGGCTAAAAATGCCACTTTTAGGCTCTTCATTTGTTGTCTTTATATTGGTGCTCTGTTACCATTTACAAATGAAGTATTATAGGCCAGCTTTTGACTGCATAGAGTTCCTCAATCTTTACACAAGAATGATGGTTACTACTATGCCTAAAAAATGGTGATCGGTGCTTGTTTTCTCTTTTGCTTTCAGGGAAACCGGCTATTTAAAGAAGGGAAGTATGAACTCGCTAAAGCGAAGTATGAGAAGGTATGATCCCCTTGGTATTGTTTTGTATTTAATGTGCTTCAAAGTTATCCATCTTACAATTGAAATTTATTTGATAGTGATACTGCATATTTTGATAAACTATGATGTCTTGGTTATTGGTGAACTTTGAATGACTTGCCTCATTTGTATATAAAGTGTCATCCTCAAAAGGTCATGCTGTATCTTCTTTCCTGGATGTTCTCTTTTGATTACTCTATTTGCATGCTTTTGTATTACTCTGTTTTTGGTTTTGTTTGCTGAAAATCATCCATACTCTGGTTCTGTGCATTCTCAAGCTAACAAACAAAAGTTGTGCTTTTCTTTTTTCTAGATTGTTTATTTTCACTTTACATGATACCGGGATCTTTGATGGATATTTTTCCTTCAGTTTATTGTTCTCTCTTTAATTTTGTTAAAAGTACAAAATGTTGCTTCTAGAGATCCTATTGTCCACCAAGAAAATTTGGTAATGGTATGTGTTTTGTACTGATAACATGAAAAATATGCTCAATGTCAACTATCTCAACCTAAGATTCCTAACTATCTCATCCTAGCAGGTATTGATATCATCTTATAAAAAGAGGGTTTTACTTGTGCATAGTTCACTTGATAGAATATTGGTAGTGCTACAAAATACCTGGTAAAAGAAAAACATGTTTATTCTAGTTTAGATGTGGTCTAGTGACCTAGTCTTTATTAATCTTGTCATGGGAAAACTTATTTCTTTTTATTATCTTCAGGTGCTTCGGGAATATAATCATGTAAATCCACAAGACGATGATGAAGGAAAAATCTTTTTGAATTCAAGAGTGAGACAATTCTGTACTTTAGTCAGGCAATATCTATCAGCCAAATGTTACTGTCTTGGAAATCTGTGATATAATTTTATAGTTCTCCTTTTGATGCTTGCAGAATTCATTGCATTTGAATGTTGCAGCCTGTTACCAGAAAATGGGTGAATTTAGAAAATCAATCGAGACATGCAATAAGGTAAAATATTATATTTTTAAAGTTCTGGCAACAAAATTCTTGCATACAAATACCCACAGGATTTTTCAGAGTAATGGAGTTTGATATTCAGAGTCTTTGTTGAAGAATTTACAAGAAATTCATGATCATCTTTGACTTGCTATGATTAAAGAATGAAATGTTTATCATTTTTAACAATCTGACTAGTCTTTAACTGGTGTAAAGAAGAGGTGAGACACTGACTGCCTCATGCCGAGTGGTAGAGTCAAGGACTCATGTAATGTGTTGTTTCAATTTTTGAGTGACAATCGGTGGAAACCAGTCCAGAAATCAATATTAGTGAAACTTGACTTAATATTTAAATTTCAATGCTAACCAAGCACGGGCCTGTTTGATCTACTTGATAACTTCCATTTAACCTAAATGCCGGATATTAATTTTGAGCCTAGCTATTTGGAGTATTGGTTGCAGCCTCTGAATGAAATCTAATATTTATGCTGGTGTATGATTAGTCACATATTTAGTTGGATTATACGAATTTCAACCTCATACGGCAAATTCTTAAGAGGGTAGCTTAGGCACTACTAAATTGAGAAACTAGGAAGTTAACTGGGCTTATTTTAAATCACACTTGGATCTTGTGACAGTCAGTGCATTGCTTTGAGTCGGTAGATTGTTTTGCTGTCTGTCCTAGTTGGAGCACTAATATCAGGTTGTGCATCAACTATCTGTCAGTGTATTGCTTCTTGTGCAACTCCTGTGTGTTTTGATTGAGGTTCGGCATAATTTATGACGAATTTGAGCTGCTGTTTGTCCATTCCAATTGCAGGTATTAGATGCAAGTCCCGTGCATGTCAAAGCGTTGTATCGGCGTGGCATGGCTTACATGTTGGTTGGAGATTTTGACGAAGCGCAGAAAGATTTTGAAATGGTGCAGTCATGCCTCTTCCTTTCATTTGATATCTTAAGAACAAAAACCAATATCTGCGCATGTAATGAACCTTCCAGATGATCAGCATCGATAAAGCTTCAGAACCTGATGCCGCTGCAGCCCTTCTAAAGCTGAAGCAAAAGGAACAGGTATTCTGACTGGTGGCACATGTGTTCATATTTATATAAAACATTGATAGCTGATTAGTGCATTTTGTTGAATCAGGAGGCAGATAAGAAGGCGAAGAGGCAATTCAAAGGGCTCTTCGACAGGAATCCCGGAGAAATCGCTGAAGTTGGAGGTGATGCGAGAGACGACAAGAGTCCACATAAAGCAGAGCATGAAATTGAGAATTCAGGCTCAGAAAAGGAGATCAGTAAGACCGATCTCGATGGGGGTGTTACCAACGACGACGACGACGACGACGACGGTGAACATGAACCTGAACGGATAGGATTTCTTGGTCGCTTATGGCCCTCTGGTAGAAGAATCCTCGCGGGTCTTGGACTTAATAGGTGCTCCATACTGTGAAGAGATGTTCCAAAGTTGTAATCTATTGTGGCACTGATCCCACAGCAAGCAGCGTGGTTTAATAGCTTATGTTGATTAATCGACCCTACTGTTGCTGCATTAATACGTGAACGTAGAGTATTAATGTCGCTTGCATGTTCTTAGCGTATGGCCTTTTTGACATTGGCTAAATTATGATTCACTTTCATCTGAAAGTTTATTAGCACACTACATTTTTACGTGCTGACAGTGATCGACTTGTTCATCTACGTCAACTACGGCCACCCTGATCCTAGCAAGGGTGTGCGAGCACGCTTCAGCGCCGTCGCCCGCCCGCCGGCGTCACCACTTTCATCCTCCTTGAGGTCCGCCGGTGGCAAGCAGCAGTCCTCGGAGAGCCCCCGAATGTTGAAGTCCACCTCCTCCATCCGCGTCCGCGTGTGCCCCTCCCTGGCCTCGCCGAACTGGAACGAGGACACGGTGGTGCGCCCGGCGTGGGCGATGTTGACGCCGTCGATGGGGCGGTGGTCCTCCATGAGCGACTCCACGGTGGTCTCCCAGTACACGTTCTCCCGGGCGGACTTGATCCGGAGGAGGTGGGAGTCCTCGAGCCGGATGAGGAGGCCCGTCCGCTGGCTGAAGTACCCCCACAAGCTGTGCCGTATGATTTGCACGCCGCCGCTGCTTCGGGCTCGCAAGG
Source organism: Musa troglodytarum (assembly GCA_023547065.1). NCBI lineage: Eukaryota > Viridiplantae > Streptophyta > Magnoliopsida > Zingiberales > Musaceae > Musa > Musa troglodytarum. The sequence goes on along the minus strand of CP097503.1, from coordinate 20,075,960 downwards.
TGGCCGCCTCCGCGTCCAGCCTTAGCACGAAGCAGTCCTCCCCGTCGATCGTCTTCTCCCCGAGGCACACCGAGTTGGCGAACAAGTTGGCCGCGCATCTCGGGTCAAGACCCTGTGACATAAGACGTGTGAATCTTAGCTGCGCCACGGCAGCGCAGCACAGAAGAACACGAGGAAGAGAGAGCGCGCGGTGGCGAACCTGAAGAGATCGGCGAAGAGGTCGAGGTCGGCCACGGGAGGCGTGAGACTGGTGCCATGGGGTTTGCCTCCACGCCACCTTGCCGTCGCTACCGGCGCTGATCTTGCACCCGGACACCATCAACTCCAGGCACCACAGGTCTGGTTTCATCTGCCACAGCACGAACCCGCCCGTCTCCACTGCGCCGCCACACTTCCTCACCCTCTTTCCGCCCCCGTTCCCCTTGGGGAACTCCGACGCCATCATCCGGACCTTCCCCATGGCGTACATGCTGTTTATCGCGTTCAACGCTCGCTCGCCTCCCGACGCCGCGATGTATTGCTGCACGATATATTTAGCCATGGAGAATTCCTGCCAGCCACGCAAAAGGAGAACGGCGTGAGACACCACGTCAAGACAAGCACTGCATCTGTCCATGTCGAGAAGCACCGAGATCGGAGTCTCACGATCGGGTCCTCCCTCATGCCGCGGATGAGGGTGGACTTGTGTGACCGGACGGGGAACGGGACGAGCGGGGCGCCGAGGATGCCAAGCAGGAGCTGGAGCTCGGCCTCCCGGCCAACGGGCCACGGCGGGGACGGGTCGGCGTGCGACCGCAGCCACGCCTTCACGTTGGTGCAGAGCGTCCTGCTGCTCTCGGAGCTGTCGCCGGAGAGGAACATCTCCTCCGGGAGGGGCACCTCGAGGACGGTGTCCAGTCCATCCTCTCGGTCCAGGTTCGGGCACAGCTTCCTCATGGAAGCGGCTGTCGGTGCCTTTGCTCTCCACACGATGCCGCGGGCAATAGTATAAGAATGCAGCGAGGCAATGCAACATTGCCTCTTCGAGTCGTGGCCGCACGCTCTCTGCTGCCTCAACGCTCCATCTAAACAAATGATCGGAATCTTCTGGTGTACGTGTGCTGCTGATAGCCTCAGACATCCACCATGTCGATGCTCACCCCGGAAACAATCTGCAGGCCAAGCACGCTGCGCCGAGATCCCCCAAATGGACAGCGAATAGCCGACCATGCTTCGGTTCGTTTCACGGCGTTGCACGAACACCAAACCTGCATCCGCTGTGCCAACATCGCTATTATACTTTGATATTGTAGAATGGTGACGTTGTTGTTGAGACCTACCATGTTTAAGCTGCGCTGTTCTCCTCCTTTATTTATATATATATATATATACACACACACGCTTGCATTGATATTGTATTGGCAAGGAAGTCTTCCATACATTATGTGCATGCGGTTCTCCAAGGAAAACAGATACAGAGGAGACGTACGAAGCAAAGGCAACAGAGACATAGTTGCGGTGTTCATCACGATTGTGATTCATCAATGCAAAAAACGAATCTTTAATCAAAGAATACGACCTTTTAATCCACAAAATGTATCGAATGTCTCATCTTTGTTTCTTCTAATACTAAGCGTCGCTCAGTATGAGTTTTATCATCTCATAGTTCACTTTTTTTAATCTAAATTTTAATTATATTAGGGGGTTAATGGTGATTACAAAAATTAGAGGAAAAATCATAGTAAAAAGGGCAAAAATTTTACGATAGAAAAGGGATTCAAAGATAGAAGAAACGGATAAAAAAAATAAGAGAAAAAGAAAAGAAAAAAGATAAGGAACACACAGAGACTATTCTCATTCATCAAAACAGTTTTCTCATCTCAGGTTAGCTCAGATCTATAGTGAATTTTTACTGTAATTGCTTAAAGATGTTTTGGATATTATGTATAATGACATGGTCCTTGTATCTCAATTATTCTCTTATAATTATTGCTTGGTGTTAGGGGAAACAACTTTTTACCGTGACCCCGGGGCGCACGGCGCGGAATCCGGAAATCGGGGGGTCGTCTCGGTACGGTTCGGGCCCGTCGATGGCTCCTGCTCGCGCCCGTCGATGTTCTCCGAAAAGCGGTGCCGACGCTCCTCGTCGTGAGGGGCGAGACTGCAACAGAAGCGGGTCGGATATTCGCCCGCCCTCAAGCGTCGGTGTCGGATGGGAGTGAGTGAGTGTTTTATAGAGAGAGGAGATAGAGAGATCCTTTGATGCTTGGCACATCGTAGAGTTCCCCAGAGAGAGTGTCGAGTCTACTCACCTCTCGGGTTTTCGTGTGGAGCAAGATTCGGAGGAAAAGATCCAGGATCGATCGTCCGTCAGCTCAGCCTTTCCGATCTTACATTCGGCTTAAATAGGTGGACGGACGGAGGCTGCTGATCTGCGGTGGCGTCACGGGCGACCTCGCGGTCGGTCGCGTGGTCAATCGGGTAGTTGGGCGATCTTTCGAGGAGCGGCGTCGGGTGTCGCGTGGGCGGTTGGAGCGCGGGAGGCGATGGCGTCATCCGGTTATGCGGCGAAGACGGATGTCTCATCATACTTAATATCCTTATCACTACCCCCGTAAAAAGCCACTCACCTTGGGACAATTTGGGCGTTGCTCGGAAGAACACAGTTTGCCCTCACGAGATCTCGGGCGGAAGTTCCGCCGTGTTGTGTCATAGCGGCGAAGTCCTTTGCAAGATACGGGGTCGAGGCACCGCTCGAGAAAGCCGGATGATCGAGAGCTCGAGATCCTGTAACGAACCAGATTCGGGATAAAGAAGTCGAGGAACCTCAAGACCCAGCTATAGTCACCGACCGCCGTTCGGGATATAGTGCCGACCTTGTGGTCTGTTAACCACAAGGTCGGAGGTTTGCCCCTCCCGGCATCCTAGGCCTTGGCGGTGGCACCACTATATCGACGGCGGTTGGTGACTGTAACTGGCGGGTCTTGAGGTTCCTCGACCTTTATCGACGGTGGTCGGCCTCCCCGATCATCGAGCTTCTCGATCGACCTGCAAAGTGCCTCGTTTCAAAGGACTTGCGATTATGACGCAACACCGAGATCTCGATGAGCGCCCAAATTGTCCCCACGAGTGGCTGCGGAAGTAGTGATGAGATATTATGGCGAGACACACGGTCTTCGTAAACCGATGACGTCATCGCCTCTGCGCTCAACACGCCGCGATGCGGCGGCCGACGTCGCTTCTCCTGACATCGCCTCCAACTCGGTGACCACGGCACCGACCGAGGTCAGCCGACGCCACTGCGAGACAACGTGCCCTCCGTCCGACCTATTTAAGCGGTGAGAAAGGCCGATCGGATCGATCGATCTGGATCTTTTTCCTCGAATCCTTGCTCCACGGCGAGAGGTGAGTAGACTCGGACACCCCGCTCTCTACGGGAACTCCGGCGACACCAAAGGATCTCTCTCCTCTCTCTCTCTATAAAACACTCACTCCCATCCGACAACTTGGGCGTCGGAGGGTCGGCGAACATCCAGCGCCTTCTGCAGTTCTCGACGGCCGAAGCTGCGGCCGCCCGGAACATCGGCGAGCGCGGCAGCATCGACGGGCGAACTGCATCGAGACGACCCATTCTTCGCGCCGCGCCCGGTCACTGTTTCCCTAACAGTGGCGCTAGAAGGAGGGCCTCTGCAGCCGAAGGACTCACGCTCCGCCTAAAGCGACACATGGGCGAAAGGTCGTTTCGGTGGCACCTCAGGCGAAGTCGCACCTCCGAACCCGGGAGGACGATCCCGCGCAACTATAGATCGCTATTGGAATATATTTAGCGGCGCCGGGCTCTACCCGCCTGGTCGGGTTCCACGCTTCCCCACCGTTACGGTGGAGGCTTTCGAGGACCTCTCCCAGCAGTCCGGACCACTGGCAATCTTGTCGGTGTCCTCCTACTTTGCTCGAGGCGGCGAGCCGACCCTCCAACACCGGAACCTCTTCCCGGCATCATGAGGCGATGCGCCGGCACCATCTTCTCGGCCTCCCGGTTCGGGGCGGAACCGGGCTCTTGAAAACGGGCGTCCGCTTTGAACTCGAGGCGGTGTCTTGAACTCAGCGGACCTATTTGGGCTTAGATCCGGTCCATCACACGGCGCTTGGAGGAGGTGCAAAGGGCGTCCGCAAGTCAAAGAAGAACGAGAGGAAGTGTCCCAGAGTCCCGTTCGCGACATGCGAGAATACCCGGTGCCCTTGAACTTCCATCTCCCTCCATCGACCTTTATGATGGAGTCGGTGATCCGGCCGATCACGTCGCGCCTTCCGGGCTCAAATGGCCCTATATGGAACTTGGACGCCTTGATGTGCGGGCGTTCCCCACCGCGTTGAAAGGATCCGCGCGTACATGGTACGATTACCTTAAAAAGCGGGTCGGTGACATCCTTTGAACAGCTCGCCAAGGACTTGAGCTCGCTTTTTGGCGTTTGCGCGACCAAAGCCCTCTGTCGCGCTCCTCACGGGTTTGAAGCGAAGGAGGGCGAACCCTCTCCCACGCCGTGCGAAGGTTCACCACGGAGATGCAGGAATTATCGGATGCTCACCATCGTTATTAGTGCGAGCATTCATGATGGGGCTGCGGCCGTCGAGGTTCTCTTGGTCCTTGGTGGAAGCGACCCCCGTCCATCGCGAAATGTTTGGCGAGCAAGTCGATGCGTGGCGGCCGAGTCACGGATGTCGGGAAGGAAGGAAGAAACGGCCAGGGGCATCCTACTCCATCCGTCGGGACCGGCACCCGGCGAGTCCCGCGAGCGCCGCATCGGCCGCCTCGACCCATCTGTGGCGAGCCGCCACCTCCCCCTTGAAGGCGTCTCGGACACAAATATTCCTCCGGATCAAGGGCGGGAATGCTCAAGCCGCCACCCGGATGAAGGGCGGCGGTGGCGATAGCACCCGTGTATTGCGCTTTCGCCGGCAAAGCGGACATGACGCGGAGCAATGCTACGGTGAAGCGACAAATTGAAGAGGCGATCGAAGAGGTCACCTCGATCAATACCTCCAGCATCCGCGAGCACCATCCCTACGCCCGAAGGCCGGTCGAGCAACATATCGGCGTAATCACCGGGGACCCGCCATTTGGAGGACATAGCGCCTCGGGCGAAGGGCTTATGCGAGCCCGTCGCGGCAGGGAATATCACCCTCCCTCGAGCCGGAGATCACATTCCCCTCGGGGATATGGGAATGTGAGCATGGACGATGCTTGCGGTGGTGTCGGCCGAATTGCCAACGCCGGTCCGAAGGATTATGAGTCGACAACGGTAGCCCGGCCGACATCCGCTCCTTCGAGGCCTTTCTGAAGTTGGGGCTGCCGAAGGAAGCCCTGAAGCCTTTGCACTCGGCGCTCACCGGCTTCACGGGCGACTCGATCTCGCCGCGGGGTGCGGTAACCCTACCATTGACCCTCGGCGATTCCCCGAAGGCCAAAACTCTGCTGGTAACCTTTACGGTGGTGACCTCCCTCTCTGCGTATAACGCCATCTGGGCCGACCCACCCTCAGCGAGCTAAGGGCCGTTCTATCCCACATACCACCGGACGAAGTTCCCCACCCGGCCGGAGTCGGGAAGTGCGGGGAGATCCTCAGAGTCGGGACGGTGTTACTTGGCGACCTCCACAGGTAAGAGGAAAAGGCGGAACCACCCCTCGAAGACCAGCGGAGGGCGGCGCCCGACCGAGCATCGAGCCAACAAACCGGCGGTTAATATTCCGGCTGCAAGATGACCGTCCCGATCGGACGGATCGGGATTGGCTCGGACACAGGTGATCAGAGCGGGCACGGCTCACCTCCTCGAGAAAGCGCCGATGTCTTCGCTGGACAGCTGCCGACCTCCGGGAATCGACTCGAAGTCGCCCGGCACCATCTACACATTTCCCGACCGCCCCTCGGTGAGACAGAGACCTCGGCCTCGGTCCTCGGCGCCAACAAGCTGTCTGAGAAGGAAGTTGATAGGCTCTTGGCGTCGACTTCATTGAGAGGTTCGGTACCCTCGGTGGGTATCAATGTAGTCCTTCGTCAAGAAGCCTAATGGAAGCTGGAGGATGTGTGTTGACTACACCGATCTAAATCGGGCTTGCCGAAGGATTGCTTCCCCTACCTAGGATCGACCAGCTGGCTCAACGGCCAGATGCGCCCGCTTATGGGCGCCTACTCGGTTACAACCGGATCCGGATGGCCCCAGGATCGGCAACATCTGACCTTCCACACACCCCAAGGAGCCTACTTCTACAAAGTTATGCCATTCGGGTTAAAAACGCAGCGCCACCTACCAAAGGATGGTGAACAAGGTGTTCGCCCGACAAATAGGGCAAAATATGGAAGTCTACGTGGGCGATATGATCGTGAAAAGTCGCCACGGGGCTGCACACCTTGGCGACTTGCGGGAAACCTTCGCCACCGAGAAGGTATGGGATGCGCCTTAATCCGGCCAAGTGCGTCTTCGGCGTGACATCGGGCAAGTTCCTCGGGTTTATCATACGAGAGAGGAATTGATGCCAACCGAGAAGATCCGAGCTCTCACGACATGAGATCTCCAAGCACGTTAAGGAGCTCCAATGCCTTAACGGAAGGATAAGCGGCTCTGTCGGTTTACGTCGGTCGGAGATAAGTGCCTCCCTTTCTTCCGAATCCTCAAAGACCGAAGAACTTCCAATGGACGGCGAGTGCGAGGAAGCCTTCGCCACTGAGCGGCACTTATCGAGCTACCCGACTTACCTCGGTGTCGCGCGGAAAAACTTACCCTCTATCTGGCGGCATCTCAGCATGCGATGAGCTCGGTGCTTGTGAAAGAAGCCACCGATGCGCAACACGATTTACTACACCGACCACGTCTTTGCGTGGGCGGGCAGCGCTATCCTCCCATTGAAAGGCGGCATTGGCACTCATTCTAGCGGCTCGGAAGCTCGCCCTACTTCCAAGCCCATACGATTGAGGTATTGACCGACCAACCCCTGCGTCAAGTTCTTTCTAAGTTTGGCGTAGCGGGCGTCTCCTCAAATGGTCGGTGGAGCTATCGAGTTCGACCTGCTGCTACAAGCCGAGAAACGACCATCAAGGCCCGGGCCTTGGCCAATTTTATCTCGGAGTTGACACCGAGGCGAGCGTTGAGCAAATCCAGAGGCGGATGCTGCGTGGATGGGTCTTCCGGCTCGAGGCGGCGCGGACTCGTTACGGAGGATCGGCGGACACGCTTTCGGCGTTCCCTCGCCGGCCCGCGGCCACAAACAACGAGGCGAATACGGCTGATGGCGAGCCTCCGTTTGGCGGCGAGATGCAACTAGGAGCAATCCACATTCTCACGGATTCCCAACTTGTTGCCGAGCAAGTTGGTGGAAGTATCGAGCGCGGGACTTCGACCATGTCGGATACGACCGAGGTAAAGCCCAAACCTCTAACTTTCCCGCTTCACTCTGTCGGGTGCGGGTCCCGAGCAGCGGGCGGACCAGCTCATGGCCCGGCCTCGGAGCCGATCGGAGAACATCCGAGTCGGAGGCGACACGCGGTCGGTGGCCATCATGGAGATCGGGGATCCGGAAGTCGACCACCCCACCAACGTGGATTCGAAATCTTGAAGTACAAGCGAGAGTCTGCCCGGCGGATGAGGTCAAGGCACGGCGGCTCCGCCGAACTCGAGGCGTGGTGCTGCGAAATCGGCGACCGACTCTACAAAGGTCGTTTTCCCACCCCTACTACGATGCTTAGATCGATGGTGGCGGGCGATTCTCGCCGAGGTCCACGGCGGGATTTGTGGGAGCACATGGGAGGCCGAACTTTGGCCTTCAAAATACTACGCCCGAGGGCTGTGCGGCCTCTGCTGCCGAGGCGCCAAGGCTTTCGTGCGGCGGTGCGATACTGCCAGCGCCGGGCCAGCGCCCGCAGCTCCAGCGGTCCTTCGCCACCATGGATTGCGCTGGCCCTTCGCTCAATGGGGAATGGACCTCTTGGGGCCGTTCCCCGGCGTCGGCGGAGACATATTATTGTGAGGATAGATTACTTCACCAAGTGGGTGGAGGCCGAGCCCACGGCAGCCATTACGGCCCGAGCGGGTGAGCAGTTCGTATGGAAGAACATCGTGACCGGATTCGATGCGCCCAAGCGTTATCATCGCGATACGGGACCCGGTCGCCGGCACTCGGTTCTCGGAGTTCTGCGCGACTTATCACATCCGGTGAGGTTTAGCTCGGTGGCCCACCCCGGACCAACGGGCTTGCGAGGTGACCAGCCGATCTATCACGGATGGACTTAGGAAAAGGACTTTGGAAGCCCGACGAGCCGGGTCGACGAGCTCCGAACATCCTATGGTCTCGCGATCACTCAAGACGGCCGCGAGTCCCCTACAGCCTTGCATTCGGGCGTGGAAGCAGTCCTACCGCCGAATTGGTCATCCCAACATTCCGTGGAGAACTATGAGGAATCCACCTCGCCCAGTGGAGTTCGGGCTGGCCTAGACCGCTAGAAGAACGCAGACCAACGCGACGAAAAATGCCGGGCGCATAAATGTATGTTGCCAGGAGTTACAACAAGAGGGTGCGCCTCGACTCGGGATGGGCGACTTAGTCCCACGCAAGGCGTATAAGCGACCCCGCCACTCAAGGCAAGCTTGCACCAAAGTGGGAAGGCCCCTACCGAGTAATCCAAGTAGTCCGACCGAACGCTCCGGCCGCGACTATGAATGGGCAGCAGTTCCGAGGACTTGGAACGCCCACAACCTTAAGAAATATTTTGTTTAAGGACAAACGGAAGTAAATCGATGCTGCATCGTGCCATTGGAAAGAAGTCGGAGATTGTATGGAGAAAACATATTTGTATTACCAAAAAGTTTTGGATTACAAAATGTGCCCCTAGTGGGGAAGAAGTATTACAAAAGCAAGGGAAAGCCCTCCAAAAGAAGAAAAGAGGTCTTCGTGCCACAGCTCGGGAAGGCTGCCGTCGAAGGGAACTCGCCAGCATGTCGACTCGATCTCGGGGCATGAGACGGCGGGATCCTCTCGACCGCCGAGCCCGGAGGACATGCTCGAACCGGGCCAGTGGCAACTTTGTACCCATATCAGACGACGATACACGGCCCGTCCGGCCTGTGCCGAGGAGGAAGCCCTCCGACTTCTTGTATGCGCCGATCGCCTCGGTCCTTCTTCGCCGACTCTTCCACCGCGGCAAGGGCTTCCTCGGCGGCTCGCAGCTCGCCTCCTCGAGGTCAGCTTGGCAGCTAATCTCGAGGCCTCTCCATCCGGAGGCGGTTCTCCACCGACGTCCGAGGAGCTTCGCAGCCCGCCTGCCGCCGAGGCGGCCTCGAGCTCGGCGGTCGACGCGCCACTTCGCGCCCATGTCCGCGCCGCTGCCGGCAAGAAGAAGAACCGCCGGTCCCGATCCCGCTGGCTTCTCGAGCCGGCGGCGAACTCGTTGCGCCGCCTGTGCCATGCACCAAGCGACCGGGATCGGGCACCCGGGCGGGGAGGGCAATGGGGGAGTGGGGGTTCCGCACAAGAAAAAGGACGCTGAAAGGGATGAACAGGGCTCGGCCAAGAGGATACAAGCAAAACGGTGCTTACCCACAACACCGACTTGGCGGACTTTAGCGAGCAGCGCTCCGAGGAGCGGTATAGGTCCCGAGCCATGTCGGGATGGAGCGCCCGAGGTAGCCGAGGGCTCTCCCCGACCCACACCTTGTCCCCGGGATGCACTCATGCCACCGGGCCACGAGAGGGTCGCCCGCATGCCCCAAGAGACCTCCCATCACTGGGAAAGGAACGGCCGATCCTTCCCCGACGTGACTCGGCACAGATCCAAAGATAGCCGAGGACGCTGCCCTTCCTTGCCACCTCGGCCGGGACCAGCACTCGGCAGGAGTGGTGGTGCCCGGGCCGCTGCCTGCCGCACACCGCATGCCTCCAGTCCACCACGCCCCGGCCTTCGCCTCTTTCTTGGGACGCCTCATCGGGCGGTGCGCTGGGAGCCATCCCCGCCCGCTTGGAGACCGCCGGAGCGCGAAGATGGTCCCCTGAGCACCCGAAGTCGTGGAAGGATCGCAGTTCACCATCCTCGCAAAAAGGCGACAGATATGTCGAAAATAGAGTATGGCAGCAATCTAAAAAGAGGCGAGACAACGATACCCTACCCGAGCGCGGACTTAGTCCGCCTCCACCACCATCGCCCGACATGTTGCGGATGGCTTGCAGGAAGGGAGGATTACCTCACCGCTCGAGGTGAGCGCGCCTCAAGACTCGCCGGGCATGTTATCGATGGTCCTCGACGACCACCGAACCTCAAAACCCCACCCATTTGGCATTGGACAAAAAGAAGCGCCTCTTCCACCCTTTGTTATTGGTGGGGCGCCGCTAACCCGAACCCCGGTCGTGGCGTTGTGAAGTAGCCCTCACCCTTGAAGAGGCGAAAGGGAGAGAAAAAGGTTATGGTCGGGGCGATGGCGTAGTGGCATTCCTCAGAAAACCACCGATACCGCCAAGAGTTGGGGTTATCCGGGAAGGCGAAATACGCCACAGGAGATGCAGATACGATGATCGGGTGCAGGGAAGGCGCAGCCGCCTCTAGGGCATCGCCGTGGTGAAGCCCTGGGAACCGGGTCAAAGCCCGGCCCCGCCTGGCCAGAGGTTGAACTCCTCCGGATGCCGTAGAGCGCCGAGAATCCCCACCATACGCCGCCCAAGATGGAGTCTTGGTCGTGGCGGCCACATTAAGGCCTCTAACGCACGCGCCGCTCCGCATCCGTGGGAAGGGCCGGAAGGAGGAGACGGCGAGAGCGCGACGCCGGTTGTAAATCGATGGGGAGGAGGAGGAAGAAGCAGAGGAAGAGGAAGTGGAAGGAAGACCCATCGCGCACTAACCTATAAAGGAAGAGATCGGCTGGAAGAAGTTAAAAGGCACCGGAGCCTATGGAGAATACTTGAAGGAAGGCGACGGCATGACAAGAGATGAAAACTCCGCTGATAAAGTGATAGAGAGACGCGGCTCCTATTTATAGAAAAAGGGGGCTCGACCTTTCGCCTCCCGAGGCAGCGACAAAGATGACACCGCCACATCGCCCAATAGCATCACATCGGCGCCGGCCAAGGCCATATTGATGAAGAGCCGACGGTACACCCTGTAAGAAACTTCGCCGACCATCGGCTTTCGACGGCCTTCACACACCGCCAAGCAGCTCGGCATGGCTAGGCGTGTCGTCGCGTGACTCACACCCCTTGTTGTTCGCTATTCTGGTCTTCTAGCTTGAGGACACGCTGCCTCAACCCCGACTTCGGACGTCGGCTTGGCAAGGAGAATCGAGCGCTCTCGACTTCTTATCCCGAACGACGGTTCGGCTATTATGGCTTCTCGTGTCGCAGGCGTGACCTCGACCCTTGTACCAAAAATGACGGGTCGAAGCTGGAGGACGACGCTGCCTCAACCCCCGACTTCGACGTCGGCTTGGCAAGGAGAATCTAGCGCCTCCTCGACTTCCTTATCCCGAACGACGGTTCGGCTATTATGGCTTCTCGTGTCGTGCGTGACCTCGACCCTTGTACCAAAAGGACGGTCAGAAGGTGAGGACTGACGCTGCCTCAACCCCGACTTCCGGACGTCGGCTTGGCAAGGAGAATCGAGCGCCTCTCGACTTCTTATCCCGAACGACGGTTCGGCTATTATGGCTTCTCGTGTCGTGCGTGACCTCGACCCTTTGTACCAAAATGACGGGTCGGGTGGAGGACCCGACGCTGCCTCAACCCCCGACTTCGGACGCGGCTTGGCAAGGAGAATCGAGCGCTCTCGACTTCTTATCCCGAACGACGGTTCGGCTATTATGGCTTCTCGTGTCGTGGTGGCGTGACCTCGACCCTTGTACCAAATGACGGCGGTCTGAAGGTGGAGGACTCGACGCTGCCTCAACCCCTGACTTCCGGACGTCGGCTTGGCAAGGAGAATCGAGTGTCTCCTCGACCCCCCCTTACCCCGAACGGCAGTTCGGCTGTTCTGGTTTCATAGGCCCTGAGCGGCAGCTCGGCCACACACATCCCGAACGGAAGTTCGGCTACTCTGGTTTCCCAGGCCTTGAGCGGCAGCTCGGCCACACACATTCCGAACGGCAGTTCGGCTATCACGATTTTTCAAGTCGTGTGCGTGACCTCGACCCCTAGTACCCAACGACGGGTCGGTAATGTGACTTGACGCCGCCGCTCTTACCTCGAGCTACGCCACCCATCGTTCAATCGCCCACGCGCGAAGTCTCAACCTCTCGACACGGACGCCGGCTTGGCAACGGAACTCGGGCGTCTCTCGACTTCATTATCCCGAACGGCAGCTTCGGTACATGATCTTGAGCGACGGCTCGATCATCGGCATCCTAGGCCTTGAGCGGTGGCTAAGACTATATCCCTAACGACGGTCGTGACTATGGCTGGGTCTTGAGGTTCCTCGACTCTTTATCCCGAACGGTGGTTCGGTTACGTGATCTCGAGCTTCCTCGATCATCGGCTTTTCGGTCTTGAGCGTGCCTCACCCCGTGATCTTGCAAAGGACTTCGGCCGCAATTATGACACAACACGTGGAACTTCCGCCCGAGATCTCGTGAGGCAACCAAGTTCTTCCGAGCAACGCTCCAAATTGTCCCGCAGAGTGGCTTTTGAGGGGGTAGTGATAAGGATATTGGCATGACGACACCGGTCTTCGTCAGACAACCGATGACGCCATCGCCTCTCCGCGCTCCAACCGCCCACGATGCGACACTCGACGCCGCTTCTCTCAAGACGCCCCAACTACCCACTCGCTTGACCACGGCACCGACTGGCGAGGTCGTGCCCAGCACGCCACCGCGCAGACCGGCAGCCCTCCGTCCGACCTATTTAAGCCGAATGTAAGATCGAGGCAATGAGCCGATCGGATCGATCCGATCCGGATCTTTTCCTCCGAATCCTTGCTCCACGTAAACACCGAGAGGTGAGTAGACTCGACACCCCGCAACTCTCTGGGAACTCCGCCGACGGCCAGACCCAAAGGATCTCTCTATCTCCTCTCTCTCTATAAAACACTCACTCACTCCCATCCGACATCGACTTAAGGCGTGAGGGGTCGCGAGCATCCGACCCGCTTGTCGCAGTCTCGCCCCGACGGCCGAGGAGCGCAGCCGCTTTTCGAGAACATCGACGGCGCGAGCAGAGCCATCGACGGGCCCGAACTGCATCGAGACGACCCGGTTCGGATTCAGCGCGCCCGGTCACGGTAAAAAGTTGTTTCCCCTAACACTTGGGTTTTGGGCAAGAGACTCTGTGAATTGTACATTTATTATTTCTATAATGAATTTTCTTTGGTTTGCCCCGTGATTTTTACCCTTCACGTTGAAGGAGTTTTTTACGTAAATCTTGGTGTTCTATTTGATTGTGATTTCTATTTAATTTCGCTATATTACGGCCTACTAGTATTTGTTTATATACAAAAGTTTTCCTTGTCTATTGCCTTTTATCCCAACAACTAATATCAAAGCAAGGTTTTGGTGATTTAATTTTTGTGTTTGAACATAGATGCCGATAGTGTTTCTTGCATGATTAGTTTGAACGGAAACAATTTGATGATATAGAAACTAAGAATAGAAGATTTCTTGTATTACAAAATTTGTATGGACCTTTGCAAGGGGATAGTGCAAAACCCACAACTATAACAGATGATGAGTGGAAGAGGTTAGACCAAAAAATGATCGAGTTTATTCGACAGTGACTTGATGATAGTGTCTTTCACCATGTTTCTATTGAAAGTTATGCATATTCTTTTTGAAAAAGGTTAGAATGTCTCTATGAAAAAATAACAGCTGACAACAAAGCTTTTTTTATCAGAAAACTTGTGAAGTTGAAATATAAAGAGGGTACTTCTATTGCTAAGCATTTGAATGAAATACAAAGTATTACTAACTAGTTATCTTCTATGAAAATATGTCTTGATGATGAGTTGTAAGCATTGTTACTTCTCAGTTCATTGCTAAAAAGTTGGGAGACACTGATGATTTCCCTTAGTAATTCTACGCCAAATGGTATTATCACCATGAGTCAAGTAACAAGCAGTTTATTGAATAAGGAGTTGAGAAGAAAGAACTCAGCAACATCTCAGATTGATTCACAAGTACTTATCTTAGAGTATAGAAGAATGCCAAAGTCTAAAGATAGAAGCAGTTCACGTATGGGTAGAAGCAAGTCAAGATCAAGGAAAGATATTATTTGCTATAACTGTGGTGAGAAAGGACATTATAAGAATTAATACAAGCAACTTAAGAAGAGCAAGAAAAAGGAAAAAAAAGTAGAGTTATAGAGTCAAAAAAGAATACCATAGCTACAGTGCAAGATGGTGATTATTTGATTTTATCTCCTACTGATAATATTTTTTTCTTAAGTGTGTTAGGATCTCAAGTGGATAATTGACATAGGAGCTTCTTATTATGCTATATCACGGAGGGAGTTCTTTGTTACCTACAGGTCTAGAAATTTTAGTGTTATCAAAATGGGCAATTATGGCACGGTAGACATCGTTGGCATGGGTGACATCCACATAAAGACTAACTTTGGATGTAAGTTGGTGCTTAAACATGTGAGGCATGTGGTTGACTTATGCTAAATCTAATTTCAGTTGGAAGACTAGATGATGAAGACTATGATAGCAGGTTTCACATAAGGCAATGAAAGCTCAGTAAGGGTTCTCTTGTTATAGCTAGTGGAAAGAAATGTCACACTTTGTACAGGTTGCAGGCCAAAGCTTGTGGTGAGCAATTAAATGCTATAGAGAAAGACTTCAACATTGAGTTATGGTATAGGCGACTGGGACATATGAGCAAGAAGGGACTACAAGCTCTTTCCAAGAGAAAGGTATTACCAAATCTCAAAGGTACACATTTGAACCCTTGTATTGATTGTTTTGCTGGTAAACAACATAGAGTTTCATTTGCTAGTCCTACTTTATCTAGAAAAATGTATGTCTTGGACCGTGTTTATACAGATGTATGTGGTCCTTTGAGGATAAAACTTCTAGTGGTTCCATTAATGTTCATGACATCAGTGGTGTACTTTATTTTGTCACTTTTATAGATGACTTTTCCAGGAAAGTTTGAGCTTATGCTTTGAAGACCAAGGATCAGGTTATTGATGTCTTCAAAGAATTTCATGCCAGAGTTGAAAAGGAGATAGAAAGACAACTGAAATATATAAGATCAGATAATAGTGGTGAGTATATAGGATTATTTAATAATTATTGTAGGTCATATGACATTCAACATAAGATAACAGTTCATAGTATACCTCAGCATAATTCAATTACAGAGAGGATGAGCCGCACCATCATAGAAAGGATCAGATATATGCTTTCATAGGCAAAGTTATCCAAAAGGTTTTGGGATGAGGCTTTGAGGACTACAATTGATATGATCAACTTATCTCACTATACAACCTTAGATGCTGATGTTGCATAGCATGTATGATCAAGGAAAGATATTTTCTATAGGCATTTGAGAGTGTTTAGTTGTCGTGCATTTGCATATGTTCTAGATAATGAGAGGTCTAAGCTAGATGGTAAGACAAAAGAATGTATTTTTCTTGGCTACTCATATAACAATTTGGTTACAAACTTTGGGATC
Organism: Musa troglodytarum; assembly: GCA_023547065.1. Lineage (NCBI taxonomy): Eukaryota > Viridiplantae > Streptophyta > Magnoliopsida > Zingiberales > Musaceae > Musa > Musa troglodytarum. Next base: position 20,060,342 of record CP097503.1, on the reverse strand, counting down.
CAGAAAAGCAGAAGATGTTTAGAAGCAGAGATGTGGTTTTCTTTGAGAAGCAAACCCTTAAGGATTTGAAGAAGGCACTAGCCAAGACTTATATAGAATACGTTAGGGATCGAGCGGCACTAGGAGGGGGGGGGGTGAATTAGTATAGCAAATAAATACGATAAACTTCGACGATTTTAAATGATTTTCGAAAACTTTGTACGATGAAAATTATGCTTCAATTAAATCCACAACGAAAGATGCTTTAGAAGTAAATTGATTTGTAAAAAGGAGATGAGAAGGTAGAGCATCAAAGTGAAGATGGTTTACAGTAAAATAAATTACAAGAATATAAACGCAAATCGATTTATAGTGATTCGGTCATGCGACTTACGTCCACTCCTGATTCCTCTTCACTTGAGACCACCGACTTTTCACTAGCTATCCTCCTTCCAACTAGCGAGGATGAACTCCTTTATAACACCTCTCCTTTTGACGGACTTAGGAGATAACCCTTACAAGGCCTATTACCCCTCTCTTGGACTAAAACCCACTCAAAGCTTAAAGGGAAGATTTTGATACTATTTTAAGAGAGTTTTCCTTTTTTCTTTTTTAGTTCTAGACATCATTTCAATCATGAATGAGAGGGGTATTTATAGGCAAGAAGATTCAAATTTGGAGCTCAAATTTAAATCACTTTTGTTTTTCTCTGTAGTGCCGCAAAGCACCGTCGTCACCACACCATAGTGTATCGATGATACCACCACCTAGGCTTGTTGCCCAATAATGATACCATCGCCATCCGGTGGTGCCACCGCTTGGGCTCTGCCTGGGCAATGCCATCGTGTAATATCTTTCATTTTTAAAATTTTGTAAGGGGGCCTATTTATAATGTAAGGACCAAAATTATAAAAATAAGGATTTATTTAATAATCCTTTAGCACTAAATATTTTTATATTAAAAGTTAGTGCTAGGGACTAAAATGTGAATACTAATACTTACATAAGATTTATAAAACATTTGTATTCAGTTGGCATGGAGGACATGTGGCATTAACGAGGATGAGCCACTTGTATTTATTCTAAAAATGACACCTAAATCTCCCTTGCCACCTCACTATTTTAGCATGAGCCAAACCTAAGCAATTTAAGATACAATTATGGGAAGCTTTGCAGCTAACTAGAGAAGAGGAGAAAAAAATTGAAGAAGAAGAATTTTTGTCTTGGCTTAAGACTTTGCATCAATTCCCTCATATTTGAAAATCAAAATTTTTTAAGGCAAGTGTTCTAACCTCATCCTAGAGATAACTTTTGATTTCTATTTTTATCTTGATTCTAAAAAAAATTAGAATATTGTGGCTTCATATAAGATATCTATGCCATTTATACATCAAATATTGAATCTGAAATTTTTTGGATTTTGACCTTTTAGTACTCTTATGGCTATAACTTTTTTTACCAAGTTCTGATTTAGGAAAAACCTCTTTCACACAAAAGTAAACTTATAGAGATTTCATTTGATATAAAAATTGGAAGATTCAGAGTTAGTTTGCCTACCTAAATATATGAATGAATAGATCTCATAAATTTAGTAAAATAGATACTATAATTTCTAACCTTCTGTTATTAAATTATTCATAACTCTCTGGTGAATATTTTGAATTATACAAAACTTATTCTTTAGAAATTAGATTTATATATCTTTCTTTTGACATATAATTTGAAAATTTTGAAGTATATTTACCTACTGAAAGATTTATTTAAATTGATTCTATCAATTCTGTAAAACAAAGATGATAAATTCTGACATTGCTTTACTCTATCTATTCTAACTTCCTGTTAAGAACTCAAAAATTTACAAATCCAAGTTCATCTAAAAATAGATTGATACAGATTTCCAATGAAACTATTTTGAGCAAATTAGAGTATAATTAGTTACTCAAACAATTCAGGAAATGTACCACTCAAATTTTACTAGAATTAAAATTTTATTGAGTTTTGCCTATTCAAGCTTGATCCTATTGGAAATTTGATTTCTGCTAAATTCTTCTTTAATTAAGCTTTATATTAGTTAAAATTCTTATATTTTTCATCCTAAAATTATTTGTATACTTGAAATCTATTATGTAATGTTCATGTTAGCACTATTTTGTTTCATAAAGGTACACGCATATTTTCGTTATTGCACATGTGCTTTCGATATGTGCTAATATTATTGTTCATACTACCCTTTTGTACTTTAGTGTCTTAGGAGATAATTTAAACTTTTGCTAGAAATGATAAAGGTATTATTTGGACCTTTGCCAGAAATAGTAAATGGTGTATGCTTAGAGCCCCCAATGCTCTGCCAGCCCCCTCTGGCTTCATCCAGACATTGATGTATGACGCTCCCAGACATGGGAGATTCTATTTGAGATCCTACTGCACTCTTTGTGTTTTTGATATGATATCCAAAGCCTTGCTTATGTGTTTATATGTGCACTTTGGATGAGAATGAAATGAATGAATATCAGATATGACATTTGAGCTTATATTTCTGATTTATTCTTCTGATATGCTTTGAGATATGCCATTGTTATCCTTCGAAATACGTTTTGAAACCATTTCATATGCTATTTGATATATTCAGAAATGTTTCATCTATTCTTGATTTGCTTGAAACATTTCATATGCTATTTGACATATTCAGAAATGTTTCATCTGTTCTTGATTTACTCCGAAACATTTCGTATGCTATATAATATATTTAGAAATGTTTCATCTGTTCTTGATTTACTTTGAAACATTTTTATATGCCATGAATATGTTAGTCATTTGTTGAGCTATGTTATGCTCACTCCGATTGCTATAACTTTTTTTAGGTTAGCTTATCGGTCTCTAGAATGTTTAAATTGGGTTTAGGAAGAGAATGATAGAAGATTTTTAGGTTAGCTTAATGGTTGATAAGTTTTGTTGTAAAAGAATATTTTATGTTTAAGGAAATGTTTATGGTAAATATGAACTTATGTGTTTTGTAAAAGTTAAAGAACCTATATGTTAGGATTTGGAATGTTAAGTTTAATTTGAATAACAATATAAACTAGTAGTAAAGATTGGTTTTGAGATTATATGGATTTCCCACACTTTGGATTTATGATGCAGATATTATTTTATTGAGTTTATTTTGGATTTTTTGAATCAACGAATGAAGTGGAGTATGATTTATGGAACTATACAGGTTTACGAATTATGAATTTAAGTGTTTAAATATTGATCTGAATGGTTCTTAGTATCCTCAAATTGTTAGAATGGATCCTGGATTGAATTGTTCTTAAAATTTTAATGTTATAGAATTTTAAGATAAGGTTACACCTATTGAATGAGATTAAAAATTCGAGGGGCGTGACACACCACCCCAGCTTGGGCGGTGCTACCACCTGGGCTCTTGGCCATTGGGCGGTGCCGTCGCCCGGGCATTTCTAGCTCAATAGTTGGGCCTTAATCTTGGTCCAAATCAGCCTAAAACAAGGCCCAATTGGCCCCTACTTGGGTTATAAGATTAACACATAATACTAATCTAAATTAATATATTAACTATAAAATTAAAGATATTTCTTAAGCTATTACAAAGTCCGATAAGTCAAGACTTCTTCTAACGAGCTTCCGGTGAACTTCCGGTGAACTTCCAATGATCTTTCGACAAACCCTCGAAAACCATTCTGCGGACTCCTTGCAAGCTCCTAGACTTCACGATGATCTTGGCGAGTTTCAACGAGCTTCTTTGGCAAGCTCCGATCTTTCTTAGCAAGCTCTGCGAACTTTCGACGAACCTTCCGGCGAACTTCCGAAAACCCTTCGGCAAGCTCCCTGCTCGTTCTCGGCCTGTTCCGGTAGCACTCCCAATGAATCTTCGAACTTCTGTCAAACTCTCAAACTCCCAACAATCTATCACACTTGTCTTCTGGCACTTTGTTTCACTTTACGTCTTCATCGTTATCGTAGTTAATCTTGCACACACATAAACAAAAATTCTACTTCGATCTAGATAGTTATTACAACGTGAATTAACATTAAGTTACTTGGCACGTCATTGGTCGATGCTTCGTTCGATTCTTTGGCACATCGTCCTCTCTTGCATTTTGTTGCCCAATCAATGGTTAATCTTCGCAACCCCGATATCCTTAGCGTAATACACTCTTCTTGGTTCGATGCCCGATGTACGAAGCCTTTTGTCGATTGTTGACCGAACCTCCAGCTCGACATCCAATATCCTGACATGATGACCCAGCACAACATCAATTCCTTCAACATCAATTATCTAAACCTGATCGATAGTAGACCTGCATAACTTAAAACACAATTAGATAATAAAATAATAATCAATTAGTTTCATCATCAAAATCCGAGATTCAATAGAAGGATTAGTATATTATGACCCAATTACTCCTTTAGTATATCAGGGTAATGAGGGAGATGTGAAGGAAGATGGTGTAGAGCCAGATGTTAATCTACTCGCAGGACATGTTGACCAAAAAGAAGTTGAGGAGCAGCCTCCCACAAAACCTCAATTTAGAAGATCTTTTAGACAATATCAACCTTTCAGAAGATACTCTACAGATAAATATGTGATGCTTACTGATGCAGGTGAATCAGAAAGTTACCAGGAAGCAGTTGAAAGTGAGCAGAAAAAGAAGTGGTTAGTTGCTTTGTAGGAAGAGATGGATGCTCTGTAGAAGAATCACATATATGATTTGGTGCAACTACCTAAGGGAATGAAGGCCTTGAAGAATAAGTGAGTTTTTAAGTTAAAGACTCAAGAATATTATTCTCAACTAAAGTACAAAGTTAGATTGGTTATGAAAAGCTTTGGTCAAAAGAAAGGTATTGAATTTGATGAGATTTTTTCTCATGTTGTTAAAATATCTTCTATTCATGTTGCTCTCAATATTGTTGGTAGCCACGACTTGGAAGTTGAGCAGTTAGATGTGAAGACAGCTTTCTTTCATGGTGATTTAGAGAAGGAAATTTATATGAAGCAACCAGAAGGCTTCAAAATCAAAGATAAAGAAAATTTTGTTTGTAAGTTAAGAAAGAGTTTATATGGGTTGAAGCAAGCTTCAAAACAGTGATACAAAAAGTTTGATTCATTTATGACTAAAAATGGATACAAAAGAACGGCTTAAGATTATTGTGTGTACATCAAACAATTTGGTGAGGATTTTATTATTCTCTTACTTTACATTGATGATATGCTTATTTTTTATAAAGATATTTGTACAATTGACAAGTTGAAGAAGGAACTGAGTGAGTCCTTTGTAATGGACATGGGGCCAGCAAAGCAAATACTAGGCATGCAGATTTCTCATGACAGAAAAAATAAGAAGATTTGGTTATCACAGGAGAAATATATTGAGAAGGTATTAGAAAGGTTCAGTATGAGTAATGCAAAGTCAGTTGGTCCTCCTCTTTCAGGTCACTTCAAGTTATACTCAGAATAAAGTCTGTTAAGTGATGAGGAGAAGGATAAAATGCAAAAGGTTCCTTATGCTTCAATAGTTGGAAGTTTAATGTATGCAATGGTATGTACGAGGTTGGACATCGCATATATAATGGGTGTTACTAGTAGATTTCTTACAAATCTAAGTAAAGAGCACTGGGCAGTAGTGAAGTGGATCTTGAGGTGTCTTAAAGGAAACTTTAAGGTTTATTTAAGTTTTGAAGGTGGACCACCTGTGCTAATGGGTTACACAGATGTATATATGGCTAGAGATATTGATACGAGGAAATCCACATCAGGTTTTTGTACTTACTTTTGTAGGGTGAGCTGTGTCATGGCAATCAAGATTACAAAGGTGTATTAGTCTCTCTACTACAGAAGTAGAATATATTGTTACTACAGAGGTTTATAAAGAACTGTTATGGAAGAAAGAATTCTTACAAAAATTAGGCTTGAAATAAAAAAAACTATATGGTGCATTGTGACAATCAGAGTGTCATCCATTTATGTAAAAACTCAACTTTTCATTCCAAGTTAAAGCATATAGATGTCAGATATCACTGGATTCGAAATATACTTGAAGAGAAGCAATTGCAATTTCAGAAAATTCATACAGATGATAATGGAGCAGACATGTTAATAAAGACCTTACCGAAAGATAGGCAAGAGATATGTTAACAGTTGATCAGTATAAATTTATACTGAGGAGTCATAGGACAGCCTCCCTTATGGGCTGAAGGGGGAGGTTGTTGGGCAGGCAACCCAATTCAGCCCATATGAGCTTTATCAGCCCATAGCTCATTCCTTTTTTTTAACCTAAATCCTAATTAGATTAGGGGATAATGATGGCTACAAAAATTAGAGGAAAAATCCCAACAAAAGGATAAAAAAATTTCAACAACAAAAGGGATTCAAAGAGAGGAGAAAATGAAAGAAAAACAAGAGAAAAAGAAATGGAAGAAGGTAAAGAACACATAGAGACTGTTCTCATTCATCCAAACAGTTTTCTTATCTCAGGTTAGATTAGATTTACAGTGATTTTTTACTGTGATTGCTTGGGGATATTTTGGATATTGTGCACAGTGACGTGATCCTTGTATTCTAGTTATTCTCTTGTGATTGTTGCTTGGGTTTTGGACAAAAACTTTGAGAATTATATATTCATTATTTATATAGTGGATTTTCTCTAATTTATCCTGTGATTTTTACCCTTCACGTTGAAGAGATTTTTCATATAAATCTTAGTGTTCTTATTTATTGTGATTTTTGTTTAGTTCTGTTATATGTTACGACTTACTAGTATTTGTTTATATACAAAAGTTCTTCCTTATTTATTGCCTTTTATTCCATCACCGTAAATATGGATAAGGATAAACTAATGAGTTCGGATATTAGTAGACTGTATAGACGAGTTATCTATCCGAATAATACTCTTATCGACCTATTAATAATAAGTAGATCTACGCCAAAAAAAAGTAATGTATTAAGAAAAATTGATACAAGAGGTCGTCATGAATATACGTCTTGATAATAAGATCCGTAGATAACCAATGAGATGATAAGGAGATAATTAAAGGTGAAAAAAATATAATTAGCCCCATCTTCGTCCAAATAACTCTGGATTATCTTATTAGGAAAGAAAATCCATGATCATCGAGGCATCATTATTGGTGGTGTGGGGTGAAGTTTTACATAGATGCTTACCCTACATGTTACAAAATCCTAATATGATTTGCTTATGATATTTTAATCCTTTTTCTAGCACCAATCTATTATGGTAGATTTTGATTATTTGATGTTAGGCCGATTTTGATTCCTTTTAGGGCATATTGAAAGTTTGGTAGCAAGAGATCATAAGATATCCTATAAAATTACAAGGACATACTTGATAAAATCTTTTATCATTCTATGATGTTTAATTAGCATCGAGAATAGTAAGTAATCTTCTGAGGACACTTTAATGCTTTTGCTGACGCTGCTCATTTTGTCCTCGATCTTTGCAAGACAACTTAGCAAGAAGAAGAAGAATATATTTCCACGCCGTTCGATGCTACAGAGACTTAGGAAGAAGAAGAAGTTTCTGACAGCAACAGTAGAACTACCGCGATGACAAGTAGATGAACATGTTCCGACTCGTGTGGCCTTGCCGTCTCCCACCAAGGATGTGGTGGTGGTGGTGCCAAAAGCCAAGGAGTCGTCAAATCATTCGGACGCGGAGATGACAAACAAAACAAGGAAGAACACGCCAAAATCATCCATCACAGTGAATAGCGATCCAACTCTGTTTCCTCGAAGCAGATGAAAGGATAGGATTGGCAAAGCGCTACGGAACCATCCACAGGAATGATCGCAAGCTCAGCCCACCAAAAGCAAAAGGTGGCGTGAATGGTGCAGCATTTTGATGCCTTCCCTGCACGCCAACTCTGCACATCACCATCACATGGAAGCCGGGAAAAGTGGCGTCTGATGACTTCCACTCGTCGAGCAAAAGATAATGCTTTTGAGTGGAAGTGGAGAGAGAGCAGTACATCGCAAAAGAATTGATGTGGCTACTAAATTCGCTGCCATAATGCGAGTTTTGTTGATGAGGAATCAGTGACTGTGATTCCCATGGAGCAGTTTGATGGTCGAAGGAGAGGAAGGCAATGGCGTCACCTGTGAGGAGCTCGGATGGTGTTGCTGACCTCGGTCTCTGTTCTTTCCTATGACTATAGTGATGAAGGATCCATCTTCCTCTTCTGGGACTGTGGGACGTGAAACAGCAGCAGGAGGAGGATGAGAAGGATGACCGGTCTCTTCTTCCATCAGCTTCTTCTTGTGTAATTTCTCCTCGGCGTCCTTCAGAAACTTGAACTTGGGAGGTGGCGACGACCACATCCTGATGAGTTCTTCTTCCTTGGAGGACTCGAAGAGGGGGTTGAACCCACTTTGCTTGTAGCGATCGAAGGGAGTCGGCGCCGGAGAGAAGAGAGGGGGAGAAGGGAGCGGTGTCATGAACGGGGAGTCGGAAGACAGGAACAGATCATTCAAGCTCTTCCCTCGGGAGCCTTTCCTGCTCCTCCCGCCTCTGGACCTGCTACCCTCGGACTCCAAATCCTCCTTCGATTCCTCCTTAATGGTGAAGAGAAGCCTGGGAGGCCCCGGGAGGCCATGAAACCTCATCAGCTCCGCCTCCACGGTTTCCTCCCCTCGGAGCGGATTCAGAAGGAGGTCTTTGCCTTCCGGCTGTCCCTCACCGGAACAAGAAGTGACATCCACCCGGTTGGGTGCTGCGAAGCTCGAGGAATGCGGCTTCTTCCAGCAGAAGAGGTGAAGAAGTTCTTCGGCAGGGCAACGAGCCCTGCGGCGGTCCTCCACGTCTCCATCGCTCACCTTCCTCCACCAGAACAAGTAGCACAGCTCTGCAACAAGAGCCAAGAACAGGCAACCTGAGACGACGCTGAAGCCCATCCCCAGACCGCTCAAAGATCTCATCTTTCTCCTCAAGATAACATGAGCTTGCTGACGGTCAACATCTCCCTCGAGAAGAATCTAAGAATCCAAGAGGAGGAAGCACGATTCAGAGGTTAAAGAAGGAAGCCAAGAAACATCCGCAGGTGGACAGCTAATCATGGGTGGCAAAAACAACAAAAAAGGAAAATTACAGTGAAAAAGAAGAAGGAACTCATCATCTGCTCGGATCAAATTCATTGCAGGTTCCTTATAAACCCGAATCGAGGGCCACCGAAGCCACAAAAAGATTGCAACTTTACCATCAAAATTGGATTTTTCTGCAGATTTCCATTCCCAGCCACTCTCCAAGTCGGAGGGGGTGCCACTCCAGCTGTACTCTATTCACCCATTACACCTTCTTCGCCCATTTCAATCAATCGAAATGCTTGAATGTTAGCGTTCGAATCATCTGTTGACGCGACTTCCATGTCAGCGGCAAGCACACGCCTTTCTGCCCATCAAAGGAACACGTGGAGCGCCTCCCTCTCGTCGGATGCTGCACGACTTATCGAGTCGGGAATTTGCACGAATCGTAAGACGCGTGAACGGTTGATCTCGGCCACTTCAAATTTGAAGTTGACCGTTGACCAGTCGCGGCATGTAGAATTATGGCAAAATTTTACTCTATTCAAATTTGAACCTGATTAGAGTCCATTTCAATGTTTATTTTTCTATTTAAGATCATCTCATAATGCAATTTAGATGGATCAGATAGATTTAAATATTCAGAAAAGGATAAACTTAATTAAATAGATTGGATGGGACTTTGATAAAGAGTGATAAGGATGGACCTGTTTAGCATCACGATCTCTGCATCATAAAAAAGTTACGATCTCATAATTTTAGCAAAACATTATATTTTATTTTATTCATCGTAATATCTCGATGTAATTTTTTAAAGTATAAAGATTACGATGTTAATTGAGTAAAATTATAAGAAAAAATATACAATTAGCTCTAAGAAGGGCGCGATGACAAAAATGAGAAAGGCTTAGAAAAATTCTAAAATGATAGGCAATACGACGGAGAAGTTTGGTTTTGTTGAAAATATTTATTAAATAAAAAAAAGGGGAATTCAAAGAGTTGAGTCAACTTATAATTTAGAAGTATAAAATTTCTGAATTAAATTAATATTAAAATTTAAAATATATTAATATAAGTTTGATTTAAACTCGTCGTTATTCAAGCTAGATAGATAAAGTTTACTCTCAATGAGTCAAAATTAAATTTAAAAAAATGAGCCATGACTAATAAATATGGATAAGATAATTATCTTTAAGCCAGGTTAAAAGCCTTAAGAATAAGGGATTAGAGAAGGAGACGAACTAAATGAATGGCTTTATATTGTTAAGGGTTAAAAAATAATCGTGTTACATATATTAAGTTTCATTCATAATTTAAAATTTTTGATAATTTTTGTTAAATTATTATCAAATCTAAAATAGCATTTCTAGGTATTTATCATCGAGCCGCAAATTCATGCCCCTATATGAAGTAAATTTTTTTAAAAAAATTTAATTATATGTTAAAATTATTTTTTCAATTACATCGAAGGGAATCATAATATCTATTGTACGACCGACCTCTATTCCAAAATAAAATTTTCTATTAGAAAATTCTCATGAATCTTTTAATAGATTATGTTCCAAACTATATGTACATTATATTCCAAATCATATTAAAAAAATTCTTATGAACGATTACATTATTAAAAATAAATTGTACATATTTTCTTTGTTATAACAACAGCTTTACAATATATGACATCTGGACTTAAGAAACAAATAGACAACCTAAACCTCTCGACTAATCTAAATTCTTAGGAATCATTACAATTAAAGCCTAAAAGATCAAGTTTTTCTCATCTAACAATAGTACCAATCTTCTCACTCTCTCATTAGGCACAACAAAAAGGATGATCAATAATAGAAAATTGAGATTCCATCCAAAGAATAATAATAATCAGAAACTAGAGTTTTGAATTGGTAGTGCAAAACTGGTTTTCTCATCTTGAAAGATCACTTGTTTGCAGGAGATTCCACCATCAAGAAAACTAGATGGGAAACTATGGCTTTGAAACTGGTAGTGTAAGAGAGGTTTCCTCATCTTAGAAGGTCACCTGTTGACTCTTTGTAGGGTTGGCATGAGGATAGGATGAGGTAAAGAGAGGATGGCATGAGGTGTGCTTTGAAAAGCATCAATTCACAAGTGGAAAGGCCTTCCAAATAAATGCATACCATTATTTCACAAGGACTCCGAAGCCTATCATTATCTCGTTGTTGAAGGAAAATGAATTTATTGGGGGTGGAATCTTTAGACGAAAAGGGCAAAAAAAATTCAATTTATTAGTGCCAAATTCTTTACCATAAGAATAACTCAAAATCAAATCTTGAAATTTTGCCATGCACCCTTTTAAATAAATCTCGAGGACTTTTCTCTACGCATCGTCTTATCTTTTTTAAATTTGTTTAAAAAACTTGATGTTTTTTTTAAATTTCATTTCTCTCCTTGTCGAGAGATAGAAATATATATATATATATATAGGGCATTTATACAACAATTAAATCCTAATTTAGGAAGGATTGGTCTACTTGAATCCCTAATTCTTTAAGTAATTTTGTTCTCGAACTAATTTGAATACTCGACAATTTTAACACTCTATGGGTTCAGGAATGGGAGGATGTTGATCGGAATGGTAGTAGCCAAAATATTTTATTGTGGTGGCTAAAATAAAAAAATAAAAAGCTTATTATTTAGAGTCATTGTTACTATTGATAGTCATTTTATTATTCATAATCTCTTAAAATTAATCAAATAATATTTTTCCTATGTACTATTTCACTAATTTTGATTTTATCTTTTTTTCCTTCTTCACGACCTTCATGATTATTGTTGCACACCTTATCATCGTCGATGCCCCCTCAGCTTATGCTCCCTTTCATCGATCATCACTCTTTACTTCATGCTCCCTACTGTGGAACGTTGCCTCTCAACCCGTGCTTCTTGTTTGCTAATCATCGCCTCTCACCTTTGCGTTCTCTAGCACTGATAGCTATTTCTTCCAACCTATGCTTCCTACCTTCGATGCTTTTTTAGTGTATGTTCTATGCTACTACCATCTAACTCGCACTCCAATATTGCTTGATGTCTTCTAATCCTGTTCATCACTTATAACGAGGAAGAGAAAGAAGAATAAAATGAGTGAATTTATATCCACTTACAAAAGGATAGTTTTAAAAGAAATATTAATTTTAAAAAAAAAATTAAATTGTGAACACCAAAGAATGAGTTATAAAAAGTAATCTTCAAAATAAAAAAGTATCAATTGATAAATACCCAAAATGTAAATATTTTTTAGAAAAATTATCCTTAAGCATGTTATCTAAAAAAAAAATACTAGACTTTTACCAAATGACACTCTCCTAAATAATTTTTACCTGCATTTGATAAAAAATACTACTTCTTACCTCCATCAGTAATCTTCAAATTTCATCCATCAAGGAGAAGGAGAAGGATATTTTTATTAAATTAACAACCTCATTTAATAAACTATTTAAGGAAGTATCGTTTGATAAAAGTCGGGGGCTTTTTAAGGTAAAATGGCAATTATCCCTTTTTTTTAATCTTATATTTACAATTTTGTGCTTGTTTTAATGACCTTTCCAAATTCCACTTCTCCAATTCCCCCCCCCCCTTCTTCCTCCTTTCCTCCTTTCGCTTCGCAGCGCTTCTCACCTCGCCTCCGTCCCCATCCAATATAAAAACAACCTCTCCCGTCTCCTCTTCTCTCCTTCCCTCGCTTCTCTCGCGCACCGACGGAACGATCGATGGCGGCGTCAAGCCAAGCGAGCCTTCTGCTCCAAAAGCAGCTCAAAGGTACGGGCCGGTCGATTCTTGTATAGATTTGTCTTGCCTAGGGTTTCGATCGAGGGATTTGTCGTGATTTGTGGTTCGTTCTGGTGGTTCTTGGATCAGATCTCACGAAGAATCCGGTGGACGGCTTCTCTGCCGGTTTGGTGGACGATAAGAGTGTCTTCGAGTGGAGCGTTACCATCATGGGGCCGCCCGATACGCTCTAGTGAGTATGCCCGCCGGAGTCGAAGATTTTTTGGTGCTCTTCCTTTTCTTGTTCTCGTTGTGATTGTTTTGGAGACTCTGTCGATGACCGGTTGAGTTAGCTGTCATTGTGGCCAAGTTGTAGGTTCCGATTGCCCGTAATTTTGGTCCATGGGTTGGCTCGAATCCGTCGAGCTAAGGATTGGGGTAGCCACCATGGCATCAAATCAAGCAAATACTGTCTTTATGGGTTTTCTTCATCTCAACTAACTAGTAACTACATCATCCGAGGCCGACTCCTTTAGAACCTCTTGTTCGATTAGACGCTGAATTCAAGAGGTTCCTAATCTCCATGGAATTTCTTTAGATATCAATGCCAAAACAATACATAAATTTCTTCAGAAAACCTAACAGGGAAGGAGCATCTTTGATGAACCAATAAATGACAGCGATGAACATATCCTCAAATTTCGGTGTTCTCAGAAGAAATTGGTATATGTTCATAAGCAAGAACTTAAATAGTTTTTATAGGAGAAAATTGTTTACTCGGTGATGATTAATTCGGTCGATAGGAATTGGGCATTGCCTTTTTGGAATCTGCTTAATTAATTCTTGTTTATCAATTTTGCAACCAAAGAATAGCAAGAAAAATCCATGAAACAGCGAATCTAATGTCCCATATAGGATGGATGAGGATTATCTTGCTATATTCTGTTGAATGGTATCTGTAGGATGCTGCACAAAATTATGTACTTCTTTGTGAGCATGCAAGAATCCTATGAAGTTGTTTTGGTGTTGTGATCTAGAAAACCCACAAAGACAGTGTTTGCTTGATTTGATGCTATGGTGGCCACCAATAACTCATCTGCTTTCTTTGCACCAGAGATTGTTCTTGATTGATTTGATAATGTGTTATATAAGTTTCAGAACCAGAAAAGTAGTGAGGAAAACTAATTCGGTTCGAATCTGCACTTCTTCTTTTTTTTTTTTTGCATCTTTTTTTTTCATTTTTGTGAACCATGATTTAACCTATTGGATAGCTTTAAGCGACTTCCCTACTAGCTTATCTAGTTCATTAATCGGTCCTCAAGACATTCCACTTGTCTTTGTTTATGGTATTGCTGGTGGTGGCATGCCAGGAATCCTATTTCTTCTAAAATTTTATGCATTTTAGAGTTATTGGTCAATACTTTTGGGGGGTAAATATAAGACTTATCCATCTTTGTTTTACTATCACTAATGTCATCCCATTGCAGCGATGGTGGTTATTTCAATGCACTCATGAGCTTTCCTTCCAACTATCCCAACAGTCCTCCAACCGTTCGCTTTACATCAGAAATGTGGCATCCAAATGGTTCGGAATTAATTCATGTTTATTGAAGCTGGGTATTGTCTCCATGCTGTATGTGTCCTGATCGTTATGTGAATCCCAGTTTATCCTGATGGCCGTGTTTGCATATCGATTCTTCATCCACCTGGTGATGACCCAAATGGCTATGAACTTGCTAGCGAGCGCTGGATGCCCGTACACACAGTATGTGATACTTCTCGAGGGTTGCTTTTGATGTTTGTGCTAGTCACTCTAAATATTTCTTATGGCCTTTTAAACATCGTTGACCAACATTTTCTGAATGTTTTCTAGGTAGTATTTTATGTATTATTACACTTGACATTATTGTGCTTAACAAATGGCCATGCAAAATGCTAGATAATTCTGAATTTCTTGAATATGTGCATGCTTTTCATTATTTCCATTTGTTAATATTTGCACCTTAAAAAAGAAAAAAAAAAAGGAGGGAAATTGGCTTTTTAACCCTATCACCACAATCTTAACCACAGATATATTCAGCGCTGATTTATAGTTGTCTTGTATTCTGGCTGTTAATTTAGATTGCAACATTCTTTGTTGACGTTCTCCTTATTCAAACCCCTGGAATTCGCAAATCTATCGAGAACAACAACTATCGACATTTCAAGTACATCAATAATTTGGGATTTTTTATAATACAATAGCGGATTTTGTTATTGTTATAGGCCATTCATTGTTTTTGTTCAGTAAATAAATTATCTACTGCGTATTTTTCCCATCTTAATAGGATGCCTTAGAATCCCCAATTAGATGTTCAAAGACTTAGTTTTACAAATTTCTTGTGTTTCAATTTTGCTAAATTTGGGTTCATAGAAGGACATTATTCACACAGAGAATGAATCTAACGTAGCTATTAAGACATTACAATTATTCTACAAAGTACTTGTAGAAGCCTCCCAAGAGAAGCATCGATTAGGACTGCTACTAGCTAATCAATCGTTGCACCTGTAATGAAGTCATTCTTGTAACCGTGGTGTCTTTCTATGTGCAGGTGGAGAGCATTGTTTTGAGTATTATTTCCATGCTTTCAAGCCCCAACGATGAATCCCCAGCAAACGTCGAAGCTGCTGTAAGTTAAAACATGAAATCTTTCACCTTTACAGAGTGCCAGATATCATGCATCCTGCCAGATGAAGAGAGGATTGTGATCTGGATTTGTTTGATTAGTCTTTTGTGGCATGCGAGTACCCCTGGGTTCCAGGATTGTGCATGCTGTAGCCATTGATCTGATGCAAAATGGTTCTATTTCCTGCAGAAGGAATGGAGAGACGAGAGAGAGGCGTTCAAGAAGAAGGTCCGCCGAGTCGTCAGACGATCTCAGGAGATGTTGTGAGAAAGGAGCACGGTCGGGGTCGTGCTTGCTTGATCTTCTTTGGTTGAACTATTTATGATGTGGGAGGCAACCCAACTGTTTGGCATATTTGATGCTAGACCTCGACAGATGGTGTCAATTAATCCAAATTGGTCGCAAAAAAGGATCCAATAATGTCATTGCCATGGTTCTCGTTCTTGTCTGTCGAGTTTTCATGATTTTGGAGGGTTGACCGCTTTGTCCAAGCACAATTTAGACGACCGGTCCTTCCAAGACAAAATGTATTTTGATCCTCGCAGCAATTATCCAGTAGGTGAAGTCTTCAAGTTAGGATCAAGGCAATTGTAAGTCTTCGAGGCCCCGTGAGCTTACACCTGCTGTAGGATTTATCGTACGTTTAGGACGAAGAAGGCATTGAAGTCTTCGAGTTAATGCAGCTGGATGGATGACTCATGTTGCCAGGTTGACAAGGCGAAATCGATGATGTTGATTAAAGCTATGCTATGAACTCCCCGTTGTCAGAAAATCTATTAAAGATATCCCACCGGATTCCACGCAGCTTTATTTTTTTGCCTCGGAAGACTTCCCAAGAAATACGACGACCATTAGTTCATCTGAAAGAATGATTTTAAACATTAAAAAAAAAAAGAAGAGAGAGAGAGAGATTATTTTTATTTATAAAATATCGAAATTCAGTGCCACCAAGTCGGAATAGCCCCCCCCATTTCACATCAGTTTTGTGGGATTATGTGGTCCTTCCTCGGTGCGCGATTAGGTCAACTCTCCCGTTCAATCAGGTCACCTAAATATCATCCTTTTGCGTGTCCTCTTCGAACAAGCTGTCAACCGGGCTCCTCCTAGCATTGCATTCCTTGCACGAAACCCTACGGATCACACAAGGTTTGATCACGACGGATTCTTTTCTTTTCCAAGCGGCAATGGTCAGTGGCAGTGAAAATTATGCGCAAGATTGAGATGGAATCAACTTGAACAGATGGAGAATGGAGACACACACATCGGCCAGAATTCTGTGCGCTCCAGATCTCCGACATGAGCAGCAGCCCATGGTGCTCGCAGGGGATAAGGTTATGGCGTTTACCATCTTCCACCAGCCCGATATTAATGGTGTTCGGGCTGTCTGTTTAACCCCACATAGATACATACAGTTGTCGATGCAAACGCCCGCAATCCACGCCATGTTTTCCTCTCCCAGCTATATTTACAGGGAGAGTTGAGACGGTGAATGCAACAACGTGAACCCAGCGGCAAGTCAGCGATGGCGAGCACACCGGCCAGCGTCCCCGCCGCCTCCCTCGCCCTCCCTGTCCTCCTCGGCCTCCTCCTCTTGCCACCGCCATGCGCGGCCGACTTCATTCTCTACTCGGGCGAGAGCCTCAACGCCGGCCAGTCGCTGCAGTACAGCGCCTACAAATTCATCATGCAGAACGACTGCAACCTGGTGCTGTACGACAACGGCCGCGCCGTATGGGCGTCCGGCACCAACGGCCGCGGCTCGAACTGCGTCTGCAGGATGCAGGCCGACGGCAACCTGGTAGTGTACACCGGCGGCACCGCCGTGTGGGCGAGCAACACCAACAGGGGGCTGGGGAACTACGTCTGCATCCTTCAGAAAGACCGCAACGTCGTCGTCTACGGCGGCGCGCTCTGGGCCACCGGCACCAACATCGGTTCCCGTCACGTCATCGTAGCCGGCAACTCCAGTACCACTGCCGCGCCGGCCGTCGTGGCCACCGCGCCCAGGAACAAGTAAATCTTCATGCTGTATTAGGATAAATGGATGCTTCATCCAATAAGTATTGAATGGTGAATTATTTCACATGGTTGCATGCAACCGAGTCTTCTTCTCCGACATCAACGCATGCATCCTTCTCCCCCTCCTTGATCTTCCAGTACTCATTCGTTCTTGAGTAAGCCGTTCCTCCCAATAAGATATAGGAAACCAAATCAAGAGGCAATGCAAGCTCATCTTCTGGGAGAAGCAAACTGGTTGGTAATTGCTTGATCCAACATACAACTCATCCACCATCAACCATCATCATTTATTGCTTTTAACTGCTGTAGCAGTGCTGTTACTATCTCTGTATCAGCTTACTTAACTAGTAAATATATTAGTAATTTATCATAAATCCTATTTTCGTCATTTACCTTTTAAAAAGATTATTAAATTTCGCCAATAAATATTAAAAGACGTGTAGTTTTACCTGCAGTATCCAATAAACGTTCCAGCGTGTTGTCTTGCGGGACCCAGAGTTGATTCCGCTGATATCTCCAATCATAAGACTGGTAATCGAAACGGGTGGCTGGAGCCAGATTAAATAGAAAATTCTGATAAACAATTTTGTTTGGGCACGCACGTAGATACCAAACTTTCTTACCAGTTACTATGTCCCTCTGCCTTCCCATTCGGGTTTTGCGGGCCCTGCAACACATCGAAACACGATCCAGGTGAGGGAGGGTGTAATTTAAAGAAGGGTAAGAATAAGTATATATATCGACATATAAGTAAACAGCCGGTGAGATGGTTTTCTCTTTTTCCTCCTCTGCAAAGCTCCGGTCGACGGCCGATCGCCACGGCCTCAGGGAGAGACCCCTCTTCGGCTAGATATCTGAAAGCCGTCTTCTTCCTCCTAACGCTTCAAATCGAGGAATCCCGTCAGTTTTGCTCTCCTTTCGCTTCTCCTCTTTTTTGTTTTCTTCTCTTTCTTCCCCACATTTCGTCTTCGCGAGCGATCGTCTTGATCGGTTGGATGCTAGATCTGTTTCCTCAGGAAGGGCGGGAGGTGGGGAGGGGGATCTCTGGCTGTGGCGTAGGATTGGGATTCTTGATTTGAGGGGGATTCTTGATCCTATTTTCATTTTCTTCTTGGGGTTTGAATGGCTGCTCCACCTGCTAGGGCTCGGGCCGACTACGATTACCTCATCAAGCTTCTCCTGATAGGCGACAGCGGTAAGGGTTTCCGTCTCCCTCTCGTTCCCGTGGATTTCGTGACCATTTCGCTGTTTTTTTTCGTTTGCTTGTCTGTAGGGTCGGATCTTTCTTTCCCTTTTCCTGCTCATGCGATGTTGCTGTCAATCTGTTGTCGAGGTTTGTCTATTTGATGTTTCGGTATGGTTGGGAGGGATCGGCATAAATGCTATCAATCGTGGGGATCTATCTGCGGGAGACTCATAGTCTGATAGTTGTTTGAGGGCAACATGTTCTCGTTAGCGACTTCATGTGGCTCGGTGTCAACCACAATCTGGGAGCTAGATCTTGTTGGATCTCATATTTTCGATTACGGCTCTGGGTTTCTTGTGGCATGGCATCCAGCGTCAACCTTTTGATGGTCTATCCTGCTTTCAAGGTTTTCGCCAACTTTTCCTAAGAAAAATGTTGTCTATCCGGTGCATTCTTTTCGTCTGATTCCCCAGTATATGAGGTTAATTAGATAGGAAAGGCTGATAAGTTGATCTGTTCATAATTTCATGTCGGGAACATGCTCTTGCGCTTGCATAGTTTGGCCGAGTCAACGCATGCAACATTTTTGTCCTTTCTTTGGTATTTTCTAGCTGCGGATATTGTTTTCTATTTCTGCTTCTTGCTTCGGTATTCAGCAAATCTCATACCCTCTCGACTGGATATCTTTTGGTCAACATTTCGTGGGGCCGTAATCTTTCCATGTCTTGGATGGTCAGGATTTTTACCATATGAAAGTTGGGAGCTCGGTAGTTGGAAATTTGGATTCCCAGGGGAGATGCTTTAGGGGTGCGATTATACCATGAAAATTCTTATGCGATTGATGATGCTTCATGGTTCTATGTCTTCTTGCTGTTGCTTTTTCTTTCGATTTATTTCTTGAAGATGGCAAGAGATTGTATCCAAAATGATGAATTTAGTAAAACCATGTTAAAGTTGTTTAGGTCTCTTTCATCCTTGGTGAATGTGCTGTTATGATCTTTTTGCTGGAAGATCAAGGATGGCTTTTGTCATGCAACATCGTATATGCTTGTATCAGAGAGATGGAATTAGTAGGAGCATGTAAAGTTCAATTGACATGTGGAGCAAAGTACGCTTTGCTTGAAGTTGCGAGAAAAAGAAGGAATAAGAATTGTGCGTTCGAGTTAACAATTAGGTGTGAAACTGATCGAGGGTGAAACGAGGGAAACCATTTGAGGTGGTTTGGATATGACCAAAGGAGACTTGTAAGTGTAATTAACACATTAACGGTGTCAGGAGCGGTAAAGAATTCGATGATTCTTGATTTAGCAAGTTACACTGTTCTCAGTAATGCTTTATGGTGTGAAAGGTTCCCATATAGCTGACCTCCAGAGTATTAGTTTTCACCTACCTTTTAGAATATCTTGGTATTTATTTCAATTTTGGACGAATAAGTATTGATCGAGATGAATTTGTTGTCTGACTAACTTTTGCTTTAGGTTGGAGATTAATTAAAGCCTAGTCCATTTAATTCCAAAAGACCAATACACTTGTCCAATGCTTCTTGTCATTTGTTTGGATTTCATATTCCTATTTAAATTTGTCTTCCTTGGAGTTGGCGCATTAGATATGACCGGATATGGTGATGTCAAGGAAGTCAACTTGGCAATGGAATTTTTATATGTAACCATTACATTATTTTCTCTTGCTGTGTGTTAAGATGTTTGTAAGATTTCTTTTACATCAAATAACTGTTAGCAGTTGTTATGGGTGTGAAGACTGTGGTACTTTACTGGGTATTTATACTCATATCAAGATTGGAGAAACATGCTTTAGTAAAAAAGATTGAGATTGATATTATTGTACTTATATGAATCACTCCGGGTGGTCCATGGATTTGTCATACACAATATTATTTTAAAGTCTCTCCATACAATTTTAGTAAACTTTGTTCTGTATCAGAAGATAACAAAAGATGGCTGCATGAGTTAGGCCCCGGTTAGGTGGTTCCTAAGTGATATTCTAAAGCCCTAGTAACCTGTAGGACATGTTTGATTAGTTTTAAGAAACCTGTTACCACCAGACCCTTTATTTCTTGGTATTCCACTTTTCTTTTCATAATTTTAGCCATAATTTAGAATTCTACATTTTTTGTTTGGGTTATGCTTGGACTATTTACATTTACCTCGTGTTCATCTCAAGGGTGGTCCGTCTTTTATCCTGATTCCTAAGAAAAAAACATGTTCGAATGCAACTCGTTTAGTTTGGTGAGAAATGATCCGTGCAAGCAAGGTACAGCGTTTTATATTGTAGGCCAACATCACTCAAGTAAAATTCCATTAAAATTTCTGCCATTCTGCAGCGATTCGGTGTAATTTCCTTTTCCTTGGGTTTTAAGAAGCTGCTTGATTTAAAATTTGCTTGTTTAGGATGCAAGATCCTGCTGGATACCTGAGTTGAGCACCGACTTGTGTGCACTTGCCAAACTTCACTTGTGAAGTAATTTCTGGAATAAAGTTCTGTTGTTTCAGTGCCTGGAACTTCTTTTCCGAGTGATGCAACATGTTAAGTACCCAAACTTCATCATGAGGTTTTCATTACTATAATCAAGCCTTCTTCTGCAGGAGTTGGGAAGAGTTGCCTCCTTTTGCGTTTCTCTGATGGCTCCTTCACAACGAGTTTCATTACTACCATAGGGTGGGGGCTGTGTTTCTATCACTGATAAATTCTTTTTTTTTTTCCCCCTTATCTTTGACTTTTGATTGATTTGATGTTGCCGAATACCGCTAATTTTCTAGTTTGATTGGTCTTTACACAGTATTGATTTTAAGATAAGAACTATCGAGCTAGATGGCAAGCGTATTAAACTGCAAATCTGGGATACTGCTGGTCAAGAGCGCTTTCGAACTATAACAACCGGTAGGCTTATTGTTTTTCTGAAGTTGGTGGTCTTTTACATGGTATCCAAAGGCTTTGCTGGATTGACTTGTATTTTCTTCTACCGCACAGCTTACTATCGAGGTGCCATGGGTATTTTGCTTGTTTACGATGTCACCGACGAGTCATCTTTTAACAGTAATCACCTTTGCACGTTTTAGTTCGACATTTTAGTGCTCAAATAAGTTTCTTTTTTGATTCCCTGAGCGCATGGTTTCTGTTACTACTCGCAGACATAAGGAATTGGATCCGCAACATCGAACAGCATGCTTCTGATAATGTCAACAAGATTCTCGTGGGTAACAAGGCCGACATGGATGAGAGCAAGCGTGTATGTTGCCGTTGTTCATTTTAGCCGGTCGGATTATATTTATTTTCCCCATTTGTGATGGTCACTCAGCGCCCCCCCCCACCTGCCAACCAATGAGGATATCTAAACTTGTGATTCACAGGCTGTGCCTACGGCAAAGGGACAAGCACTTGCTGATGAATATGGAATCAAGTTTTTTGAAACAGTAAGCCGCAATAATGTCACACAGGCACCCTTTTGCTTTCATGGTTTTATGGCAAGTTTGTGACTGGCATCATCTTGCAGAGTGCGAAGACAAATTTGAATGTGGAACAGGTCTTCTTTTCAATAGCAAGAGACATCAAGCAAAGGCTGGCGGAGACTGATTCAAAATCCGAGGTAGACTAGTCCTCGTGTGTGTGTGTGTGTGTGTGGAAGCAGAAAGCACAAATCAAATGGATCCTAACCGGTTGTTTGCATGCAGGATAAGACCATCAAGATTAACAAACCAGACCAGGCAACCGCCGAGGGTACCGCAGCGCCAAGGTCGGCATGCTGCGGGTCTTCTTGAGAGAATTGATTTGGGGGTGGACTTGGATTAAGATGCGAAAAAAGCTTTTGCTTGTAGGCCAGCCGATGCTACGCGTATAACGGCGATGTGGTTGGTGCTTGTGACTTTAATCCATCTATTCTTAGCCACGTTGGGTTTGTGAGACTGCCGGTGAACCGAACCTGCATTTCCTGTTCTATTGTCTTTCCTTTTTTTTTCTTCTTCAAATCTGCTGTCGCCTGTACGCGACCAGGTTTATGCTCGCTCGGCAGCAGCATCTTGAAGACTTGACTTATCCCTGCGTAGGCTATGCCAGAAGCACGGTGTCATCCGTGTGTATGGAATCTCAAATTGTTTGCTACTGTCGTGTTTCTGTTGCATGCGTGCAACGTGAAATGAGGAACAGGGAGTAGAAATCGGACTCACAAGACTTTGACAATGAAATCAGATTCACAGGACTTTTGGAAGTCTGTGGATTCACAGAGTATACGGATAGCAAAAGTGTCTCACCCACAGCCCAAAATGGACACGTTCGATTCCCTGTCACGGTGGACCCAAACCGGCTGACGCACCTGCGTCAACCCCCATGTCTCTTCCTTGACGGCCCCGGTCCCCGTCGCACGGACACTTTACGTGTGTCCTTGTGTGAACAGTCACCGCAGCGTTTGACCAGTTATCATCGGCGCAGCTTCTGCGTGAGTCCGCAAGATATTGTGTTCTGATCTCGACCAACATCGACTCGTTCTCACATGTCGCTGCTCGTCCGTCTGCCCCGACCGCCTCAACGACCGTCCGTCCCGACGCAGCTCCGAGTCAAAGCGGCGCCGCGTGATGCATTGATGAAGGCAAAGAGTGTTTCGGAGGACGGGCGCGCTGCCACTACTTTCCTCCCTTCACCACGAAGCTATCGCCTGGAATTGCTTAGCCCAGCAGAATCGTCGAGCACAAGTCGTGAGAACCTTCCACGTACCGCCATTCTGAACCCAAACTTCCTATCGACCCACCAAGCTACGCGCAATCGTCCTCCTCGTCGAAACGGAGCTTCTCGTGTTCCACGAACGCTCGACTCCGGTGCATGCATAAATAGCAGAGCCCACTCGACCAAATCTACATGACCGGAACACCGCAGGCATTATTTCTCCGTTCCAGGGCATCAACCCTCACCCGCCAACAGAGGCCACGAGGCATCAGACATCGCGATGAAGCGCTCCGGGGACGCAGAAGACGCTGAGCTCTTGCGGCTGTCACTCTCCCTCGGCGTCAAGCCTAGGAGGATCCACAGGAGGACGAAGACGGCGGACGGCGAGTTCGAGTGCAAGACCTGCAGTCGCCGGTTCCCGACGTTCCAGGCGCTCGGCGGGCACCGGACCAGCCACAAGCGCCCGAGAGTCGACCGTTCGACGTCGAAGCCCAGCATGCACCGGTGCTCCATCTGCGGCGCCGGGTTCCCGCTGGGGCAGGCGTTGGGCGGCCACATGCGGCGGCACAAGGCCGTGGATGGGGAACCGATGCGGAGTGACGGGGAGAGGCTGGACTTGGCGGCCATGGCTCCTCTACAGTTCAACCTGTTTGATGTGGCCGGGAGGAGCAGCTCCCACTCTCACCTGCTTCAGTTGTTCGTTTAGGAATTCCACACACGTATACACGATTTGATTGCAATAAACTCCATTGGTTTCTCCGTCAATTAATCTAAAAGATTAATAAATCTTACACATTTTTTCACATAAATCTCAAAAAAATTACATGTTTCTTTTTTATTCTCTTAAGAAATCTTTAAAAAAATATTCTCTCTACACACCCTAAAAGAAATCTAACATCCAAAATATTTATAAAAAAATTAAATTTTAATTTGATTTATGGGATATATATTGGAAATCAAATTCTAATTGATGTTTATAGAGTACTAAAACTTCTTGTATGAAATTTCAAAATACTTATGAAAATATAATAAACCTTATGAGACTATTGCATGAGGTTTTGTTTTGGGTACGTGGCTGGTCAATATTCTTAGCGCACGTATCTCGGAGAAAAGAAATGGTGGAAGAAGAAGAGTTCCACATCCAAGACCGTCCAAAAATAGCCGCTGCAGGTGCATGAATACCTCCTTCTCCATCTGCCTCCTCGTTCCGACAGCCACGCAACCCCATCGCGCCTCCAAATCACACCCAGTGCTCACCCAGAATCGACCGAGACGATCCCGATGGCCAGCGCGAAGAGGAGCTGCTTGTTGCTCGCCCTGTGCTTGCTTCTCCTTACGGTGCCGGCAACAACCGATACCAACTCACCGGCGGTCACATCCGCTGGCACCTCCCCGACGGAAAAAGCCTCCTCCGAGACGTGCCGTGAACAGTGCAACCGGAGGCCATTTTGCAACATCAAATGCATGTTCAAGCCGGGCAACGGAGCACGTAAGTCTCAATGAACGTCGCATCAATTCATGTGCCACACACACACACACACACTCTCTCTCTCTCTTTTATTTCTGAAGTAATAAAAAAAAAATCCATCAATAGAATTGAAAAGAGATACTTTACAAGCAAAACAACCATCCTGACAAGTGGAAGATAAGTCATGAGAGAGAGAGAGAGAGAGAGCACATCCACAAATCGATTGCATGATCTATCGGCACAGGCTTTCATACAAAGCAAAACAACCTGTTGTCACAGTTTGTATGAACAAATGACAGGATGACTTGAGTAGGCAAAACAATGATGAGTATGAGCCTGATAGAGGGGAAAAAAAGGTTCTATTTACTCAATCCTGGCTGCATCTAGTTTATACTGAGCACCTCAATAAAATGTGTCATCAAAATGAAATAATTAGCTTCATCCCAGTGAAAACCACTGGCATTGGCCTAGATTTTATTCTTCTCTTAGCATAAGTCAAGCTCAGAATGTGCGAAACCCTAAGTGACCAAAATTTTGTTCACCGGTTCGCTACTTTCAATAACACAAAGTTGGTGCAAACACCAGAAAGTCATAAGACCAATGACAACAAAAACTAATGTCACAAAGAAACCAACCCACAAAGACCATTTCAACAATCTCGGACCTACAAAATCATCATACAATAATTCTACACATACGACACCAAAAGCCAAGACATGGGGACGCGCCAACCGTGTTACAAGTCATAGCCAAAACAAAACAAGCAAAGAATCGAAGAAGATGGGAGTCTAAAGAACCAACAACAAATACTGATGGTGCCTTCGGCTCAAAACGACATGTGACAAGAGGGCTCTTAGTAGCCCAAACACAAAGCAGATAGGCATCCCAAAGGCAAATCTTACAATCTTCAGCAAACCTACCAATTCAGCCAAGCCATAACTACGACCTAAAAAATCTGCTTGCAAAACACACGATAGTAGGACATGTGGAAGCTCAGAAGCATTTCCGATGGACAATTGCCGGGCCAGACTCCTCGTACTCGCCCTTTGAAATCCACATCTGCGGATGCAAAGTGCGACAAGATCATGCAACACGTATATCTAGTGAAAAATAATCATACAAGATCAGAAGTGGGATATACCTGTTGGAAAGTGCTAAGAGAAGCAAGGATGGACCCTCCAATCCAGACACTGTACTTACGTTCAGGTGGGGCAACCACCTTAATCTTCATGCTGCTTGGGGCAAGAGCAGTGATCTCCTTGCTCATACGATCGGCGATACCAGGGAACATGGTTGATCCACCGCTGAGCACGATGTTCCCATACAAATCTTTCCTGATATCAACATCACACTTCATAATGGAATTATATGTGGTCTCATGGATTCCAGCAGCTTCCATGCCGATCAATGATGGCTGGAAGAGGACCTCCGGGCACCTAAATCTCTCAGCACCAATAGTAATGACCTGCCCATCTGGAAGTTCAAAGCTCTTCTCCACAGCTGAGCTAGTCTTGGCAGCCTCCAGCTCCTGTTCGTAATCAAGGGCTACATACGCAAGCTTCTCTTTTATGTCCCTTACTATTTCCCGTTCTGCAGTTGTAGTGAATGAATAACCTCTCTCTGTAAGGATCTTCATGAGCGCATCCGTGAGATCACGGCCGGCAAGATCCAAACGGAGAATGGCATGAGGTAGTGCATATCCTTCATAAATGGGAACAGTATGGCTGACACCGTCACCAGAGTCCAGCACAATACCTGTCAAAACATAGCCCAATCAGAGATGAAAAATTTTAGACCGCCCTACTCGAGTAGCCAGATTGATACACACCAGTTGTTCGGCCACTAGCATAGAGGGAAAGGACTGCCTGAATTGCGACATACATTGCAGGCACATTAAAACTTTCAAACATGATCTGAGTCATCTTCTCTCTGTTAGCCTTGGGGTTAAGAGGAGCCTCAGTCAAAAGTATCGGGTGCTCCTCAGGAGCTACACGGAGCTCATTGAAAAAGGTGTGATGCCAAATCTTTTCCATGTCATCCCAATTGCTGACAATTCCGTGCTCGATTGGATACTTCAAGGTGAGGATACCTCTCTTGGACTGAGCTTCATCACCAACATAAGCATCTTTTTGGCCCATCCCAACCATAACACCGGTGTGACGAGGTCTGCCAACAATACTGGGAAACACTGCTCTAGGTGCATCATCACCGGCAAATCCAGCCTGTTTGACAAAGGGAAGAGAAGCACAGATGATTTGGCATGCCCAAAATTGAATAAAATATTATGCTTCAAAGAAGATGAATTGATAATGCCAACTGACCTTGACCATTCCAGTACCATTGTCACAAACAAGAGGCTGGATATCATCAGCGTCGGCCATTGTCTATAAATCTGAAGAAATGCACATGATTAATACAACTTGAATAGTGAAAAGCTCTACAAAGAATTATGAACAATCAAAACGCATTGTGGATTTATTACCTCAAACATACACAACAGTACATAATTATACTTATGTCATTATCAATTGACAAAAAAAAAAAAAATTGCAATGACCGTATATCCTACAATAAGCTCAAATATAGGTTTAAATAACCTGTAAAGACTTAGAATCTGTTAGTTCTCTCCTGAAAAAAATATCACTCCACAGGAAGAGCAGATAATTTGTACTTAGCCTTAAAAGATCTTCTAGAAACGAAGACTCATTTAGCTCCCCGACAAAAGATCAAGCATCTTGTGAATGAGTATCTAGTTTGTGCTCGGTTCTCTCAATAAAGAATCAACAATTACTGAATGAAAACTGGATAAATTAGCACTTAACCACATAACAATAGAGAAAAGAAATGCCCAAAAACTTGGTGATAAATCTAGAAATTGTCGATTCGTAAATGGTGAGAAAGATTAAGAACTCCCAGCAACAATCGGAAATCAGTACTATGTTCCCTTTAATGGCCAAATCTTTGTATTTTGATTCAATAATGGCAAGAAACATAAGTCTATCAACACTCGCTTTGCTCTGCTTTATACAAGTTACGAAGAACATTAAAACAAGTATGAAAAGGAAAAATAAGCAACAAAATATACAAAATGAAAACAGACGGCCTGTTCTCTTTTCCGACTAAACCAACAATAAAGTTCAACCTCCCGCATCAAAAGATGCAACAAAGAGGTAAGATCCAACAATAAGTTAATAGAAGGTCATAGGAAAAGCAGATCTTTGCATAAACATATCAGAGAAAACCCACAAACAGATAAGTGAGAGCCAAAGATCAACTCAAAGAAATACTGATGACTCTCGCGATCCAGCTCAAATCTAACCAAAGATCCATCTTTTACAAAGGAAGACAGTATCTTTTATGGAAAGACAAGCTCGATCGCCTCGAAGACAGCGATCAGGGGTCGAAATCACTATATCCACACAACCAACCCGTAAATCCTCATACTTCGTCAACAAAAGAGACGAGAAGACGAAAGAAACGAGTCACCAAACAATCCATCGAGGAGAAACAGATCTACGAGGCAGGGGGCAACGGGATCTACCCTTTGTCGAAGAAACCGCTGAGGGATCGGAGGAGAGAAGAGGAACCGGCAACAAACAGTGGAAATGGCGTTAAAAGAGGACAAAGGCTTCGCTTTTATAGCCGGAATTTTCTTAAAGATGTTTTTACATATATATCCTCACAAAGTTTCGAACTAGCATATTTACTATTATAAATTTTAATATATATATATATATGACGATTGCTGAAAAAAATATTCTTTTTGGGCATTTCTTTCTTTTCATCATTCCTAAATAATCACCCTATTTTTAATATTTCAAAAAAAAAATTCAAAAAGCTATCATTTTCGTCCAATCCAAAAAAAAAAATTCATCAATTATTTACAGAGCTTGGTGTGTTGATTTTTAATCATAAAAATACTGTAAAGCTAGTTCAAAAATACTATATAATGTTTCAAAAGCACTATATAATATCTTTAAAATAAAAATACTATACATTATTTTTAAAACACTATATAGTATTTTTATGGATAAAAATCAACCCACAAAATATTATAAACACCTCCTATATATATATATATATATATATATATATATATATACGGTGCTTTTGTCCCACTCTATCCAAAAATTTTCTTTTGCCAATTATTTACGGTGTTTTGTGGGTTACCTTTTAATCATAAAAATACCTTATTTTTAATCATAAAATACAGTATTTTTTAAACACTATAGAATATTTTTTATCATAGTGTTTTATAATAAAAATATTATAGTGTTTTTAAAATAAAAATCCTATAAAGTATTTTTATGGATAAAAATTAACCTGCGAAACATAATAAATACTTGCCAGAAAAAAGGTTCTGGATTGGGCAAGAAAATATATGGCAGCTTTTGGGAGATATTTTGAGATTTTTAAATAGAAAGTGACCGTTTCAAAGTTATGAAATTTGTACCACTCAAAATGAAATTTTTTTTAACAATCACCCTATATATATATATATATATATATATATATATATATATATATATATATATATATATATATATATATATATATATATATATATATATATATATATATATATATATATATAACTCCACTGCCATTAACATCCATTTGAGAAATCCAAATTAAATTTTTAATCATTTTTATCATCATTTTAATTAAATAAAATATATAATATAAAGTAACTAAAATATTTACAGTTATTTTGGCATTATAATGAGTAATTTCAACTAATAATTAAATTTATGATAATAAAGATAAAGAAGGATCTAGTTTTATATAAATTATTAGAGTTGATTTAAGTTATTTAAGTTAGAAGTCAATTCGAATCCAACCTAATTTCTTTCAAAGTCGATCTCTTGAAAAACTCATCAAGTTACACTTTTAATCTAACAAAACTAAGTTAGGAGCAATCTCGATGATATCCCTTCGACGCTCAAGTCAATATTAGTTTTGAACTAATCAATCTAGTCGAATAAGTTAGACTAGTCTAATGGGCTTTGTTAGGGGTATTAACTATGACGTGGCACCTGGTCTTGGGTCGTACTCCCGGATGACGTCATTGCCCCTCCTGCGCTCCATTAATCCCACGATTTGATCGCCCGACATCACCTCTACTCTGCATCGCCCCAACTACTCACCAAGTTGACCACGGCACACCGCTGCGAGGTCGTGCCCGTCGCCACCGCGGCATTACCGTGAGCGTGCCATCCGTCCGACCTATTTAAGCCGAATGGGTAAGAGGAGAAAAGGAGGACTCCGGGAGGTGAGTAGACTCGAACACCCCGCAATTCTCTCTGGGGAGCTCGGTAGCGGGCGATCTTGACGGACTTAGCGTCGGAGGTCGGGCGGAGCATCCGACCCGCCTTCTGCGAGTCGTTCGCTCGACGATCGAGCGCCGCCTTTCGGAGCGGTCGGGAGGCGGGAGCTGGAGCCATCGACGGGCCCGAACCGTACCGAGACGACCCCCCGGTTTCCGGATTCCGCGCCGTGCACCCCGGGGTCACGGTAAAAAGTTGTTTCCCCTAACAGATTGGCGCTAGAAGGAGGGCCCGTTATCGCAAAGTCAGCTCCATCTAATCTCCAAAGCCCGAGCTACAGTGCTCGGCAACCATGTTCGGCCAGCTGCATGGTTCATCGCCGCCTCATCGTGCCCGCTCGCCAAATTTGAGCGAGTAAATGCGCTCGGCGGCGGAAGCCCGAAGCTTCTTGCTCGGCAACCATGTTCGGCGCTTATTTGCATGGTTCATGCGCTCCGCCGCCAAATTTGAGCTCGTAAATTGAGCCGCGTCGCTCGGCGGCGGAAGCCGGCTGCGATGCTCGGCAACGCACGCTTGCGTCGCCTCCCGCAGCTCGCCGGCCAAATCGACCCGAGTGTGCTTTGCTGGCGGTGGAAGCCCGAGCTACGATACTCGGCAACGCAATCTGCGTCGCTGCCTCATGCGGCCTTCGGCCAAATCGAGCGAGTGCGCGCTCGGCGGCGGAATCCCGAGCCATGATGCTCGGCCACCATGTCGACCCTTCACGCATGGTTGCGATTACCGCCGGCGTGAAAGTCAAGTCCAAGCTACGGCACCGCGTTCAGCATTTCGCTGCGTGGTAAGCAGCTGCTCGGCAGCGAAAGTCCGAGCTACAGTGCTCGGCAACCATGTTCAGCGCTTCGCTGCATGGTTCATCGCTGCCTCATGCAGCCACTCGGCCAAATTTGAGCCCTCGTGCGTCTGCTCAGCAGCGGAAGCCCGAGCTACAGTGCTCGGCAACCATGTTCGGCGCTTCGCTGCATGGTTCATCGTTGCCTCACGCAGCCGCTCGGCCAAATCTGAGTCCGAGTGCGCTGCTCGGCAGCGGAAGTCCGAGCTGCGATGCTCGACAACACATCGCTGCTTCGCTGCCTCATGCAGCCGCTTGGCCAAATCTGAGCTCGAGTGTGCTGCTCGGCAGCGAAAGTCCGAGCTGCGATGCTCGGCAACTCCTTCGCTGCATGGTTAGCAGTTGCACTAAGCAGCTGCTCGGCCGCGGAAGTCCG
Organism: Musa troglodytarum; assembly: GCA_023547065.1. Lineage (NCBI taxonomy): Eukaryota > Viridiplantae > Streptophyta > Magnoliopsida > Zingiberales > Musaceae > Musa > Musa troglodytarum. The sequence goes on along the minus strand of CP097503.1, from coordinate 20,029,025 downwards.
AGTTGCGATGCTCGGCAACACATTGCTGCGTCGCTGCCTCCCGCAGCCGCTCGGCCAAATCTGAGCCCGAGTGTGCCGCTCGGCAGCGGAAGCCCGAGCTGCGATGCTCGACAACGCAATGCTGCGTCGCTGCCTCATGCAGCGCTCGGCCAAATCTGAGCCTGAGTGCGTCTGCTCGGCAGCGGAAGCTCGAGCTACAGTGCTCGGCAACCATGTTTAGCGCTTCGCTGCATGGTTCATCGTTGCCTCATGCAGCCGCTCGGCCAAATCTGAGTCCGAGTGCGCTGCTCGACAGCGGAAGCCCGAGCTGCGATGCTCGGCAACGCATCGCTCGCGCCGCTGCCTCATGCGGCCGCCGCCAAATCTGAGCACGAGTGCGTCACGCTCGGCGGAAGCCCGAGCTACGCGCTCGGCAACCATGTTCAGCGCCGCATGGTTCATCGTTGCCTCATGCAGCCGCTCGGCCGTCGAGTCGAGTGCGCTGCTCGGCAGCGAAGCCCGAGCTACGATGCTCGGCCACCATGTCGACCCTTGCTGCATGGTTAGCGATTGCACCTGCGGCTCGGCGAAGCCCGAGCTGCGATGCTCGGCAACCCCTCGCTGCGTGTTTCATCGCTGCCTCACGCAGCAGCTCGGCCAAAACTAAGCCCGAGTGCGCTGCTCGGCAGCCGAAGCCCGAGCTACAGTGCTCGGCACACACATTCAGCACTTCGCTGCGTGGTTCGCAGCTGCACCAAGCAGCTACTCAGTCGAAGCCCGAGCTACAGTGCTCGGCCACCCATGCTCAACCACTGCTGCGTGGTTTATCGCTGCAACAAGCAGCTGCTCTGCCAACGCCCGAGCTGCGACGCTCGGCCAGCTAATGCCTGAGCTGTGACGCTCGGCCACTCACGTTCGGCAATCCTTCGCTGCATGCATTGTAGCTGCACCAAGCAGCTACCCGGCCAAAAACTACCCGAGCCATGCTGCTCGGCCATGAGCAATGCTCCGATTGTTGTTACTCCTTGGCAATATCTTACGGACTTCTCACTGAGTTGAGCAGGCCATGCAACTTAATCTTCATGGACCTCTCGAGCTGCAACCTCAAGGGTAAACATCGCAATGGTCGGCAAGCAAGTGCGCTCATTGAGAAGCTCCCTACGAGTGACCTCCTCACACGAAGCCATTCTTTGCGGCAGGTCGCGGTGTATCGCAAAAGAATTCTGCAGCAACAGCTGAATCGATCTTCTATATGCTACCGTGTCCGTGTTAGAACGAAGCTCACATGTCTTACGGGCCTTGGCGCGGCTCGGCCCCATATCTGACCTAACGGCGGTTCGGTTTTCCGTGTCTTGAGCGGCTCGACCAGTCTTGGGCCTTGAGCGGCGGCTCGGCCCCATATCCCGAACGGCGGTTCGGCGATATCGGATTTCTAGGCCTTGAGCGACGGCTCGGCCCTATATCCCGAACGGCGGATCGGTTATTATGGCTTTCCAGGTCCTGTGCGGGCCTCAACCCCTTATTACCAAACGACGGATCGGTAACAGGGAGTCGGACGTCGCCTGCCCTTTACCCCGAACGGCGGTTCGGTACATGGTCCTGAGTACCTCAACCATTGGTTTACAGGGCCTTGCGCGGGTCTCGACCCCTGGCTACCGAACGTCGGATTGGCAACGGGGGATTGAGCGTCGCCTCGATCCTTTATCCCGAACGGCGGTTCGGTCACATGGTCTTGAGCGACGGCTCGACCATCGGCCTCCTAGGCCTTGAGCGGCGGCTCGGCCCTATATCCCGAACGACGGTTCGGTGACTATGGTTTTCTGGGTCTCGAGGTTCCTCGACCCCCTTTATCCCGAACGGCGGTTCGGTTACATGATCTCGAGCTTCCTCGATCATCGGTTTTTCGGGTCTTGAGCGGCATCTCGACCCCTTATCCTGCACAGGGATTCTATCAATTATGACACGACACGGCAGAACCTTCGCCCGACATCTCAGTCGACAACCAGGTTTTTTCCGAGCAACACACCCCAATCCTCAGGATCGTCCCGCAGGAGTGGATTTTGAGGGGGGGGTAGTGTTAGGGGTATTAACTATGACGTGGCACCTGATCTTGGGTCGTACTCCCGGATGACGTCATTGCCCCTCCTGCGCTCCATTAATCCCACGATTTGATCGCCCGACGTCACCTCTCCTTTGCATCGCCCCAACTACCCACCCAGTTGACCACGGCACCGCTGCGGTCGAGCCGTCGCCAGACGCGAACCTGCAGGCGGGCGTGCCATCCGTCCGACCTATTTAAGTCGATTGGGTAAGAGGAGAAAAGGAGGACTCCGGGAGGTGAGTAGACTCGAACACCCTGTAATTCTCTCTGGGGAGCTCGGCCGACGGCGATCTTGAGCGCCGGAGGGTCGGGCGAGCATCCGACCCGCCTTTGCCGCAGTCTCGTTCGACGATCGGAGCGCAGCCGCCTTTCGGAGCGGTCGGGAGGCGGGAGCAGGAGCCATCGACGGGCCCGAACCGTACCGAGACGACCCCCCGGTTTCCGGATTCCGCGCCGTGCGCCCCGGGGTCACGGTAAAAAGTTGTTTCCCCTAACAGGCTTAATTTTATTCAGTGTCTCTTACCGTACCTGAAGGCGCCCTCTTATAGTGGAGCCTTAGGGATGTTACACCGTCTATTTAGATTGATTATCTATATTGGTTATAACTATTTATAAGCAGACATTAGACTGTTTGATAGTTAGTCATGTTGTTCAAAAAAATCTAACCCTAACATATGTTAATCGATGGTGTATTTATATAAAGATATAATTATTATTGGATATCGCATGATAATAACGTTCAAAATAATAATACATTAGCTATATGTGATCTAATGTATTAGCCACATCATATCCAATTTAGATAATTATTAGAGTCTTATACGAGGGTCAAAGATCTAGGGCTTCAATAAAAGATTGTGTACTAATTTAAGAAAATCGAGGGCAATGACATGTAAAGGATTGAAAAGCTGAGTAAACAATGCACTATGAATCGAATGACTAAGCACAGAGGTATACGAAAGGTCATAGAGCCAAGTGCAATAACGTATAGAGGGTCAAGTGACCAAACACATTAGTATATAGAGAGCTAAAAGGCTAGGTGCGATGGTACCATAAGGTGACAAATAGGTGTAAGGGCACACGAAGGGCTACGAGGCTAAGTGTAATAGCATGATAAGGCCAGGCAAATAAGCATAAGGGCTCATGAAAAGATTGTGGGGCTAGATGCAATGATGTGTGTCACCAATGACATCGTCATATAGTGACACAACGGCCCAATCCAATCTTATCCTTGATGAGATTATAAAGACTCTAGAAGAATGACTAAGCTCGTCATCTCTCCATTTATTTTTATTTTTATTTTTATCAAGAGATCTATTTTGACATGTCATAATGATGGTATAATAATTTTTTTATAAATGAAAACTTATTTCCAAACAAATTTTATTATAGTCCACAAGAGTTACATCATTATATTTTGTTATCATAAGCAAAGTTATAAATTTTGTTACAATTATACCATAGAGCATAAAATCAATGGCAATATTTCTTAGGGGTTTGAAATATGCTAAGTTTTAGAAATATCTAACCCATCAAGAGTCTAGAGTCGGTAAGTTTTTGATTGAACTTTCTTTATAATCCAATATGCTCCTTCCCAAGTTGGTGCTAGTTTGCTTCTGACTTGAGTTGGGTCATTGACTTCGGTTCTTCTTAAAACTAAGTTCTCTTCTTTTAGCTAACAAGGATAAACTTTAGTGTTAAAGGTTTTAGAACTATCCTTTTGTATGCTAAGTTTTTAAGGTATGCTTGAGTTCTGACTTCATCAATTAGGTCTAGATTTACTCTAAGCCTGACCTTTGATTCTTTCTTAGTAAAGTATTAGGTTCAAACAATTAGCAATACTATCTCAATTGGGAGTACCACTTCGGTTTCATATGCTATGTAGAAAGGGGATTCCCTAATGAAATCCCTCGGCTTAGTTCGATACTCTCATAATATGCTTGGGGGTTTCATCCACCCATGCTATATTAGCTCTTGAGACTCTCTTTTTAAATCATATAATATGGCATAGTTAATTATTTAAGTCTAGCCATTAACCTATAAATGGGCCACTAAGTTGATCCTTAGGTGAATTTCAAAAAAAAAATTAACTATATTTTTTAACCTACATTATATATGCTTTTTTGAGTTAAGACCATTATGATGATTCCTCCGGAAGGTAGAGGATGTTTTCCAAGATGTAGTCAAGAAAAAGTATCTATTGTTAAGTTATCTTTTCATAAAATTTGTTCAATCCTAAACATCTAGATGTTGATTATTATTAGTTTTGCCTTCGTAAGATATAATATCATAGTGGAGTCACGATCTTCATATGTATCGTTGATTTGGCTAACAACTAACTATGAGTCATTGCATACATTTAGAGTTAATATTCTAATGCCTTTAGTGAGCTTTAGTGCCAACTAAAGGTTTTTAATATTAAAATGGAGCATATGCTCATATACTTCATCTTCAATTTTTTAGGACACGACTAGCCTCTCCACTGGTTTGCATGGCTAACCTATCCATATGTAATGTCTAACATTTAGTGTCTTTGTACATCCTCTCGACGAAGGTCATTTTTACAACAAAGTCAATGACGACTACACCTTAATGGCGATCCTCGACTTTTAAGAGACGTTAAATTTATTGAGTTCAATTGTCCATCTAAGGAGACTTCCATAGCATTGGGCATAGAAAGGATATGATGCATTGGTTGATCTGTCATGACAATGATATAATGAGCTTAGAAGTTGTGTCAAAGTTTTCTGGTTGTTAGGATCAACTATAGGTTAGTTTTTCAAAGTTATGATACTGAGTTTCCACATCTTGATGTATGTGGTTAGTATAATACACAAGCCTTTGGATTCATTGTTCTTTCTTGAATTATAACTTAGCTTACGGCTATTTGGGTTATATACAGATAAAAGTATAAATCATCCCCTAAGAGAGGACTAGAAAGTTGGGAAGGAGCCACCAAATATCCTATGAGCTCACCAAATATTTCTTTACACTACTCGATCTATTAGTAATCAATAAGGTGTTTTAAGATTTTGAAGAATAGTAGACACCAACCACTTGTCTAAGATAAGAATTAGCTAAGCACAATGATGTCGCATGTTAGCTATTAAACTTATTTAATAGACCTTGAAGGTTTTATATTGATGATGTTTTGAATTTTTTTTGGGTTTGCATCTATTCTATATTGGTGTATCATGAAGCCAAATCACTTTTTTAAATTTATACTAAATGCACACTAGGTCGATTTAGCCACATCTAGAATTTATTAATGGTGGTAAACATTTTTCTAAAATTTGCTAAATGAGTGTTAGGAGCATGAATCTTTACCAACATGTCATTCAGATAAACTTTTATATTTCTTCCAACTTCTTTTTAGAATATTTTATTAACTATACTCTTGTATGTCACTTCTATATTTTTAAGTCTGAATAATATGACCTTGTAGTAATGTAGACCTTCTTCAAAAATATTTGCTCATCATTCTTCAATGTTATTTTGATCCAGTTAACAACTCATGTTCAACAACTTGATCAATGCGTGGAAGGAAAAAAATTATCTATTGGGAAAGCTTTGTTGAGATCAATGTAGTTAATGTACATTCTCTATTGTCTATTACTCTTATGAGGACTACATTGGTGAGCCACTTTAAGTAATGGACTTTATAGATAAAGCTTATCTGCAAGAGTTTTTTTTTTTACTTCCTCTTTTATGGCCTTTTTGGTGATTGGGAGTGAATCTTGGAGGCTTTTGATGGATTATTTTATGTTTATGTTGAGTTGATGGTAGGTTACGCTATGGTCTATCTCACGCATATCACTAGTTAACCATGTGAACACTTTTAAGTTCAGTCATCCTTTCTTGGGTTAAGATTGACCCCACTTTTATTATACGATCTGGTTATTTTGGATTTAAGGGAATTTTTTTTGAGGACTCTCCTATTGTAGGGTGTAAGGTCAACAATGAGAGATTTCATAAATCTATTTATTGAACCAATAACTTTTTCTTTTTTAGAAGGGTGACCAATGTCAAATAACACTATCTAGATTCCTTAGGATCGCTCTTAATATCCCCTACTTTTGAACTAGCCATTAATTTGAGGGTCATATAATAGGCTAACATTATTATTCGTATAAGATTGAAAGTAAGTCGCTCAATAATAACATTATAAGTTGAGGGAGTGTGGATCACTAGGAACTTTGTTTTTATTATTTTTGTACAATTGCCATCCCCAAAGGTTACATAGATATTGATAGCTCATATCAGGGTAACCGACTCTTCTAAAGCCGATAAGAGTTGAGGAGATGGGTTGAAGATCCTTTACTGACAAACTAATTTTATAAAAAAAAATTTAGTATAATATATTTGTCAAGCTCCTTGCGTTAATCAAAATTCTTTTGACCCATGCATTTATGATTCTAAGAGATATTAGCAATGCACCCTCATACTTTGGGTCTAAGTGCTTGACCTCTTTTTCTCTAAATATAATGGACTGATCTTCATTCGAGCAAAACCTTTTTAACATTGGCTTACTTACATCCATCTTTCGAGCAGAGGAGCTACTACCCCCAATCGCTAGTCTATCGATGATTACGTCCACTTGTCTCTCAATTGGGTCTCAAAGTCTTAATAAGGATTCTTGAATTTTATGGGGAGATTTATTAAGGTGTCTATTTCAAACCAAATTTTAGATTTGCTCTTTGAAAGTATACCAATTTTGCATGAATACCTTAATGTGAAAAGTATTGTGCGACATAAACTCCTACCAAGAAGGGGGTCAATCTTCTCAAGGCTTGTCATTCCTAAGTCTTTTTGTGAAATTTAGATATGAGGTTTTCTCTTCTTTTATTATTTTCTTAGTTTGACTTCTTTTCTACTAACGATTACTAACTCGACAATGATAATTAATTTCTTGTAATAATTCTAAAAAAGTTATTGAAGGGTATGAGACTACTGATAAATGGTTGAGTATACAACTTGTCAAAATTTGATTGTTAAACCTCATGGTGTAATTTTTCAAGGATTTTTTTCTTCTTCTCGTTGTATAGCTAAAAGAGAAATAGTGGATTTCTTTAGGAATTAGTAGTTGATGAAATTGAACTCAAAACTTTTTAGCTAATTATCTAAGGGATGAGTTTGACTTGGGGGGCAACCTGATGAACCACTTCCATGCTAGGCCGCTTAGGGTTGTTAGAAATATCTAACATATAAGAGAGTATATAGTCCCATAAAGGATCATTTGTGAAGTAAATACAACTATATACTTTGAATGATCAACTTTCCTTCATAGTTGTCTAACATAGGAAGCTAAAGCCTTAAGAAATTTGTCCAAAACAAGTAAGGAAATTTATCTGACCAACATCCCCATCAAACCCTAATTCAAGATTATCAAAATTGGACCATTCAGGATCGATCCATGAAGTTTTAGGAGATTCAAATCTTTAGAGTTTGCTCGTAATAGTCCTATAAATTTTTTTTGAGACATAACGGTCGATGACAAAATTTTCTAGATATATATATATATATGCCATTAAAAGCAAAATTTTCTAAATTAGTGATCACTCAGCCTGATGAGCCCAATTAGGCCCAATGATTTTGAAACAGTGGGCTCAATTTGAGCTTGGATTGGCCCATTAGACAGACCTTTTATCCTTCCTGCCCTATTAACAGATACAGTTTTTATGAAAGAAAAAAACTATATAAAAAAATGTTCATACACAAACTATATCTATAGTTTGATCCTTCACAATATCTTCTCTTGTGCAAGTTAGTCCTTCAAGCTCTATTTCATAGAATGGTGTAAGAATATGCTCGAGTCTTTGTTCTCTCTGGTCTCCAAGATGAACTCTTCCACAAATCTATCTTTGGAGTTGGTTCGGAGAGCTTTTACGATCGACTTGCTTATTCTATTTGGTTTGTCGATGCTTCTGCAATTCTGGAATGATGAGATTTCCACTCATTTCTCTTCTGCTGTTGATGCCATTTATCTGTGAATTCAAGTCAGGTGTTGTTTTTTACCTTCTTCTTGTTCATGTTTGAGAGCTGCAGATTCCACCTGTCCTCCTCTGTGGAGGAACGAGCAGTGCAAAAGATTTCTCTGTCGAGCACCTTCTGCTTCAACGAGCTGCATTCCCAATGGGAAAGTGACCTTGAACAGGCTGTGATGGACTGGTACTACCTACCATAAGAGCCATGCTGCGAGAAGCATTGGAGATGGTGATTCGATGGGCAGGACAAAGTAGAGATGCCCGAGGCAAAGTGCCAAATCTTTGCGTTGAGTCATGATCGATGTGCCCAATTCATCACATCATCATCATCGTTTTCTTTTATGGTTCGACCATCCATGCCAATTAAACCTCACAAATTCTATCAAATCTCTGCTCTTACTGTTTGGCTTTATTCGAACACTTCCCAAGTGGTATGTTTGCACCCAAAAAAAGTTGATCTTGGTGCCTAATAATATCCTTCTCATACATGGTCCTAAAAGTGTTGGCCTGCTCAGTATCTGTTCCTGAGAACATGATGAATGTTTAGGAGCAGTATACAAAGATATAATAACGATGATAAAGTTGTAGTTCGTGAATGTGGGAAGGCAAACAATCCATGTGAGCCTGGAAAGCATGAGATTACAAGGAGACAAATGCATGGAGGTGAGGCCAATGAAATATCTTGTAGAGAGAGAGAGAGAGCTCTGACCTTGTATCAAAGAAACATGTTGCAGAGGTGATTAAGCAATCCAACTGTTGTTGGATGGATGAACACATTTTTTTCTCATGGCCACACTAAATTAACCATCAGAATATTCTTTTGCCAATGACAACTATGTTGGGTCCATCATTTGTGGTTGCATGTGGGAACACATGTTTACTTAATGCTTCTGAAGCAGTGAGCTGTGCAACATTAATTAACACCATCACTGGCAAGTGGTGGTGCTGCTGCTGCTGTACAATCGAAGGAGTTGGGGGGAACTCTATGCCTTGTGTGACAAGGCAATGAATGTTTTGTGTTTTGTTACCTAAACTGCTGCAATCCCTGCTAAAAAAGAGGAGGAAGAAGAAGAAAGAAAGAAAGCAGTGCAGAGACTTTTTGCTCAAAGAGGATGTTTTAGACAGACACTGAGATGTAAGTTTATTCCCTGTTTGGAAGAATGCTGAAGTCTCTTTTGCTCAAAGGAGTTTGGGCATGAGGAACTGCCAACCAAATGAGAGATGCAGAGAGTAGTCCAAGATGGGGCACTGTTTGATGCGCGAGAAGTCTTTTGTTTTCCTCTGCTTGTAGGCTTCTGCCACCCATGGACAAGTTGTGGTGGCCCTCTCGAGCACAGAGCTTGAGCAGATGCTGAACACCGCTGATTCACCTGCAGAAACCTGCCCGTCGTTGGCATGATTCAGATTCAGTCATCTCGAGAATTATTGCGAGGAAGATGAATAGTACGGCAAGAGTTTTCATAGCCGTTCGCAGAAGCGCCTGTTTTTGACCCATTGAAGCCGTCATGGTTCATAAGCAGCTCCAAAGAGATGACTCCAAAGTTCTACCGAGACATCCATTCTCATCCTCCATCGGTTGACGTACTCTCTACTTTCTCCATGATGCAGTCCCAGACCAGCAGCGAGAGCTCTCTCTCTCTCTCTCTGAACAGTACAAAGAGCACGCGTGATCGCATCAGCCATGGGCCATGGCAACTGTTGCTTGACTGACGCAGACGGACGAGACATCAAACGACGACAAGAATGTGAATTGATGGCATCGCAGGGGAAGTAACTTTTGGGATGGGATTTGTATTGTTTTGTATATTTAGCAGATTAAATTAATGGCATCATTCAGTAATTGCTACGAAACGGGCGGACTTTGATGCAGCTTTAGCCAATAGCCATCATCGTTACTCCAATGTACAACGAGACTCCCGTATGCTTACCGCCGCCATTTGTTTGCTCTCTCTCATCTCCTCTCCTCTCCTTCGCTCTCTGGTCTACCCTCGAGTCCCCACCCACGAAACGCCTCGCTCCCAATCTCTCTCTCTCTCTCTCTCTCTCTCTCTCTCTCTCTCTCTCTCTCTCTCTCTCACAGACATACAATTTGATGTCCTGGTGTACAATGCTTCGTGGCGTCGGTGAATGTGTCCCGATTGTATCGGAGAAGAGATTTATGGAAGATTTGATGTGAAAGATCCTTTCTTTTTCCGTTGATAAGAGAAGAGGAGGAGAGATGGAGGCGGATTGGTTTGGGACGCAGCAGGGTTTCCGGAGTCGCCGGCGGGGGCGGCGGAGAGAACGAGCCTATCGGGTCGGTGGTGGCGTGTTGCGGGTCTCCGGTGCGCCTTGGATCATCTCTCTCTCTCTCTCTCAACATTCCGGTGGCTTTTGGCTCTTTCGTGATCTGTTTGAAGTACCGTCTTTTCTTCTTCTTCTTCTTGGATGCATGAGTACATGTGGATTTAATTAGTGACGAGCAGAAAGGGAAGTAATTTATGTGATCTAACCACAGACTTCTTAGAATTGCGGCCGTGCTTTGCTCTGTTAGCTAATGAATAAAAAGGATGGTCTCCTTCTGTCAAAAAGTTCTCCTTTTTCTCGATCAGGACTTCATATGAGAGTTCGTCTGTCATCGACTCACAAAAATCTTTGAGGATTTCTTTTCCTTGCATCAGAAAATAGTAGTGATAGATAACAACTTCGTATGCTTCTCTCTGCAGTTGCCTGACGTTTTTTGTTGTATCATCCATCTGGAATTTGTTTTTCCTGTATCATCTTCACCATCATCCAGTGTTTCTTAATTTCTTTTTCCCAGTCTATTCAGACAGGTTTTCTGGGCACAGTCTTCACCATGATTGTCACATTGTCTATGCATAACAGCACAGTTCAACTCATTTCTGTCATTAATTGGCTGAATTGATCATAGTTATTGAGAGTTTTGTCATCGATAGCTGAATTGGTCCTGGATGACACTGGTGAAGCCATATTCCTCCCAGAAACACATTGTTGTCATGTTCATGATGACTAACTTTGTCTATCTACTCGCAAAAAGCTTAGTGTGACCATATAATTCGGCTTGCATTTAAGATGCTGAGGTTTATAGTTCTGTTGCTTTAGTTCAAGCAACAACTGGCTTTCTCTGTCTTTGCTGAGAGGCAGATACTTTTTCTTAAATGCTTCAAGCAAAAATGATCCTTTCTCTGCCTTTATCAAAATTTTACATCATGTGCCAGATTAGGAGATTGTTCATAATCCAGTATATGCTGTAGATCTTGAATGACCTTCCAAAGCTACACAAAATTTCGTCTGTCGAGAGTCGTATTTGGCTGGATGTTGTCTAACAAATTTCAGGTTTCTTTCAGGATGTGATTATCTGAATGAACAAAGGAATGGACCTGAAATTGAATCTGAATCCACTTGCGGCAGTAGCTTTCAGAAAGAAGAAGATTATGTAAGTGCCATTCTTCCTAGCCAGTATACTATTGCTTTGAATAAGCTGTATGCCGTGAAAAAGTAAAGTACAAAGAACACCAGTATCTTTTGATGTGTTTTGAATGCCGATGTGCACTCTTATTCATGCATTTAACATGCATGGAGTAATTTGTTGCTTTTAGTAGTATCTTTGAGATATCCACAATGGATGTCATAGTAGATTTCCTACAAGTAAAAGTATTGCTTGTTCAGCAATACTGATGTCGTATTATCTTGAATGTCCGATAAAATTGCATTAACAACAGAAAATTATTGAAGGAAAAAAAAAGACATTTTAGGAAAAAAATTGTTTTCTATCATGCATTTGGATGTCTGCTTGACTTCCAAACATTCTGATGCTTGTGATTTGCTCCAGTCTTGCCAAAGCCCATATGACAAGAAACATATGGATCAAGAAATAACAAAAGAGGCAGAAATTAGATGGTCCTCACCTAGTATAATCGCAAAATTAATGGGTCTCGATGAACAGCCTCCTGTACAAGAAGTCAACAAGCAAAAAAAGGCGATATATGATAAGTACCAGAGGAGAGAGGAGCACTCACCCTGGATGAGCACCACTGATCACCAAGGATTCAAAGATGTTTATGATGTCGCAGAAACAAGAAAAGTCGAGAGAGAAAAGAAAAAACCAGATAACAAGGCATTGCCAAGTTTGAAACAATACAAGTTTGATGTGAACAAACAGTTCAAGCCAGATGTAAGCTCTGTTGACCAAAGTTTCATGGGTGTGAAGCAATTTCCTAGCGACAAATCACAAATAACTTTTGTAAAATTTAACAGTAGGTTGGCAGACCGGGATTGCAGAAAGCATCATTTTTTTAAAGTCTTTCAGGAACCCAATTTCTTATTTAAGAAATATTTTCATGATTTGAAGTGGCTTTCACCCTCTCATTTAACAAGCAAGATTGCAATTTTCAAATCCTCAAGCGGTGCTAAGATTGAAAGTGATAAAGTATGTTGTCCATCGGAGAGGAAGACAGACGGGTTCGCTAATCTGTTGAATGATGTTATGATCTCTTTTAGAAAACCAGTTCCTGGTAAGGTCGGACACAATGATTCTCTTTTGCAAAAATCTGCAGGCAACAGTAACCCATGTGTTCATCCCAATCATATTGTTCTTTTGAAGCCGAGTACTAATAAAGCTCATAGCAAGGGAAGAAGTTTTCTCGAAACTCCTAAGGTTATTCAGTTTGCTGATAGAAGACTGACTACTAAAGCTGTGTTTCAAGAGCCTGACAATGGAGGAAGGGAATGGTCTAACTTTTCCCACAATATGGAAGCTTTTGGCTGCAAGACTAAAGGTTTAAGAGAGATTACAGAACATCCAAAAGACTCCAAAAACAGCAGTAATAAGTATGTGCCAGTTGTGGGGCTTAACAGATCCTCCAGGGATGAGAGCTCTTGTATCATGCCCGGTGCGAACAATCTGTGCAATTCTGAGGCATTCCGTAGACCTTCCAACAGATGTAATGACTGGAATGGCACATATGGTTCCTCGGCAACTTCAGCTGAATTTAGAAGAGAGTCCAGCAAAAACTTGTCTAGAAAGTGGAAGGTGACTGACCACATTAAGGAGGGAGGAGATTGTGGCAAAGGCTCAAGTACTTTGGCTGAAATGTTTGCTTTATCCGATTTGGAAACTCGAAATCCGGCACCGGGTTCACCAATGGTTCGTGCTGTTTCAGATGAGGAATTATCTAAACTTGACATGCAAGCACCATGGGGTTCTCCTTCAAGTATTAGCAGTAGGGATAGCTGGGTAGATGGGTTCTTTATAAATCTACCAAAATCAACTGCTCTTCCAGCTTCATCAACTAGTTATGGGAGTCGAAATTTGAGCAGCATGCACAGATTTGGTGTTGAACACTTTGGCACATTTCATGATGTGTTGAGGCTGAGACAAAATAAATGCATTCCGAGAGAAAGTTCTTCACTCAAAAGCATTAAAAGTGGCAATCTCAAGCTGGAGGAAAATAACATACCTTCAAAAGAAATTCACATGAATCAAGAAAAGATGTGGAAAGTTGCACTTTCTGAAACACCTGCTGAACTGAATTTTGGACTTCCTTCTGCAGATGCGCATATGTCGATAACAGATCAGGAGCTAGCTCAGCCAACAATGACTCGTATGATCTTAATGAATCCTAAATTTTCCAGTCCTAACTTGAAGGTGTGTATTGAGCTTACTTTTAAAATATACAAGTATGTTTAGCAGTATATGACTGACAAGAAGCAACCCTTTTTTTTCCCTTAGTTCATATTACATCTTATTCATTTTTTCAAGTTCATGCTTACATTTGCATTTTGTAGTATTTTAATTTATCATTTAAATTACTAAGGTTTTCTTCTATCATATGGCTGAACCTTCATTTTTGACACGGTACCGTAAAGCATTTGCTGTGACATTGTCTGAGAATTGAGGTATCAGGTTAGACATTAACCAAGACAGAAGCCTGCTTTGCTACTAGCACTTGACTTTTATAGATTTGAGAGCTATCAAATCCTTTCAATTTGTTTTTTCAAGGGAGCAGTATACTTGACTGATAAATTGTTGTCTCCGAGCATAATCTTAAAGGGGTTTTGTGGACTATAAATCACAAGTATTTTACCTTTTAACACGGTAGAAAATAATTGCATATGGTTTTTCTAGAGAATAACAAAAGAGTGATACCACCTACACTATGGCACCAGAACCAGAACCTGATCAAAATGAGGAGGGGAACCACTAGGCAAAAGCGCAATTGAATTAATTGTAAATATTTAAATTTTGGTTCTAACGTCATAGTATGCCCCACTCTAATTTGTAGACATTACCTACAAAAAGCTGCGGCAGATGTCCGAGTGGAGAAGCACAACCTGACATTCATGTAGAGACCTGTCAGCAAATCATTGGCATGGAGTCGACCACCTATGCCGATATTGTCTGCATGACATGGCATGGTTGAGACTTACCAATAAACTTCCCAAACTCACTATATTTCCAAAATATAGACCCTTTTTTTTTTTTTGTTAGCGCAGAAGATACAGGATTTAGGACAATTGGGGGAATTTTCTTTCAAAATTTCTTGTTAACCTGGAGGCTTGTCCTTGTTATTGTTAATTCTGAAGCTTTTCAGATTGTTTTCATCACTGTTTCTTTTGTTCTGCTTTTCTATCATGATTGACAACTAGCCTTCTGAAATATGTTCTCTGAGACTTAATGTGACACCTTGTCAGTAGGTGAACACATCTTACCTTTTTACAAAAAAAATTCAAGTAATATTCAGTTGCATCTTGAATCTCAAGATGAATATGTATCATGCATCTTCCTAAAAGGTTAATCTTTCCCTCAGGAAGCACCAACTGATGGCTCTCGATTATATATTGAATTACTCACTCCTGTAAGAACAAAAGAGGCTTTGCAACCATGCCCTGTTTCTGCACTTGATCTTCCAGTGAGAGAAGATGATTTGGGATGTCCTAAAATTCTGAATGGAGGTCTTCTTGGTAAGTATAAATGGTAATGGGATCTTGAGCTCTCTTAGCGCAGTCCATTCTCTTACAAATGGTTTTCTTACTTGCAGAGCTCCATACAAAAACTGTACCCTCAGAGTCAGTAGATCCATGTGCCGAGGCAACAGAAGTTATCACTTTGAGTAATGAGGAGGATGATAGAGAGGATTGCCAATCCATTCAGCAGAATAGCTACTTGGAAGAGGAGTTCATGGATGAAGAGGAGAGGGACTACACCTACCTTCTTGACATACTAATTGTTTCTGGTGTTCACAGTGCCAAGCAAGGGAAGCTTTGCAATGCATGTTACTCACTGGAACATCCAGTGAAACCAATGTTGTTTGAAAAGCTGGAAAGGAAGTACAGTAAACTGGTTGCATGGTCACACTCGGAGAGAAAGCTGATGTTTGATCTGACAAACTCGACACTCGCAGAGATCCTTGCTCCTTG
>CP097503.1:19744994-20013442 GCA_023547065.1 Musa troglodytarum | reverse complement strand
CTCTCCCATCATTTCCTCCTTCCAGCCCTTCCTCAGGTGCGGTAGCGGCGCGTGCGCTAGAGGCCATAATGTGGCCGCACGACCAAGATTCCACACTGGACGAGCCCTCGGTGGGGATCCTCCGGAGGCGCTATAGCATCCCGGCAGAGTACGCCCTTGCGGCCCCCGAAGCGGGGCAGCGGGCTTTCGATCCGGTTCCCAAGGGCTTTGCCCTGACTCTCGACGCCCTGGAGGCCGGCCATTGTATATCCAGTCATTGTGTCTTGTATATCCTTGTGGCGGATCTCGCCTTCACAAATAACCCCTAACTCTTGGCGATACCTGGTGGCTTTCCTGGGGGAATGCCATTACGCCAATATCACCCCGACCCGCAACCTTTTTCTCTCCTGCTTCCGCCTTTTCAAGGGGTCGGGGGGATATTTCCTTGCTGCCCGGGCAGGGTTCCGGGTTAGCGGCGCCCCCACCAATAACAAAGGGTGGAAAAGGCGCTTCTTCTTCGTCCAGTGCGAAAAAGACTGGGGTTTCGGGGTTCGGTGGTCCTCAAGGACCATTGACAACACCGTCCCAAAACTCAACGCCGAGGAGCGTGCGCACCTCGAGAAGCTGAGGGTGATTCTTCCCTCCTCGCAAGCCATCCGTAATATGTTGGAGAAATGGCTTGTGGAGGCGGGGCTTAGCCCGCGTTGTCGGGGTAGGCTTTTGTCGCTTCCTATCTTCAGGATCGCTACCGCACTCTCGTCTCTAACTTATCTTTGTTTTTCGCAGAAATGGTGAACCAGCGATCGTTCCACGGTACGGGCACCCCGGTGGAATCGTCCCCGCGCCCGGTTCCCAAGCGGCGAGGCGACTCCCGCGAGGCCCGAGGCGCCAAGAAAAGGCCCAAGTCCAGAGACGTGGTGGACCTTGAGGTGCTAGTGGCTCTTCCTGCCGGAGCGACCGATCGTCCGGACGCCTCTGCTCCCGCCGAGAGCGCCGGGCCCGGCCGAGGACGGCCAGGGAAGGGCGTCCCCGCCATGAAGGATTTGTGCCGGATCCCACCGGGGAAGGATCAGCCCTTCCTTTCCCGAGTAATGGGTGAGGTCCCTTCTGGGGCGAGCGACCCTCTGGTGGCCCGGTGGCATGGTTTGTCCCGGGGGGACAAAGTGTGGACCGGGGGAGAGCCCTCGGCCACCTACCTCCGGGGGACGCTTTATCCCGACATAGCCCGGGATCTATACACGCTCCCCTCGGAGGCTCTTATCGCCAAGTCGGTGCTGTGGGTAAGCATCGTCTCGCGTGTATTCCCTTGGGTAAACACCGTTCATCATTTATTCACTGCTTCCTTTCTGTGCAGAATCTCCACTACAACACGGCCCTGATCGGCCCGGGTCCACGCGGCCGATCGGCTAGTGGCGGGTGAGCGGCGCAACCTCGAGTTGCGCCGCCCGGTGGAGGCCGGCGGGTGGGCCGGCGGTTGCTTGCAGCAGCGTGCGGCCGACATGGGCGCGGAAGTCACGCGCCTGACCGCCGAGCTCGAGGCCGCCTCGGCGTCGCAGGCCAGTCTACAGAAGCTTCTCCGGATGGAGAAGCTGGAGAACCGCCTTCGCACAAAGGAGGCCTCGGAGTTGGCGGCAAAGCTGACTTCGCAAGAGGCCGAGGCAAAGGCCGCCCGGGAGGCTCTTGCGAAGGCAGAAGGTAGCCGCCCGGAGAGGGACCGGGAGGCGATCGAGGAATACAAGAAGTCGGAGGGCTTCCTCCTCGGGCTAGACCGGACGGGCAGGGTATCCTACGAGTATGGATATAAGGTTGCCCTGGCCCGATTCCGAGCATGCCCTCCAGGCTCCGCGGTCGAGGAGGATCCCTTCACCTCCCACCCTGAGGACGAGGGTGTGAACATGCCGGCGAGGTTCCCGCCGGCAACCTTGATCCTGGGCTCGAGGACTTGTTTCTTTTCTTTTTGGGAGGGTCTTCCCTCACCCTTGTAACACTTTTTCCCCTCTAGGGACTTATTTTGTACTCCGAAAACTTTGGCAATACAATTCTCATTTATGGCAATGTGATTCCAAGTTAACTCCAATAGCCCGAGTCGAATGCTGACGTATTTCTGTTTGGCCCTTAAACAAAGTATTTCTTGAGGTTCTGGATGTTCCAGGTCCTCGGCAGTTGCTATCCGGTCATAGTCGCGAGTCGGAACGTACCCGGTCGGACGACTTTGGTAACACGGTAGGGGCCTTCCCACTTAGGTGCAAGCTTGCCCCTTAAGTGGGCGGGGTCACTTACTTCCGCCTTGCGTAGTACTAGATCTCATCCCGAGGGTCGAGGCGTACCCTCTTATTATAGCTTGGCGACACGCCGATTGTACGCTAACATCTTCATGCGCGCCGGCCTGCGCTCTTGAGCGAGTCTAGGCCAGCCCGAACTCCACAGGTTTGAAGTTGACTCTTCATGGTTTTCCACGGCAAGTCGGAATGAGTAACTCGGCCGGCAGGACCGCCTCCACCCCGAATGCTAGGCTGTAGGGGGACTCGCCCGAAGCCGTCTTCGGGGTAGTCCGCATAGACCACAGGATGTTCGGGAGCTCGTCAACCCAGCTTGATCGGGCTTCCGAAGTCCTTTTCCTAAGCCCGTCTAGGATAGATCGGTTGGTCACCTCGGCGAGCCCGTTGGTGCAGGGTGGGCCACCAAGCTAAACCTCAACTGGATCTGATAACTCGCACAGAACTCCTTAAACCGAGCGCTGGAAAACTGGGTGCCGTTATCAGTGATGATAACGTTGGGAAGGCCGAATCAGGTCACAATGTTTTTCCATCTGAACCGACCCGCCGGCCGTAATGGTCGCCGAGCTCGGCCTCCACCCACTTGGTGAAATAATCAATCCCCACGATGATATATCTCCATTGGCGGACGGGAAACGGACCCAAAAGGTCCATTCCCCATTGCGCGAAGGGCCAGGCGCAATCCATGGAGGTGAGCGGGACTGCGGGAAGCTGCGGGGCACGGGCTTGGCGCTGGCAAGTGTCGCACCGTCGCACAAAAGCCTTGGCGTCTCGGTGCAACGTAGTAGCCTTGGCGTAGTATTTTGAAGGCCAAAGTTCGGCCACCCATATGCTCCCCGTAGGTCCCGCCGTGAACTTCGGCGAGGACTACTTTCGCCTCGTCGGGATCTAAGCATCGCAGTAGGGGATGAGAAAATGACCTTCTGTAGAGCCGGTCGCCAATCTCGCGATACCATGCACAGGTTGGCGGAGCGCGCTGATGTCATCCTCGGGCAGATCCTCGCGCTTGTATTTCAAAGACTTCCTGAATCCACGTAGGTGGAGAGGTCGGGACTCCGGGGTCCCCTATCTCCATGATGGCCACCGATCGGTGTGTGAGCTCTTCGACCTCGGGATGTTCCTCAGGTTTGGCTCCCGAGGCTAACTTCGCGAGCTGGTCCGCCCGCTCGTTCTGGGACCTGGGCACTCTAGATAACGTGAAACGAGAGAAGTTAGAGGTCTGGGTCTTTACCTCGGTCAGGTATTTGGACATGGTCGGGATGCCACGCCTGGCGTCCTTGGTGCGGGGACTGTCGCCTAGTCGTCGTTCCTGCTCGGGATGGAGTCGAATGCCCCCTTGGTCGTTCTTCCCTTCTCCCCGACATCCAGGTCTCGGCCGCCACATATTGACTTGCCCGCTGAAACATTTTCGCGATGGACGCGGGGGGTCGCTCCACCAAGGACCAGCAAAACCTCTGTGGTAAACCTCCGCACAAAGTGGGAGAGGGGTTCGTCCTCCTCTTGCTTCAAACCCAGGAGGAGTGCGACAGAAGGCTTCGGTCGTGCAAACGCCAAAAAATGTAACTCGAAGTCCTTGGCGAGCTGTTCAAAGGATGTCACCGTCCCACTTTTTAAAGTGCTATACCATGCACGAGCGGACCCTTTCAACGTGGTGGGGAACGCTCGGCACATCAAGGCGTCCGAGTTCCATATAGGGCCATCTCGAGCTCGGAGCGGCCACATGGTCCGCCGGATCACCGACTCTATCATAAAGGTCGATGGAGGAGGCGAAAGTTCAAGGGCACCGGGTATTCCGTATGTCATTGTGACGGGGACTCCCGGTGGGATTCCTCCCTGCTCCTCTTTGGACTTACGGACGTCCTTTGCACCTCATCCAGCGCCGGGCGATAGAGCGAGTTGGCGCGAAATAAATCCGTCGAATGCGAGGACACCGCCTCGGGTTGGGCGGGATGCCCGAGTTTTCGAGCTCGGGTTCCGTCTGAACCGGGCGGGAAGGCGGGAAGATGGTGCCGTGGGGGGAACCTCATGATGCCGGGGAGGGCTCCGGTCTCTGGAGGCTCGGCCCTCCGCCTCTGAAGCGAGCGAGGAGGGCGGCACGAGCGGCACTTGCGAGTTGGACTGTTGGGATAGGTCCTGAAAGGCCTCCGCGGATGGACGGGAGGAAGCGGAGGAACCCGACTCGGCGGGTGGAGTCCTGAGTCGTTGAATAAACTCCAGTAGCGATCTGCGGTCGCGGCGGGATCGTCCCTCCAGGGTTCGGAGTTTAGTGGGACCTCCGCCGGGGTGCCTCCTGGAAGCGACCTTTCGTCCATGTGTCGTTCAGGGCGGAGCAGGTAGACCTTCGACAACGAGCCCTCCTTCTAGCGTCAATCTGTTAGTGGAAACAACTTTTTACCGTGACCCTGGGGCATGTGGCGTAGAATCCAAGAACCCGGGGGTCGTCTCGGTATGGTTCGGGTCCGTCGATGGCTCCTGCTTCCGCTAGGCTCCGAGGGGCAGCGCGCGCCGCGGTGGTCGGGAGAGAAACCTGCAGCAAGGCGGGTCGGAGGATGCTCCGCTCGACCCCTCCGACGCCCAAGTTAGCCCTCGTCCGTCGGCCGGTGCCCCAGATAATTGAAGAGTTCAGAGTCTACTCACCTCCCCTTTGCCTGTCTTACCCTTGGCTTAAATAGGTCGAGCGGATGGCGCACCGGTTGCGTCTGCGGGTGGCGTCGGACGACCTCATGAGGCCGGTCGCGTGGTCAACCCCTGCGTGTAGTTGGGGCGAGCGGAGGAGAAGCGGCGTCGAGCGATCAAATCACGGGAGTAAAGAGCGCGGAGGGCAATGACGTCATCCGGGTGTCATACCCAGGACCAGGTGTCACGTCACATTTAATATCCATAACAATAAATTAATTGATATTGATGACATATTTATATTTTGAAGTGATATATTTGATATAAGAAAAACACTGAATTCACATAGCTATATGTGTAATTATATATATATATATATATATATATATATATATATATATATATATATATATATATATATATATATATATATATATATATATATATATATATATATATATTTATGAGATAAAAAAAATTATATATGAACAAATCAAAGTAGACTGTAACACGTAATAGAATTAAACAGAAATTACAAACAAATAAGACACTAAGATTTACGTTAAAAATTCTTCCAACATAAAGGGTAAAAATCACGAGACAAGTAAAAAAAAAACATTATAAGAATAATAAATTTATAAATCTCAGGCTATCTAGTTCAAAATCCAAACAACAATCGCAAGAGAATAACATAATTATAATGATTACATTACTGTACACAATATCCAAATTCTTTTACACTATTTTCTTTATCTTCTTTTCTTTCCATCTTCTCTTATTTTTCTACCCTCAACTTGCTTCTCCCTTTTTCACAACTATAGTTGTCCCTTTTTTTTTACCCTAGCCACCATACCTTTACATTAGAAAAAACAATTTAGATTATTAAAACCTGGGCTAACACACACACACATACATACATATATATATATATATATATATTATAATTTACAAATACTTTCAGTTTTAGCTTTATAAGATACATGTATTATTCAATTTAAAATAATACAAACACATACATATATATATACATACATATACATACATACATATACATATACATATACATATACATACATATACATATATACATATACATACATATATATATATATATATATATATATATATATACATATATATATATATATATGTATATATATATACATATATATATATATACATATATATATATATATGTATATATATATACCTTCTGTACACGCATAATTGGAGCCGATGGAACATGTCATCCATATGGCTGCGCAGGCAAATGCCATAAGTTGAACATGTAATCCACTGCCCGGTCCTACTTGAACTGTTTTGGCCTAATCCGACCCGTTTGCTACAGTATCTGCACAGGGTCCAAAACCCTGACCCATCAACCGGGTGGTTCGCATGGTCGAACACAACCCTGATCCAACCGGATCAACTCATATCAGGGCACCGATTATAATATAAATAACTACGTCTCATTCCATTAAAAAAGAGTCCCGAGGTTTCTTAATCGAAGTCAGAGAGAGGAAGATGGCAGGAGGGACGTGGGGCAGCGATGGTCTGACTCGAAGACACGCCATCAGGGACGCGTGTCGATCACATAGTCCGCCGACCATGGTTTTTTACTCGCTGGAGTAGGCGTCATTCTTGTTGTTGCTGTTGTCGTTACTACTATTATTATTTCGCTCCCATCCCATGTCTACATGCGCTGCTGCCACCCTGTATACAAAACTGGAGAAATCCAACCGAACCAATCGTGTACGGCGCCGAAGCATCCACGTGACGGGTTCCCACACCGTTTGATCGATAGGCGCGGCGAGTCCCGACCGATCGATCCGGTTTAATTAAGAATAGCGACATCACCTTTTCGTTTTCGGGGACCACATGCGTGTCAGATAACCACGACGCTTTCGCCTCCCACCCCACGCCTGCCCACGCGTCGAAAGGAGGAGCGAGAGAGGTGAGACCCGCCACGATGGACGCTTCGGATTCGTCCGCTCTGTTGGGGAAACAGGTGGCACGTGGAAGCAAACCGTAACCCACGTTTTTCTTATACGTCCGCTAGGCACCGTCTCATCTTCCTGGACTTCGGTTGGAGAAGACGATGGGATTCGTGTAGGACCAACTGATTGAGAAACCTTCTTGTCCAATGAGAAGGCGGGTGGAGTGATCGGCGCAGAGTGCTGAGTAAGCCTTATTTCTGTGGGGCCACAGCGGACCGTCGGCTTCTTCTCCTTTACCTTCCACCGGTTCGAATTCGAGAGCGAGAGAGCGAGACGTACCAAGGTTCGTTTCAATTTTCTTGTGCGTACCTCGGTAATGGCGGAGATCTGTTGTGGCGTGGAGACGGCGGCTTTGAAAACCTGCGAGCCGGGATCACGCGCGGCGAGGCGGCGCCGGATGGAGATCCGGCGGCTCAGCTTCGTCGCCGGGGCGGAGGCACCGGCGGTGGAGGACGAACCCAGTGAAAAGCGGCAGAGGATGGATGGCGGCAGCTCCTCCGGGAGCGCGGAAGAGTCTGGAACGACACCGGGTGGGAGCTCCAGTCTGGAGCCTCCCGTGATGGCGTCCGCGGAATTGGAGACGTCCGGTCGGCGCCCGAGGTTTGGGATGGCCGCGGTCTGCGGGCGGAGGAGGGACATGGAGGACGCCGTCTCCATCCGTCCCGACTTTGTTCGGCGAGACGATCGGGTTTCGGCGAGGCACCATTTCTTCGGCGTCTTTGATGGTCACGGCTGCTCTCATGTAAGATAGTCCCCTCGTCCCCTTCCAACTCTCTTCCTGTTCTTCTCCAGTGGCTGATCTGTTCTTCCGTGCTTTACAGGTGGCGTCGCTGTGTAGCGATCGGATGCACGAGGTGGTGGCGGAGGAAGTAGAGACGCTTGCGTCGGGTGCCGCTGCATCGCCGCAGGCATGGAGGGTGGCGATGGAGAGGAGCTTCGCTCGGGTGGACGCGGAGGCGGTGGACGGGAGCGGTGAGCGCCCGAGCCAGGACTGCCGATGCGAGCGCCAGCCGCCGAGGTGTGACCACGTGGGCTCTACCGCCGTGGTCGCCGTCGTCAGCGCCACCCGGATCGTCGTCGCCAACTGCGGCGACTCCCGCGCCGTCCTCTGCCGCAACGGCGCCCCATCCCCTCTCTTCCGACCACAAGGTATCGAAGGGAAAGGGATCTCTTTTTCTCCTTCCACCATTAAATCAGCCCGCGGGCAGCGACAGGAGTAATGGTTCTGATGATGTGCAAATTTTGCAGCCGGACCGAGAGGACGAGCTGCAGCGGATTGAAGCCGCTGGGGGTCGAGTGATCTATTGGGACGGGGCGAGGGTTCTTGGCGTGCTCGCCATGTCTCGAGCCATAGGTAAGCTCCAAGTCCGCAGTTTCTTCTCCCTCCTCCATCCGAGTATCTGGAAGTCTGTGGATCGTAAAAACATGAAGCATAAAAACAGGGGACAGTTATTTGAAGCCGTACGTGATTCCGGAGCCGGAGGTGAGGGTGTTGGATAGGGAGGAGGGCGACGAGTGCCTGATCCTGGCGAGCGACGGGCTGTGGGACGTGGTGAGCAACGAGACGGCCTGCGACATCGCAAGGATGTGCCTGCAAGGCGGCGGCGAAGAAGAGGAAGTCGCTGGCGAGGGGGACGGCGGCGGCGGCGATGCAACGTGCTCGGACGCGGCCGTACTGCTGACAAAGCTGGCCTTAGCGAGGCACAGCGCAGATAACGTCAGCGTGGTCGTCGTCGACCTAAGAAAGAAATGGAAAAGGGCGCCGACGACGCCGACGATGACGAATTCGTAGTACCGAAAGACTTACTATTATTTTCTTATTTCTATCTTGAGCTTCCTGTAGCAGCGCCTGATTGGCTTGGCTGGTGGTGAAGAGCAAAAACGCCGGCGTTGCTAACCTGGGAAGATGGAGATGAGAAATCATTTAGATGGCCAGAATCTCTCTGGCTTTTTCCATCTCCTTTCTGTTGTTGATTACAATGAAGGTGGCAAATTTGTATGGTGACATTAGAGTTTCACCTTTGCATTCCCTTCTTCTCCTCGAGGGCTTTCGATTACCTCTGTCAGTGACGAACGACCTGATGGATCATGAACAGATGTTAGGATGCGTTATGGCCAATGATTAGCAATAGATTGTGCTTGTTCTAAAACAAGTTGATGTAGATTCTGGACAAAGTCACACTATGAAACATTTTTAAGAAAGTGAGAACGAAAGACCTAATTCAAATATCAAGACGCATAAAGGGCAACTTTAGGTCGTTTTAAACAGCTTTGATCATTGCGACCTAAGAACGGAGACTTGAACAACATGTAGAAACTTCGGGAATTGATTCTAAACATGGAAGCCGCATAATGCAATTTCCTTAGATTATTCTGCGAGGATATACCTGCCCACACCTTCTGTTGGTTCTCCTCGTGTGTAAACTGGTGGTGCTGCCCAAGCACAGTAATCTCCAGCTCCTAGTATTATGTTGACATCAAGAAGCAGAATCCCATCTTCATCAAAAGTAGGAAACCACTTTAAAAAGCAATTATATGATAAGAACAACAATTCTATAATGGTGAGTCTTGAATTTTTGCTATGGTAACCAAGAATTCTATAAAAACATGAAGATTCAACATAGAGTTCATAAACCTTAATCCAAGGAAATCCCTAACAGCAGTCACAACATAAAAGAACTCACATGACATTACACTTTTAAGTTGGACTCTTTCACTACTGAAGAAGTGAGTACAAATGACAGTGACACGTATATCATGAATCTAATTTATTTGATATATCGAACAATGAACTAAGTCAAATACCTGTTTCAGATTTAATGATCAATGAGTGGCAGAAGTGCCACCATTCCAGATGCACCCTATTCGAGAGGAAATTGAATCTGGTTCACATCAGCATCGTACGAGAAAGCAACAAAACTTGGGCTTCAATGACCGAGCATCAAAATCAACTCTTGTTTGGTAACCAAGCGCAATATCTGGAACCATCCGCACAACTAGGGCAAGAAGAAGACACATTTGGAAAGGAAAATGATGTTTTACATATGAAGGAAACTAAAAGTCTTAGAGATATGATTCAAATTCTGATTGATCATGGATATACTGAGTTTGATCTACAAGAAAATTTAATTTGACTTTGATCTTTATAATCCAATTTTGGCTTCCTTTGTTTCTACCCAAGGGTGTGTGAGGAACATTGCTTAGCCATAACTTCAAAAAATTAAATCCTACCATGGTCCCACACACAAAACTTATATGTGCGTACTATCACGGACTTAGCTGGTTTTGCCTAAGCCGTACGGCACCATTGCGTATCGCTGCAATGGTCAGCCTCCCTGAAATCTCCTACAATCCCTTAGGACCTGCAAAAGAGAAGACGGGACCGAGAAAACGCTTCACACGGGACCCACAAGCCACTCTTTTCAGAAACACTTTATAGCCAAAGCAAATTCCAACCATGGACATCACAAGCTCGAGCAGTTTACTGACAACAAAGGTATAAAATTGGTCCACTACAGACCGAATTCTAATACAAGTATTCACTCGACGTAAACTTTAAGTACAAGCCTACAATGACTGCCAAACTCACTTAAATGGGGCATTAGATTTTGGCAAGCCCTTTACAAGCTATAACAAACCAAAAGGGACACGAACACACATAAGCATTACACCGAACAAGCCGTTTATAATTTATCCGTGACAACACGCTCGAGAACTCTTTGTTACATTCCGACTGGAACATCAAAAATACTTGCTACTTTCATAAATAAGCAACACTAAATTGCAAAGGAAGATTTTCATCAAAGACGATCATACCGCTTTCTAAAAAGAAAAGCACATGTAATATAATATGAAAACCAGCTTTCAAGGATGGCAAAGGTTGTTCTTGGGAATCATATCATCTTTGCTAATTGTTTCAATATTTTGCATCTCTTAAGTTTATCAGGTATGATGTAGTGAAACCTATTTTTACCCTTGTGTTATCATACATTAAAACAATCACAACACTTACCCCTTGTGTCAAGAGCACATTTATGCAGTTGATACACACCAAAACTGGAAGAATACCATGTGTTGTGGTGATAATTCTTTTTGATAATTAAGTTCAAGGTCATAGATCATAGAGTCTTCAAAAATAATGGGAAAAGAAAAACTATCAGTAAGTTGTCCAAAAGAAATCTCATCTAATGCTACACTCGGCAAAGATTCAGTTTCATTGATTCATGAATACATGACACACAAATTAAGCCTGTAAACTACCCACCTCCAGTCACTTTTAGGCCTTTAAAATTTACTGAATTATATGAAAAACCCAAAAAAACTGAGTCTCAAAACTTTGTTAGCCTTGGAAAGAAGTTATTCCACATTTTTCTCATGAATGTTCGTATATCATTTTAATCATCCGTGTCATTATTGTGGGCAGCTTTTAGTAAACTTAAATGAATTACTAGCTCTTACCTAACTCATAATTGGATATTTGGCCTTAACTTGAAACAAACTTCAGTTTTCATAGCAATGAAGCTTCTCAATAGGCAAGAGAAGTGCTATCGTCCACAAACTGACAACATTTAGCCTTCTAATGTGGAATTAGCAGTCCAAGTAGTTCCCTTTTACAAAATTGCATGAATCACCGCTTTAGCGATCTTACCATCGTCAGCAAAGATCATAGGCAGCTGCTTGTCTACATAAATCATCGTCCACACATAAATCAGTAGAACAAATCATAGCTCCAAGCTTCTTGTAACCCAATCACGCTCAAATTAGATAATGATAGTTAAACACTCTAACGTATGTTCCTATATCAGTCAACATATATCCCCTGTTAGCGTAAAATTCCATGCTATATGAAAGCCTGATCCCTCTTGTGGGGATATGTCTGTACCCGGGTCTTGTGGGCTTTGGAAAAGGGTTTAAGTGGACTCGTATCCATTATGATCTTAGGTTTGTGTCCAAGTCTCGGATTCTATGGGCATGATATGATGATAAAAACTTCACAACTTAGAGAATGTCTCTGAATTCACAGGAAGTTTGAGAAAATAAAATGTAACTATCCACCGTGATTAGCATCGCTAAGAGTCACAGTAAGCAACAACAGCCATCAAAGGAGAAGGGAACGAGAACGATCAACATTTAGAGGCAGAATGGGAAGTTAGAAGAAGGATAACCTCATTTCTGCTTCTAGGCCAGGGATCTGTGTCTTGTCATCCTTGAACGCCGGAAATCAAGCGATTCAACCCCTTCCCTCAGAACAATGTCACTCCAGATTCTCTCCTCTCTTCCTAGAATGCAGCCGATTAGGGCACAGTTTGAACTTCTCGATCCAAACGGCATCCATTGTCTCCTCCCCTTCGCTCCCGTTGTTCCCGTCTCCCCTCGTCCAAAACATCCACCACGTCCGAGTGGTGCGCCCCCCAGGTCGAGGTCGCCACCCATCGGCCCTCGAGTTTCTCCTCTCTTTCCCTCGGATGTAGTCTTCTAGGGTAGAGATTGACACTTCTTGATCCAAACTCTGTCCATCGTCTTCTCCCCTTCGCTCCCGTCCCCCTTTCCAAACCATCCCCCGAGTTTCCTCCAACAAATAAGTTACTCCCCAAGATGATCGCGGATCAGTCGTCGAGAGCCTACGACGCCTAAGTTCATATGCCACCTCAGCTGCCTGCTTGGGCTACTCCTGTCACCGTAGCACGGGCCCGTAAGATGGATCTCTACCTTTGAGACCAAACTAGGCCGTGTTAACTCTCCGATCAACGACACTCAAGATAATAATATTTTGATGTTAGAAAAATGATCCAAATGTCGAATGCTCCAACGAGGAAGCCTCGTTGTCGATACTCTTAATGTCTTTGGGTAGGAAGCATAGCCACCTTCCTTTCTTTAGATAGACGCTTCCACCTCAACACAAGCATCGGGATGTTACTGGTGTCTGATCAATGATCCTGGTCTCTCCCCTCAGGGGGTCAAGCGCAGGATATCTATTTGTCTCATTCGACGCCTTCATGGGCCTCACTCATCAAGTGTAGACACTTGCCAGCATGATGTAGGTGATCTCCCCTCTCCTACCCCAATTGATGCAATAGGTAGCTCCGACACAACGACCAGTAATCCAACCCTCACTCGTCCCCTCACCTCTAAGAGCACCCCTGACGAGCTTCCTGTCGATGCCTAGATAAGCTGAGGTGGCTCCGAAAGGACAAATACCCCTAACGATGGAGCTCATTACCCTACCATGCTATAGGATGGCCATGCCTAAGTCGAGGGTATAAATCGTCGACTCGATGGAGGATTCACTCAAAGCACAATACCGAGCCATGAATTGGTGCCTGAACAATGTATAGCAAGAAATTTTGCAATCCAATCCTCACTCGTCCCCTCACCTCTAAGAGCACCCCTAGCGAGCTCCTTGTCGATGCCTTCCAAATGCCTCGACAAGCTGAGGTAGCTCCGGAAGGGCAAATACCCCTAACGATGAGCTCAATACCCTGCCATACTATAGGATGGCCATGCCTAAGTCGAGGGCATAGATTGCCGACTCAGTGGAGGATTCACTCAAAACACAATACCGAGCTATAAACCGGTGCCTGAACAATGTATATCGAGAAATTTTGCACTCGAAGGGTGAGTCCTACATATCGAACATCTCCCCATTTGTTCAAAGCATCAAGGAGGAGCCCCTCCCAGCTAACTTTTGCCTCCCAGTATTGGAAACTTTTGATGATAGCTCCAACCTAATGGAACATATTACAACTTTCAAGGCTCAGATGCCATTATTTGGCACATCAGACGTCGCAATGTGCTAGGTATTTCCAATGATCCTAAGAGGGTCAGCTCGAGAGTGGTACAATCGCCTAAAATCTCTCTCGATCACCTCTTTCCCCTAGCTTGTGAAAGAGTTTGAGTATTACATTCTTGCCAATGTGCACCCAAAGCCATCCACAACCACATCGCTCAAGTTGAGATAAAGGAAAGATGAGCCTCTCTCCTGCTTCGTAGACCTATTCACAAGTGAGATCTAAGGGATCTTGGACACCCACCCCTCGTTGGTGACCCAAGCTTTCATGATGAGCCTAAGGCCCACCGACTTTTTATGGTCACTGGTGGAAAAATTGTCTACAACCATATCCAAAATGCTATAAAGGACCAATCAGTATGTGGCCACTGAGGTCATGATCTCGGGTTGGCACGAGGAGTCCCACAAGGGATAGTGCCAACAGCTGCCTCAAGGCTTAACCATAAGATCACCATGAAGGAGCAGCCTCTAACCCAAGGCACCACGACAAAATGTCAAACCACTCCCAAAACTAGCTCAGGTGAACCCTTCCACCCGGGGATGTCCTTCTGACCCCTCAAGCAAAATTCTTCAACCAAGGCACATTCGAGGAGGGACTTTGAGCCCAGTTGAACTTGGTCAAGGAGCTTAGGGCCGAGGTGCACCTCCGATCCTTGAGGTATAAGAAGGTGATAACCAAGATCTATAATCGACATCTCCGACCATGATAAGCCAGAGTCGAAACTTGGTCTTTCGAAAAGCTGAAGTCAGCAACTTGACCAGCTCTATAAGAAAGGTGGCACCGAGTTGGGAGTTCCTCTACTGAGTCATCGAGGTGGCCTAAGAGGGGACTCATTACCTCAAAACAAGGCTTTACCTTAGACACAATAAAAAAAAAATTCTATCTTCAGCACCACCTCAGTTAAAAACCCATGACAAAACGACACGTGAAAAAGAAGATTTTCATTAACGACACTTCTAATCAAGGGCTTGCCAAAAATAATAGGCCTCGCATCTTGTGGACCTAGACAGAAGCCCTTCAAAAAAAAAGGAGGCCATCAACATAAGCACTCAATTAGAAAAGGAGGATGAGTCAGGACTATTATCGAAGGGGATCTGTGCCTTTGCGGGGACGTAAACATCTTTGGGCCACTAAGTGAAGGGGTCCTCGACACTTATTCCTAGGTACTTGACCTTGAAATGCCCTAAAGTAAAAAAGTACCTATATCGATACGAAGCCTTTCTCGATCTTAGTAGACCTCGCCAGAACCCTTTTGATTCCTTATATGTCGCAATTGTATCTCTCTCCAGATCGAGAGATCGGTGCGACTCCTCCTCTAGGAACTCTTTAGCTTCTTGGGCCTCCATTCTGGTGGCCATCAACTTATCAAAGTGCATATGTAGATAGTCCTCCAGATGGTGGCCCCTCTCCTCAATGTCCTCCAACCTTCATCGTAGGACTGTTAGACACTGCTCGGTGTCTTACAACTGCTGTTGAGCCTGCCCTTGTAAACCAACTAGCTTGGCAACTGGAGCATCCTCAATTGTCAAGAGAAGTCTATTCTCTAACTCGATGACCCTCACTTAGAGATCCTCACTCACCTAGGATAATTTGTTCACCAACATCCCAACATCACGCACTTGGTCAACAAGGCCCGTCATGTAATGGTGATGCTATTCAAAATGGATGGGTTAGTGTCAAGGAGCAATAGAAAAGGGACCCAAGTGCAAGAACCTTATTACGAAGGCACTGGTCGACCAAAGACTCCATGGGGGTGCAGTACACTAGTTTGATTAGAGCAAGGTTGAGTGACCCCCGATAATACTCACTTGTGACTAAGGTATTCTCTCATTCTCTCACAGCCTTTGTTAGCCTCTCCTAGTGGGCCCTGAGAGGAGCCCCGAGGATCACGATAAGCCGGTTGGCCATCTTAAATGCCATGAACAACCCAGGACGACAAGAGCACAGTCTACGAAGAGACTTGGGCATATGAGACCCTGGGTACTGTGATGGGCTAGGGCACATATCTTCCCAGGTCAGCCCCTCAACAATGCGCCCCCTACTTCGCATCAAAGCCACGAGCCTACTAGAAGAAACCTCAATGAGGAGTGAGCAACCCTCAATGCCCTCCTCCACTAGGTGGGGCACTTGTGGCATAAGAACTATTTTTATAGCACACTTGCATCTCTTTCGAGCCTACACCAAGTTCCCATAGCCCTAGTGTTAGGGGTATTAAGTATGACGTGACACCTGGTCTTGGGTCGTACACCCGGATGACGTCATCGCCCCTCCTGCGCTCCATTACTCCCATGATTTGATCGCCCGACGTCGCTTCTCCTCTGCATCGCCCCAACTACCCGCCAAGTTGACCACAGCACCGGCCTGCGAGGTCAGGCCCGTACGCCACCCGCAGACACAGCCGGAAGCATGCCTCCGTCCGACCTATTTAAGCCAGATGGGTAAGACAGGGAGGAGAAGGAACACTCCGAGAGGTGAGTAGACCCGAAACCACGAACATTTTCTGGGAGCTCGGCCGACGGCGAGGACTTGGCGTCGGAGGGTCGGGCGGAGCATCCGACCCGCTTGCTGCAGTCTCGTTCCGGCGACAGAGCGTCACGGCGCGCCGTCCGGAGTGGTCGGGAGGCGGGGCGGGAGCCATCGGCGGGCCCGAACCGTGCAAGGCGACCCCGGTTCCGGATTCCGCCCGCGGCGCCGGTCACGGTAAAGTTGTTTCCCCTAACAGATTGGCGCTAGAAGAAGGGCCACTCTGCCGAGGGTCTGCACTGCTCCACCTTTAACGACACATGGGCGAAAGGTGGCTTCGGTGGCACCTCGGCGGAGGTCCTCTGACCTCGAACCTTGGAGGGCGATCCGCGCGACGCGGTCGCTCTTGGAGTATATTTAGCGGCGCCGGACTCCACCGCGAGTCGGGTTCCCCGCTTCCTCCCTCGTCACGGCGGAGGCTTTTGAGACCTTTCCCAGCGAGTCGGACCACTGCACGGTCGGGCCGTCCTCCCCGCCTACTCCGGAGGCGGCGAGCCTACCCTCAAGGCGGGAACCCCTTCCCGGCATCATGAAGCATTCCCACCGTACCATCTTCCCGACCTCCCGCGGGTTCGGGCGGAACCGGGCTCTTGAAAACAGACGTCCGCCCGAACGGCGGTGTCCTCGGTCAACGGACTTATTTGGGCTCAAATCCGTTCCATCGCCTGCGTGCGGAGGAGGTGCAAAGGGGCGTCAGTAAGTCAAGAAGAAGCGAGAGGAAGTGTCCCCGGGAGTCCCGTTCGCCGACATACGGGATTACCGGTGCCCTTGAATTTCCGTCTCCCCTCCATCGACCTTTATGATGGAGTCGGTGATCCGCGGATCACGTCGCGCTCGGGCTCGGATGGCCCTATATGGAACCTCGGGCGCCTTGATGTGCGGGCGTTCCCCACCACGCTGAAAGGATCCGCTCGTCGTGGTACAGCACCTTAAAAAGCGGGGCGGTGGCGTCCTTTGAGCAGCTCGCCAAGGATTTGAGCTCGTTTTTGGCATTTGCGCGGCCAAAGCCTTACATCGCACTCCTCCACGGGTTTGAAGCAAAAGAGGGCGAACCCCTCTCCCCGCCGTGCGAAGGTTTACCACGGAGTGCAGGAGTTATCGGATGCTCACCCATCGTTATTAGTGCGGCGTTTATGATGGGGCTGCGGCCGTCGAGTTTCTTTGGTCCCTGGTGGGCGACCCCGCGTCCGTCGCGGAGATGTTTCAGCTGGGCAAGTCAATATGTGGCGGTCGAGTCACGGATGTCGGGAAGAAAGGAAGAGCGGCCAGGGGCATTCTACTCCATCCGATCGGGAGCGATGACTAGGCGAGTCCCCACATCAACGCCGGATGGGGCACCCGACCCATACTGCGCCCGCGCGCCACCTCCCCTTGAGCAGCGTCTCGGGCGCAAATATTCCTCGGATAAAGGAGGCGGGAATGCTCGGGCCGCCCGCCCGATGAAGGGCCGGCGAGCTCGCCGATCATACGGTATTGCGCTTCCATCGGCAAGCGGACATGACACGAAGCAATGCCACGGTAGGCGACAAATTGAGAGGCTGATCCGAAGAGGTCACTTAGATCAGTACCTCCGGCATCCACGGGAACCATCCTGCGCCCGAAGGCCACAGCCGAGCAACACATCGACGTGATTACGAGGCCCGCCGGGGGCATAGTGCTTGGTCGAAGAGCTTACGCCCATGCCGTTGCAGCGGGAATACCACCCTCCTCCGAGCGGAGATCACATTCCCCTCGGGGACATGGGAGCGGCGAACCGCGATAATGGCTGGTGGTGTCGGCCCGAATAGCCAGCAGTCCGAAGGATTATGGTCGACACGGCGGCTCGGCCGACATCCTTTATTTGAGGCCTTTTGAAGTTAGGGCTGCCAAAGGAAGCCACGAAGCCCTGCACTCGGCACTCACCGGCTTTACTAGCGACTCGATTTCGCGCGGGCGCGGTGACCTACCATTGACTCTCGGGGATTCTCCGAGGCAAAAACTCTGTGGTAACCTTTACGGTGGTCGACCTCCCTCTGCGTACAATGCCATTGCGGGCGACCCACCCTCAGCGACTAAGGGCCATTATATCCACATACCACGGGCGTTGAAGTTCCCAGGCCGGTCGGGTCGGGGAGGTCGGGAGATCCTCGAGGAGTCGAGCGGTGTTACTTGGCGACCTCCGAGTAAGAGAAAAAGGCGGAACAGCCCCTCGAAGATCCACGGGCCGCGCCCGGCCGAGCATCCGGGCAAACAAACCCGGCGGTTAATATTCCGCTACAAGATGGCCGTCCCGATCGGACGGATCGGAATCGGCCGGATCTGGGCGATCAGAAGCGGCGCGACTTATCGGCCTCCTCGAGGAAAGCACGATGTCTTCGCTGGGCGTTTGCCGACCTCCGAGAATCGATTTGAAGTTTCTCAACACCATCTGCACATTTCCCGACCGCCGCTCGGTAAGGCGAGAACCCGGCCTCGGTCCTCGGCGCCAACGGTGCAAATGGAGTCGACGGGCTCTTGGCGTCGACTTCATTAAGGAAGTCCGGTATCCGCGATGGTATCGATGTAGTCCTCGTCAAGAAGCCTAATGGAAGCGGAGGATGTGTGTCGACTACACCGATCTCAATCGCGCTTGCGAAGGATTGCTTCCCCCTTCCTAGGATCGACCAGCTGATGCGACTCAGCCGCGAAATGCGCGTTTCTCCTTCATGGATGCCTACTCGGTTACAACGGATCCGGATGGCCCCAGGATCAGCGACATACGGCCTTCTATACGCCCCAAGGAGCTTACTTCTACAAGGTCATGTCGTTCGGATTAAAGAACGCAGGCGCCACCTACCAAAGGATGGTGAACAAGGTGTTCGCCCAGCAAATAGGGCGAAACATGGAGGTATATGTTGACGACATGATCGTGAAGAGTCGCACAGGGGCTGCACACCTTGACGACTTGCGGAAACCTTCTCTGAGAAGATATGGGATGCGCCTCAATCCCGCCAAGTGCGTCTTGGCGTAACATCGGGGAAGTTCCTCGGGTTCATCATACGAGAGAGGAATTGATGCTAACCGAGAAGATCAGGGCTCTCACCGACATGAGATCTCCGAGAACAGTAAAGGAGCTTCAATGCCTTAACGGAAGGATAGCGGCTCTATCCCGGTTTTTGTCCCGGTCGGGAGATAAGTGCCTTCCCTTCTTCAGAGTCCTCAAAGATCCGAAGAACTTCCAATGGACGGTAGAATGCGAGGAAGCTTTCACAGCCCTGAAGCAGCACTTATCCGTCCTCCCCCGCCTTACCTCGGTGTCTGCGCCAGAAAGGCTTACCCTCTACCTGGCGGCGTCTCAGCATGCAGTGAGCTCGATCTTTCTTGAAAGAAGGCTCGGCGCGCAACATCCGATTTACTACACCAGACCATGTGTTGCGTGGGCGGCGGCGCTATCCTCCCATTGAAAGGTTGGCATTGGCACTTGTCCTAGCGGCTCGGAAGCTCGCCCTTATTTCCAAGCCCATACGATCGAGGTGATGACCGACCAACCCCTGCGCCAAGTTCTTTCTAAGTTTGGCGTGGCGGGCGTCTTAAAATGGTCGGTGGAGCTATCCGAGTTCGACCTCTGCTACAAGCCGAGAACAGCCATCAAGGCCCAGGCCTTGGCCGATTTCATCTCGGAGTTGACACAGCCGGAAACGAAGTGCGTCGAGCAAATCCACCGAGACTGGACCCTGCATGTGGATGGGTCTTCCAGCTCCAGGGGTGCCGGTGCCGGACTCATTTTAGAGGACCCCGACGGACACGCTTTCGAGCGCTCCCTCCGCTTCGGTTTCGAGGCCACGAACAATGAGGCGGAATACGAGGCGCTTTGGCGAGGCCTCCGTTTGGCGGTGAGATGCGGTAGGGCGATCCATGTTCTCACGGATTCCCAACTCGTCGCCGAACAAGTTGGCGGAGAATATCGGGCGCGAGATTCGACCATGTCCAAATACCTAACCAAGGTAAAAGCCCAAACCTCTAACTTTCCTCGTTTCACTCTGTCCGAGTGCGGGTCCCAAAGCGGCGGGCGGACCAGCTCGCGAAATTAGCCTCGGGGCCGACCAGGAGGACCATCCGGTCGAAGAGCTCACACACGGTCGGTGGCCATCATGGAGATAGGGGACCCGAGTCGACCTCTCCACCTCGTGGATTCGGGAGGTGCTGAAGTATAAAGCGCGATGGGATCTGCACGAGGGCGAGTCAAGGCACGGCGGCTCCGCCGAACCGAGCGTGGTGCTGCGAGATTGGCGGCCGGCTCTACAAAGGTCGTTCTCCCATCCCCTACTGCGATGTTTAGATCCGATGAGGCGAGTGATTCTCGAGGTTCACGGCGGGACTTGTGGGGAGCATATGGGCGGCGAACTTTGGCCTTCAAAATACTACGCCCGGGGCTATTGCGGCCTCGTTGCCGAGGCGCCAAGGCCTTCGTGCGGCGGTGCGACACTGCCGGCGCCGGGCCGCGCACCCGCGGCTCCTGCGGTCGCTCGCCTCCTTGGATTGCGCTTGGCCCTTCGCACAATGGGGGATGGACCTCTTGGGGCCATTCCCCCCAGCGTCCGGCCAGCGACGATACATCATCGTGGGGATCGATTATTTTACAAAGTGGGTGGAAGCCGAGCCGCTGGCGACCATTACGGCCGAGCGGGTCGAGCGGTTCGTATGGAAGAACGCCGTGACCCGATTCGGTCGCCCAGCGTTATCATCGCGATACGCGGAACCCGGTCGCGGCACTCGGTTTTACGGAGTTACGTGCGACTTATCGCATCGATTGAGGTTCAGCTCGGTGGCCCACCCCGGACCAACGGGCTCGTGAGGTGACCAACCGATCTATTCTGGATGGACTTAGGAAAAAGGACTTTGGAAGCCCGATCGAGTTGGGTCGGCGAGCTCCGAACATCCTATGGTCTTTGCGGACTACCGAGAGCGGCAGGCGAGTCCCCTACGACTGGCATTGGCGTGAAGCCGTCCTACCCGAGTTGGTCATTCCAACATTCCGGGTGGAGAACTATGAGAATCCACCTCGGCCCGGGAGTCGGGCTGGCCTAGACACGCTAGAAGAGCGAGGGCCAATACGCGCGTAAAGATCTTTGGCGTACAGAGTGTTGCGGAAGTTATAACAAGAAGGTGCGCCCTCGACCTCTCGGGATGGGAGACTTAGTATTACGCAGCGGAGTGGCGACCCGCCAACTCAAGGGGCAAGTTTGCACCTAAGTGGGAAAGGCCCCTACCGTGTAATCAAGGTTGTCGGCCCGGGAACGTTCCGACTCGCGACTATGACCGGGCAGCAATTCCCGAGGACCTGGAACGTCCAGAACCTTAAGAAGTACTTTGTCTAAGGACAAAACAGAAGCAGGCCAATATTTGACTCAGGCTATTAGAACGAAGTTAGAGATTGTATTAAAAAAGGGGGATTGTATTGCCAAAAGCTTTGGAGTACAAAATGAGCCCCTAGAGGGGGAAGAAGGATTACATAGGCGAGGGAAGGCCCTCCAAAAAAGAAGAAAAAACTCCTCAAGCCGCGGCTCCGGGAAGGCTGTCGTCGAAGGGAACCTCGCCAGGCATGTCGACCCCCTGGTCCTCGGGCGGGAGGTGAAGGATCCTCCTCATTGCAGGGCACTGGAGAGGGCACGGAACGGGCGAGGGCAACCTTATACCCATACTCGTATGATACCTGCCGTCGGTCCGGCCCGGAGGAAGCCCTCCGACTTCTTATGCGCCTCGGCGGCTTCCCGGTCCCTCCGGCCGGCTGCCTTCCGCCGCGCGGCAAGAGCTTCTGGCGGCCTTCACCTCGGCCTCCTCGAAGTCGGCAGCGGCCAACTCGAAGCCTCCTTCATTCGGAGGCGGTTCTCCGGCTTCTCCGTCGGGAGCCTGCAACTGGCCTCCGGCGGCGGCCTCGAGCTCGGCGGTCAGGCGCGCGACTTCCGCACCCATGTCGGCCGGACGCTGCTCGGTAGCAGCAACTGCCTCGGGTCTAGATCCCGCTCGGGCCTCTTCAAGCTGGCGGGGCAACTCGGGGTTGCGCTCGCCCCGACCGGGCACCAACCGACCGGAGAGGTGCACCCGGTCGATGGGGGCCGGGGGGTAGTGGGGATTCTGCGTAAAGAGGAAAGGCTGAAAACGATGAACAGTGCTTTGCCAAGAGAATACACGGGGCGGTGCTTACCCACAACACCGACTTGGCGACTTGGCGATAAGTGCTTCGAGGGGCGTGTAGAGGTCCCGAGCAAGCGTCGGGATGGGCGCCCGAGTAGGCTGGCGAGGGCTCTCCCGACCCACACCTTGTCCCCGGGGCAGACCATGCCTGCCGGGCCACGGAGGTCGCTCAGCGGCCCGAAGGACCTCGCCCACCACTCGGGAAAGGAATGGCTGAGCCTTCCCCGACGTGACCCGGCACAAGTCGTTCACGGCCGAAGGGCGCTGACCCTTCCGGTCGTCCCAGGCTGGGCCCGGCACTCGGCGGGAGGCGGGCGCCGGTTGTTGATCGTCTCGGCGGGCGGAGCCACAGAGCACCTCGAGTCCACCACGACCTTGGCCTTGGCCTCTTCTTGGCGCCCCTCCTCGGTGGTGCGCGAGAGCCACCCGCGCTTGCAGGAGCCCCGGAGAACGTGGAGACGGTCCTGTCGGAGCACCCGAGTCATGGAAGGACCGCAGGTTCACCATCTCTGCAAAGAACAAGGATGAGTTAGAAACCAGATTGCGGCAGCGAGCCTAAAGACGCAAGACAACAATAGCCTACCGTGGCGCGGACTTAGTCCGGCCTCCACAAGCCACTTCTCCGACATATTGCGGATGGCTTGCGAGGAAGGAGGATTACCCTCAACCGCTCAAGGTGAGCACTCCTCGGCAGTGAGTTTGGGGCGGTGTTATCAATGGTCCTTGATGACCACGAACCCCAAAACCCCGATCCTTTTGGCCTGGACAAAAAAAGCGCCTCTTCCACCCTTTGTTATTGGTGGGCGCGCTAACCGGAACCCTGTCAGGCGGCAGAAGTATCCCCAGAGCCCCTTGAAAAGGCGAGCAGAGAGAAAGAGGTTGCGAGTCGGGCGATGTTGGCATAATGGCATTCCCGGAAAGCCACGGATACCGCCAAGAGTTTGGAGTTATTTGTGAAGGCGAGATCCGCCACAAGGATATGCAGGATACTATGATTGGGTGCAGGGGAAGACGCAGGCCGGCCTCTAAGGCATCGGCGGTCAGGGCAAACCCCTTGGGAACCGGGTCGAAAGCCCGCTGCCCTGCTTCGGGGGCCGAGAGGCTGAACTCTTCCGGGATGCCGTAGCGCCGCCGGAGAATCCCTACCATGCGCTCATCCAAGGTGGAATCTGTTAGGGATCGAGCGGCACTAAGAGGGGGGGGGGTGAATTAGTGCAGCGGATTAAAACCGTTTTCTTGAATCCGATTTGCGAAAACTCACGTTCATATGAAGATCTCGATTTGACGAAAGAGAGCTTGAAAGAAATTGCTTGCTTAAGGGAAATAAGTATGAACTAAATAACTTGCAGCAAAGTAAAGAAATGCTTCAAGAAAGTAAGCACTCACACATTCATGAACACAAGGATGTATAGTGGTTCGGTCAAATGACTTACATCCACTCTTGAAGCCTTTTCGATGAGGCTCCTATCTTCCACTAGCAATCTCTTTGAGGGGGTAGGATCAAACACCCCTTTACAACCCTTTACAATATGTTCACACTTGTACAAGATCTCTCAAGAAAGGGAAGAAGGTGAACACTAGCAAAAGCAAGACTTTACAACACACTTCAAGAACTCAAGACTTAGACTTTTTTTGCTCAAAAGGGTTACCCTTTTGGGAAAGGGAAGGGTATTTATAGCACCAAAGTGGATTCAAAATGGGGCTCCAATTTTGAAATCTATTTGGAGTTCCAAGATCTGCTGGCAGTCGAGCGGTGCCACTTTGCGAAGCGGTGCCACCACTTTGTCCTTGTCTTTGGACGTCTGCGGTGCCACCGCGACGGCGGTGCTACGCTGCGATCGGTGGCGGCGGTGCCACCCGACGGTTCCACGGTTTTGTAGCGGTGCTACGCCCGCTCGATTCCACTCTGATGGCCGGGGCGGTGCTACGCGTGAGCGGTTCCACCGCTGCTACATGGCTTGCTACAGTAGCCGGGCTCTACACATGCTACAGTAACATGCTACGATGGCATGCTACATAGCATGCACGT
Source organism: Musa troglodytarum (assembly GCA_023547065.1). NCBI lineage: Eukaryota > Viridiplantae > Streptophyta > Magnoliopsida > Zingiberales > Musaceae > Musa > Musa troglodytarum. The sequence continues at coordinate 19,989,081 of CP097503.1, read as the reverse complement.
AGTTCAGTTTGGGCCAAAATTTTGGCCCAAACTCATCTAATCAAGGCCCAATGGGCCCCACTTTGGGTTATCTAATCCTAACCCAAAATATGTGCTAACTACAAATTTTAAAGACGTTTCCTAAGCTATTACAAAGTCCGCAAGTCAAGTCTTCTTAGTCGAGCTTAGCGAACTTCCGGTCTTACGATCCTCGGAAACCATCCTGCGGACTCGGCAAGCTCTCGGACTCACGATGATTTTGGCGAGTTCCCGAGCTTCTATGGCAAGCTTGATCTTTCTTGTCAAGCTCGCGAACTTTGACGAACCTCCGTGAGCTTGAAAACCCTTGGCAAGCTCCTACTTGTTCTCGGCGATTCCGGTAGCACTCCCAATGAATCTTCAGGCTTCCATCAAACTCTCGAACTCCCAGCGATCCATCGCGCCCGGACTTGGCCCTTGATTTCGCTTTACGTCTTCATCCCTTTCGTAGTTACTCCTGCACAAACAAACTCGATATCCATGGCGCAACTCCGCACTTCTTGGCCCGATGCCCGACGTACGAAGCCTCCTACCGATAGTCGACCGAACCTCTGGCTCGACACCCAATATCCTGATCGATAGTAGACCTGCGTAACTCAACATGCAGTTAGACAACAAATCATACTCAATTAGTTTCATCATCAAAATCCGAGATTCAACAATTTCCCCCTTTTTGATGATGACAACAAATTGATGACTGACGGAGTTAACTCTAACTCCCCGGAGTTTAACATAAACTCCCCCTATCAATATCCCATTGATAGAACACTTGGATTATCCGGATCAAGCAGCATTCATCACAATGTTTATGAGAATAGTCAAACCATCATGCAAATATATAAAATATTCAATACAAAGCATGAAGTCATCAATCTACTTCTCCCCTATGTCATCAACAAAAGGAGAAGTAACATTATAGTTTTCAAGAATATGCAAACTTTACAAACATACTAGCTATTAATCACATCATACAACATCAAATAATACCATTCAATCATAACAAGTTTCAAAGATGGGCAATGATGATTAATTTTCACTTGCTTGTTGAGATGTGCAAGTTGCACTTTCTTTGCTTCCTTTGCATGTTCTAGCTAGCAAAATTTTTCTTTGCAATACATAAGCTAGCAATAATTCTTCTCCCCTTTGTTTTGTCAAAAGTGGAGTACAAATAGCCAATGCTTTGATCATGACAAAATAAAAATTTACAATATAAATTTTTAGCATATTAAGTCATGAATTTAAAAGTCAAAAATCAAGATATGAGATAAAAGATGATAAGCAAGCAATCAATAATGATAAGCAAGCTAACATACTTTGCGACACTAAGTTAGCTTCCTTTCAATTCTTCTCTTTTGTAACTAAGTTTCACCTTTGCAAGCTATCAACTTTTGTTTGCAATGAGCTAGCAATTATGTATGATCACCTTAAACATATATGCTAACTTTTCATTTAAACATACAAACATAAAGGCATTTAACATTTCAAATTTTGAAGTTTTGCAATATTTGCATCCTTTGAAATAGCAATCCTTCTTCTTCTTGTGAAATTGCAAGGTAGCAATTTTCTCCCCCTTTGTCTTTTTCAAAAGAAGGAGGACTAAATGGCTAAAAATTTCAATCATTATACAAGCCATCTCATATCAATTAAAAGTTTGCATCAATAAAAATATACATCAATTGTTCAATCATTACATGATGCAAATAAGACAACAATGCAAAGAAATCATGTCATGACGGATATCAATATATAAATTCATCAAGGATCAAAACCAATAGATATCATTCATGATTCATAATTTTATTTTTAGCAAGATCAAAATTCATATTTATTAATTTTTAATTCAAAATAAATGTCATACAACCAAGAATCATGATATATAAAAGCATATCAATATCAAGGATTAAATCATGATTACAAGTGCTAACATATTTTCTTTTCATTCACTTTCAAGCCATGATAAAAGATATGCAACCTAGAATCATGATGCATAAAGAGTAACTTGATTCATGTATAAGATTTTCATCAAGATCACATTTCATAAGAATCAAGATATCAAGATCACAAATTCATAAAAATTCAAGTATTGAATTCCAAGAAATCAAAAGATAAGATACAAAGCGATCTTGATTTATAAAGAACTTCAAGTTATAATTTGCAAGATCATGATTTCAATAAAATTTCTTTATAGCTAAATGAAGTCGTTTAAAACTTGATTCAAGCATTAAATATGTCTTAATAAGTCATAATTCCAAAAGATTCAAGAATCGTTAAAGAAAAATCATTCAAGCTCAATTTGTCAACTCAAAACTCATAATCAAAATCATTTTAGAGATTTAAAATGCTAGCTATATGCATTAATCATGACAAGTGATATATCAAAAGTCTACATCAATATTTCAATTATCATGTCATGAAGCATATAAAGTGGTATTGAAACATGAGAGAAAAGTTCAAATTGCACATACAATGTTTCAATCATCAAAACATATTTTCTCAAATTGAGTATCAATAAGTTAATAGAAAATAATTTATATTTTTCTTCATATAACATGGGAGAAACATAAGAGAGTATAGAGATAAAAAACTCAAGTTATCAAGATGATGATCTCATAAAAGTAATTCAAAACCATAGTTTCGTGAAACAAGAGATAAGTTATATTTCATTTGGAAAATTCTCTTTTCAAGTAATTCTTTTCATCTAAATATGCCTTTGTCTTTATATACCAAGATAAGCATGAAAGTTCAAGATGTAAAGGCAAAATCTCATAAGGCATTATCAAGACAAAATGTAACACATTATTTCAAGACATGAGTTTCAATATATCATGATAATGTGTTTCATTTTAAGTTATTTGACGTTCATATGAGTATATTCATGTTTTTCATATAGGTCCATAGAGCATATTTCAAGAGAAATCATTAAGACCGAAAACATAAGGCACATTTTTAAAGTATTCATCATGTTTTTATTTTTATGAGATTCACAAGACTCATAACATGAATTCATTTATCTCAATAGAATGAGAAAAAAAAACATTTTCATTTTAAGCAATTTGATGTGAGCATATTCAAAATTTTTATGAAAACATGTATCAAAATAAAACACAAGCTTAGTCATAAAATCGTCAAGACCAAATATGTAAAAATGATAGCACATTTTAATTTTTATGTTAAAGGCCATGTTCAAATTTTGCCAAAATCATGCATCTATTTATAAATTCGAAAAATATGTTTCATCATCACAATATGACATTTTATTACTTCAAAAGCTCATGCATGATATAAAATCATCAAGCATTATATTTGGAGACAATGTAAACCATCAAGATACATATGCATGGATTAATCCTAAGCATTATCACAAATCTTGCATCATTCATATGTTTACTTTTCAAAAATACTATAAAGAAAAGCATAGTATAATTTCGAATTTTTTTTTAATTTCTAAAAACACAAGAAAAGCATAAAAAAAATCCTACAAACTAAGTTAAGCATTCATGGAAATCATCAAGTAATTTCAAAATAATTCAAGGAAGTTAAGTTACTTACCTCATTGTCGAAGCCCATTAAAGCGTAGTTTGCTTCTTCTTTTCTTGATTCTTCTTTCCAAGCCTTCTTCTTCTTCTTTGGCCTCTTTCTCCGTTCAAGTTCATTTGTGTTTTTAATTTTTGTTTAATGAACTTGTTAACATTCATTGTTATGTGTTCAATGTCCTCATTGTCCTCATCACTTGAGTCATCACTCAAGTGGCATCCATTTGTCTGATATTCAAAAACCTTCTTGTTCTTTAGAAGGTGATCCAAATGTTCATCATGTTCATGATGTTCTAAGCGTTCAAGAAACTCATTTCATAGGTCTTTAAAGACCCAATGAGTTCATCAATAGAATAATTATTTAGATCCTTTGATTCTTGAATCGCCGTTATTTTAGGATCCCACCATTTTGAAAGGGATCTTAAGATCTTGTTAGTGAGTTCAAAATTCGAAAAACTTTTACCAAGACTTTTCAAGCTATTGACGACATCCGTGAAGCGGGTGTACATATCGTCGATAGATTAAGCAGTGTCATTTGGAAGAGCTCAAAATCATGCAACAAGAGGTTTACTTTTGAACCTTTAACTCTACTAGTTCCCTCATGCGTGATTTCAAGAGTTTGCCAAATGTCAAAAGCCGTTTCGCACATAGAAATCCGATTGAACTCATTCTTATTCAAAACGCAAAATAAGACATTCATAGCCTTTGCATTTAAAGAAAATGGCCTTTTCTCCAAAACCGACCATTCCTTCGTCGGTTTAGAGGAAGGTTGAAAACCATTTTCGATGATGTTCCACAAATCTAAATCCATTGAAAGCATAAAAACTCTCATTCGAGTTTTTCAATATGTGTAGTCGAACGTTAAAAAGCGGTGGGCGAAAAACAAAGCCCTCTTGAAAACCATTTAGAGCCATTTCTCACGGGTGTAAATCCGAAGAGAAAGAAGCGTGGCTCATACCAGTGTTAGGGATCGGCGGCACTAAGAGGTGAATTAGTGCAGCGGATTAAAAGCATTTTCTTGAAACCGATTTGCGAAAACTCACGTTCGTAGGAAGATCTCGATTTGTGAAAGAGAGCTTGAAAGAAATTGCTTGCTTAAAGGGAAATAAGTATGAACTAAATAACTTGCAGCAAAGTAAAGAAATGCTTCAAGAAAGTAAGCACTCACACATTCATGAACACAAGGATGTATAGTGGTTCGGTCAAATGACCTACATCCACTCTTGAAGCCTTTTCGATGAGGCTCCTCTCTTCCACTAGCAATCTCTTTGAAGGGGAAGGATCAAACACCCCTTTACAACCCTTTACAATATGTTCACACTTGTACAAGATCTCTCAAGAAAGGGAAGAAGGTGAACACTAGCAAAAGCAAGACTTTACAACACACTTCAAGAAGCTCAAGACTTAGACTTTTTGCTCAAAGGGTTCCCTTTCTGGGAAAGGGAGGGTATTTATAGATCAAAGTGGATTCAAAATTGGGCTCCAAATTTCAAATAAATTTGGAGTTCAATGTTCAGTGGTCGAAGCGGTGCCACACTTTGCGAGCCAGTTCCACGCTGTCGTCGGATTGGTCACGTGCGAGGCGTGCTACCGCCCAGACAGCGATTCCACCGCCTTCGCAAGCGGTGCTACCGACGATTCCACGCCTGCTGCGCTGCTTTATTGCTTGATACTGCAGCTCTGATAGCATGCTACCGTACATCTTTACAATAGCCAAAATTTTGGCCCAAACTCATCTAATCAAGGCCCAATGGGACTTTGGGTTATCTAATCCTAACCCAAAATATGTGCTAACTACAAATTTTAAAGGCGTTTCCTAAGCTATTACAAAGTCCAAGTCAAGTCTTCTTAGTCGAGCTTAGCGAACTTAGGCGGTCTTGCGATCCTGAAACCATCCTGCGGACTCGGCAAGCTCTCGGACTCCACGATGATTTTGGCGAAGTTCCCCGAGCTTCTATGGCAAGCTTCGATCTTTCTTGTCAAGCTCCGCGAACTTTCGACGAACCTCCCATGAGCTTCCAAAACCCTTCTAAGCTCCCTACTTGTTCTCGCCGCCCGTAGCACTCCCAATGAATCTTCAGCTTCCATCAAACTCTCGAACTCCCAACGATCCATCGACTTGACTTCGCCCTTGATTTCGCTTTACGCCTTCATCCCTTTCGTAGTTACTCCTGCACAAACAAACTCGATATCCATGGCGCAACTCCGCACTTCTTGGCCCGATGCCCGACGTACGAAGCCTCCTACCGATAGTCGACCGAACCTCTGGCTCGACACCCAATATCCTGATCGATAGTAGACCTGCGTAACTCAACATGCAGTTAGACAACAAATCATACTCAATTAGTTTCATCATCAAAATCCGAGATTCAACAGAATCCTGGTCGTGCGGCCACATTATGGCCTCTAGCGCACGCGCCGCTTCCGCACCTGAGGAAGGGCTGGAAGGAGGAGATGAGGGGAGAGCGGCGACACGGGTTGTGACAGAGGGGGAGGAAGAGGAAGAAGCAGATGAGGAGGAGGTAGAAGGAAGAGCCATCGCGCACTAACCCACAGTGGAAGGAATCGACTGGAAGAAGTCAAAGGACACCGGAGCCAAGAGAGAAAACTCGAAGGAAGACGACGGCAGGACTAGAGAGGAAAAACTCCGCTGATAAAAAGTGACAGAGTGTCGCGGAGCTCGCTATTTATAGAAAGCAGGGGGCCCCGGCCTTTCGCCTCCCGAGGCAGGCGACAGCATGACACCGCAACTCCGCCCAATGGCATCGACGGCAACAAGCGCCGGCTATATTAATGAAGAGATGACGATACACCGCCTGTAAGTAACTTACCCAAAGACGCCACGGCCTCGATTCCAAAGAATCGCGACTATCGCGAGCCGCTTTTGAAGCGACGGCACGGCGTTCATTTTCCAGTCTTGAGCGCGCCGACCATCGGTCTTCTAGGCCTTGAGCGACGGCTCGGCCCTATATCCCGAACGCGGATTTACATCGGTTTTCCGTGTCTTGAGCGCGGCTCGACCATCGGGTCTTCTAGGCCTTGAGCGGCGGCTCGCCCTATATCCCAACGGCGATTCTGCTATCATGGTTTTCCAGTCTTGTGCGACTCGACTTATTACCAAACGACGGACGGCAACAGTGAGTCGAACATCGCCGCTTCTTTACCCCCGAACGACGGTTCGATTACATGGTCCTGAAGTTCTCAACCATTGGTTTACTGTGGCCTTGCACGGGTCTCGACTTCGACATCGGACGACGGATTGGCAACGGGGATTGAGCGCCGCCGATCCTATATCCCGAATCGCGCTCGGCGATATCGATTTTCCAGTGTCTGAGCGCGCGCTCGACCATCGATTTTCTAGGCCTTGAGCGGCGGCTCGGCCCCATATCCCGAACGGGCGGTTCGGCGATATCGGGTTTTCCGTGCCTCGAGCGCGACTGGCCCTATGTCCCGAACTCTGGTTGGTTATCATGGTTTTCCAGTGTCTTATGCGACCTCGACCCTTATTACTGCATTTACGGATAGGCAATGGGATCGAACATCGCCTGCCCTTTACCCCGAACGGCGGTTCGGTTACATGGTCCTGAGTTCCTCAACCATTGGTTTACAGGGCCTTGCGCGGGTCTCGACCCCTGATTACCGGACGACGGATTGGCAACGGGGGATTGAGCGTCGCCTCGATCCTATATCCCGAACGGCGGTTCGGTTACATGGTCTTGAGCGACGGCTCGACCATCGGCTTCCTAGGCCTTGAGCGGCTCGGCCCTATATCCCAACGACGGTTCGTGACTATGGTTTTCTGTCTTGAGGCTCCTCGACTCTTTATCCCGAACGGCGATTCGGTCACATGGTCTCGAGCTTCCTCGATCACTGGTTTTCTGGGTCTTGAGCGGCGTCTCGACCCCTTATCCTGCACAGGGATTCTGTCAATTATGACACGACACGGCAGAACCTCCACCCGAGATCTCAGTCGACAACCAGGTTTTTTCCGAGCAACACCCCCCAATCCTCAAGATCGTCCCGCAGGAGTGGCTTTTTGAGGGGGGGTAGTGTTAGGGGTATTAAGTATGACGTGACACCTGGTCTTGGGTCGTACACCCGGATGACGTCATCGCCCCTCCTGCGCTCCATTACTCCCACGATTTGATCGCTCGACGCCGCTTCTCCTCTGACGCCCCAACTACCCGCCAAGTTGACCACGGCACCGGCCTGCGAGGTCAGGCCCGTACGCCACCCGCAGACACAGCCGGAAGCATGCCTCCGTCCGACCTATTTAAGCCAGATGGGTAAGACAGGCAGGAGAAGGAACACTCCGAGAGGTGAGTAGACCCGAAACCCCTGAACATTTTTCCTGGGGAGCTCGGCCGACGGGCGAGGGCTGACTTGAGCGTCGGAGGGGTCGGGCGGAGCATCCGACCCGCCTTGCTGCAGGTCTCGTTCCCGGCGACAGGAGCGTGCGGCCGCCTTCGTCCGGAGCGGTCGGGAGGCGGGAGCAGGAGCCATCGACGGGCCCGAACCGTACCGAGACGACCCCCCGGTTCCCGGATTCCGCGCCGCGCGCCCCGGGGTCACGGTAAAAAGTTGTTTCCCCTAACACCTAGCAAGACCAACCACCACCCCCTATTAAAGGCACCACAACTTGCTCCGAGATCGACCTCGTCGAAGACTTTGCGAATTGCTCTAGGCCAACCTAGGACCCTTGCTTGGCCTCCTGTGTGCTCGAAAGCTCGAGGGGGGATGCTGAAGGACAGCCTTCCCTCAAGTCATAGGGATTCATACCTGCAAAACAAGAAAAAGCCTAGGTGGCATATACAACAATAATTGACGGGATGAACAATGACAAAAGACCAAGGCAAGAGATATGTGAGAACAGCGTGATTAGGATACTAAATAAAGCCCCTTCTTGATAGCCGAATGGACATAAGAAGACCCCTCATCTTTCATAAAAATAACACCTATGTATATTTGCCTCAGATGGTGTAAAATCCCCATGATGTCACCCAGAAGCAATCACAACAGGATTTGAGCCTCAAACCTTAACAAATCAAAGCCCCCAGAACCCTAAAAGTGGCGTAGAATCTAAGATTGACCAAAGTCCCTGAGCAGGGAGGGATCCCACCATGATCAAAGCCAGCTAACAAAAAGGGCGTCATGTCAAAAATGACATAGTGAACCATTACACTATCGCCCAAGGAAAAAGGACACCGCTAAACTAGGCGACCGAATCTACCCTAAAAAAGCTCCAAGTTGCCATAGCAGATCAACACTCCTGGTATGGTGGTCGAGCCAAGACTTGCTACAACAAAAGTCATTACGGTGGATCAATAATCTTGCTACGATAATCGAGCTAAGATCCGCTATGATGGATCAATACTCCTATTATAATAGTCGAGCCAAGACTCACTATGATGGAAGTGCTAGTCATAGGTGCTATGCAAGTTAATCACATGAGTGATAGCACATGTGACACGTTACACATTCTTTTTGCTTATTATTATTTATTGATATTTTTTTCATTTTATGTTGCCTGTTGCATATATTATGATGTCCATGGATCTGTGCAATGAGAATCAGATCGTGATGAAATCATGATAATGAGACTGATTTGCCTTTAAATATAGATCCTAAATAATTCCGATCATAGGTTACTTAAGAGGGACATCGAGATAACTAGATAGACCAGTGCGTTGTATACTCGTCCATATGATAGAAACAACTGGTCTCATAGTTGCTTGTGTGGGGATACTAGAGACACAATGCAAGTGTTCATTAGAGAATGAGTTCACCGATTGGCATGACACAACTTCCGCAACCCTACCTTTCAGACAAACAACACAGGAGGCCATCCCCTGCCTGTCCTAGACAAGCCAAGAACCATGACAAAACATATCATCGTGGGTGTCATACCCTTGACATCGTTCTTCAGAGGATGCACTCGTCAGCAATCACCATCAATGATCTCCTGACAGGGTAAGAGACACCCTCACATATCGTTGGCCTCACGTCATCGATCGTTTATATATAAAACCTAGGCCCTCGAGCCAAACAAGAATAAGTGAGGTGGGGTCTATTCAATTCTTCTAAGTTTTACTAAACTCTCTCCACTTACTTTACTAACTTTAGTATCAAAGGGATCGAGTTAAGATATCCTCCCGATGTCGATCACTTGTACAAGGCTCAAGCACGTTTGAGGAGTATCTCGGAGCGATGTTAAATGTTTTTAGGAGATCAAGATGTATCTCGGAATGATTCAAAGTTTCTTTTAACAAATAAGTTATTCTTTAAGATGATCACGGATCAGTCGTCTAAGAGCATGTAACACTTCGAGAATCCATCGACCATCTCGATTGTCCGCTTAAGTCACTCTTATCATCGCGGATCAGCCGTCGAGAGACTGTGTTGACACTTCGGTCAGTGGCACTCAAGACGACAACCGAAAGGAAGGAAAGGAAACCTCGTAATCGCGAGCCGTTGCCATCCCGCTCGCCTCTCGAGTCCCAATCAAACGGTCAGCCTCAGCAAGAAGAATATTATTATTAACCCCCGTTTTGTCTCGAAGCTTCCGAACCTAACAGCAACAAAAAATAATCACATCAAAAAGTGGGAGGAACGGGCGCCACCCAGCCCGCGTCTCGGTTGGGGATCGCCACGTGGGGTGTTGGTGGCCACTCCTCCCGCATCAGCCTCGGCGTGGCGGGGAGGCGCGAGCGGGTTTCCCACGGATGGGCCCTTCAGCTTCCAGAAGCTTCCTGGGAACTCCTGGCCAAGAACGCCCCGGGTCATCCAGCGGCCTTCGTCGACCCACGTGTCTCCGCCTCGCTTTTGTCCGTCCTACGTGGACAGGCCCGTGAAGCGCGAATTGATGCGGGTGAATTAGGGCTGTCCTCTGCTCTCTTCCGTGTTTGGCCTTTCTTGGTTGTGGTTGTTGAGTCCTGCTTCTTTGAGCAGATTGCAGCGTAGCTTGAAGTCGACATCAGGAGATCGAGGGGGAAAAGAAAGCCGAGAAAGGGCTGAGGCGATTGATCGATAGAGCGATAGATAGCTTGGGGGAGGGAGATGAATGGTGGGGAGGAGGTGGGAGGAGGAGGAGGAGGAGGGGAGGATATGGAAGAGGATGGGAAGGAGGAGATGATGGTGGTGGAGGCGAGGGGGAGAGATAAGACGGTGTTGATGTGGGGTTACCTTCCCGGAGTGTCGCCGCAGAGATCGCCTCTACTTCATCCGGTGGCCGTCCGAATGCCGGATTCGCCCGCAGGAGACCGGTGGAAGGATGTCAGTGGCGGTGGATGCGGATTCGCCATGGCCATCTCCGGTATCGGCCGTTACTTCTGCTATTTAATCCCTTCTGCTTGAGCTTTCTGCCTCTTTCGATTCGGTTTTGGTCTTCTCCTATCAGAGAGCCAACGCCCTTGATCTCGAGATGCTTGTTCGTGTTGGTCGGGCTTTGGGCTTTTTTGCTTTCTAAATTTGGTCTGCAACCCTCATTTTCATTTTCTTCCTTCTTTGTGTTTGAGATGCTGCGACGAACTTGGGCTTGCTCATCTTGATAGCCTCCATTTTTTGGACTGCATTCTTCCCTTGGTTACTGAACTGATTTTTAAGTATTTGATTTCCCATCCATTTTTATTGTTTTTCATTATTTTAGATAATACTTCTGAGTAATTTTTTTCCTTTTAATCATTTTTTTCCGTCTTAAGTTTGTCTTTGATGATAACGATGATCTCTTTATTTTGTGCTTTTTTTGCATCCTCACAAGCAGACTATTTTTCGTGTGGCTCAGAGTGGTTCCAATTTCTGGTGGCTTGAAGTACAACCTTATAACATCTTAAATATTTACGCACAATTAAGTTGCTGATGAAGAACGCCGATCTGAATTTTCACATAATAACGACAGTCAGGAATTCTTTTCCATTTTGATGAAGTTAGCAATCCTTTTGAAATCTGATGCTGTTTTTCTCGACAGTCGAAAGACCTTGTGGTCATTGGTAGTATTGGTGCCCAGATTGCTTCTATTAGATCTGAATGTTGACTGAGTAATACCTTATCGTGCTGCCTTCTTTCTTGTCTTAGAGTCAGGCAATCTATTTTACATGGGGTTCTACAGATGACATGGGACAAAGCTATGTTACTTCGGGGAAGCATGAGGTAATTATGCCATCTTTTGAATCCCTTCAACTAGCATCGTGTTTAATATTTTATGATTATTTTTTTCTTTGCAATCTGGATGTTTTGGATGGATGAGCTTCACATTTTGCATTAATCAGGAGACTCCTGAGGTATTTGACCTCCCGACAAAGGTACCCATAGTCAAGGCAGCTGCGGGGTGGGCTCACTGTGTAGCAGTCACAGGTGATATGCCTACCTGAACTTTTTGTTTATATTTGGTGGAATATTTTACTTGTCATACAAGAAAAAAGTTGAACATCTTGATTAGTATAATAAATATTCTTTCTTTATCATGGAGAATAGAAAAAAGAAAAAAAATAAGTGACTGTCTTGCGTGGAATGCTACATATTTTATGTTGCATAATCTGACAAATGAAGCTATCATTGAGCTTTTTGGAAACTCAAAATTTACCTTCCTAGGCCAGCTCAAGGAGAAGTCTACACATGGGGATGGAAAGAGTGCGTGCCTTTTGGGAGGAATGTCAGAGACCAGTCTTCCTCTGGAGGAGCCTCAGAAAAAGAGGAAAGACATAGTGGATTTATGAGTGACCAAGGTTGTCCCAGTAATTTCTTGTCTATGATGATTCGAATAGGAAAAATAAATAAAAAGCTTCTTTAGTTTAACATTCTTTTGGGTCTGTTCTTGTGGTTTCTCCATGGCAGTGATGCCTAAGTCACAGGGCTCAAGAACTACTGGAACTATGTCAGGCTTTGATAGTAGAGGTGGTGATGAGAATACAAAACGAAGAAGGTTATCTTCAGCTAAACTGGGACCTGAAAGCTCTTCTTCTGGTGAAGAAGCTCTTTCAGCACCTCCATGCCTTGTAAATCTTAATGTAGGTGTCCATATCACATGTGTTGCTGCAGGTGGACGTCATACACTAGCATTGTCAGGTAAGTCCATTTCCTTGATCTAAGGTTATGTAGTTTCTGCATAACATACCTTTTTGCATCATTTGGTAGTTTCCTTTTCTTCAATTCTTATTCTCTAGCCTCCTGTATATTTGTAAATTGTAGGACAAACAAATGCTAAGACATCGCATTTTTCACTAAGTTTCAGATGTAGGTCAGGTGTGGGGTTGGGGCTACGGAGGGGAAGGGCAACTTGGTTTGGGTACTCGTATCCGGAATGTGTCTTCTCCTCATCCTGTACCTTGTATAGAGTCAGCTTCTTTTACTAAAGACCAATCATCACCAGCAACTAAAGGGAAACAAGGTTCAGATGGGCAGGCTTTTAAACTCATAGGAACCTGTATAAAGGCCATTGCTTGTGGTCACAGTGCTGCTGTTACAGGTCAGTGTTCATTTGTTACTTCTTTTCTGCCACAATACTTACTATCAATGACACACATTTTCAGTGATTTTTGAATTAATGCTGTTCACATATTATTAGTAACTCATTTCCTTAGCTAGAAAAATATAATAATGCTAACCCTGCATTCTTCCTATGTAGATACATGCATCTGTTTATGTGTCATGTGAGCACCAGTGCACGCGTGTACTGGTGCCGTGTCAATCATAAGCTAAGATGAGGGAGGGGAAGACTTCAAGCAGCTTATGACATATGATTTTTTACCATCTTTCAACATCCTAGCAACAAGGGGAATAGGCTACTGCATTGCATTGTGTAAATAGCTACTAAATTTTCTAATGAAATAAAGCAGATTAAATGGGTTGGAATACAAATAAAGATGCGCATTGAGAATACTAACAAGGTGAACAATTGTGAATTTGAAACTTGAATTGTTGACTTTGATATATTTAATATAGTTAAATGTTTGAGTATCTTGAGGAAGTTTGAATAGAGGAAAGTAGGGGTTTGATTTTGTAAATGGTCAAAGAATGGAAATATAGGATTTAGCATTATTAACAGGAGATCATAACATGAGGATCTTTTAATGTAAATTTTCTTTTATTGACAAGAAGTTTTGTTTTGTGCTCATGCATATTTCTCCACTTTATCGTATGCATATCCTTTTTCCTTAAAGAAAGATTCCTTTATATCTACAACTTGCATATAGTCTCCCTTTGAAGCTCTAATCCTTGACTAGAATTTAGGCTGCACCAGTTAGCAGGCTGTCACATGATGAGTGGATAGTACCTAATAGATGTTCCATCTCTTTATTGTCATGCATGTTGATTGATATATTGTGCACTTGCAGATACAGGAGCCCTACTTACTTTTGGCTGGGGACTTTATGGCCAGGTTAGACTTCACTTTGTTTCATTGCAAAAAGACTGATAGTTCAATTGTCGGTGTGTCATTTTTCTTCATTATTACCTATTTTTCCCAGATTTCTCAGGGACTATATCATTGAGAGATTATTATGAACGCAAGCATTATATTCTTAAGTAGGCCCAAATGGTGCAATTGCTTTTGGACTATCTACACTATTACTTCAACAATATGCTGTAGCCTAAGTTTGATATGTATGTATGTTGTATTGTCACATATATGTTAGTTACCCATTTGCTGTGCTGTTTGTCAGAGAATCTAGTTCTTGGTAATTGAATGACCATTGAGGTTTGAGTTTGTTTTCCCTTCTATCTACCTAGTTTCCATTGTGTAGTCCATGACTGTGGAAATTGATTAACAGGTTAATGGATTCTTGTCTCCAGCCCCATTAACCATGTGTAATATGCAGTCTTGACTTGGATGCTTATTGAACTCTTTTTTATAATGGAATTTAAAAGTTCATGTAATATAACAAGATCAAAAGTGATAATTTTTTAATTTTCATTTTTACAAGCGTTTCTTCTTACGTTTCACATTCAACATTATTTGAACCACAACTATTCAGTTTACAAAAATTATCTTACATATTTTTCGAAATTTCCTTTTTGCTTGCTTAGATTGGGCTGAACTTAAATCTCACCTGTGAGTCTATATCCATGTGACACTGTCATGAGATGATATTGTGCTAGGCCTCGAATTATCCTTTAGTCTAAATTGTGCTTGGCTAACTTTTTGTGCCATATTTTAAGGGATTATCATATACCCAGATATCATCGTTGTTGTCATCATCATCATGTGATTTTCATTAGTTATGTTACTAGCATGAATGGTTTTACTCCAGCTAAATTTCATGTCAGTTCACTTGGTGAATTAAGTGCCCCTGATTTTTCTTGATATTTTTTGTGTACGGATTATGAAGTTCAACAATAAGGTATTTATGGTTGTGATTTTTTTGTGCAAGTTCATGTCATTAGACATTACTTATCAATGCTACCTTTTTGTAAACTAGAGAGGGCAATCGTTAATTTAGATACTTTCCTATCTCTCTAATAGTAAAAAGACAAAAAAGGAGAGTAAAAGCACAAAATTCACCCACGCATGCACACCCACAGACACATAAGCACAACAACTCGATTTTCATGAGCAGGTGATTACTTGATGGCCAGGACATTTTCAACAGTAAAAAAAGAAGCTATGTCATCTTGGGTTGCAAATGCCTATCCATGTTGGCACCATGGATGACACATATTTATTTTGTCACTTTATTTTCTTTTATAATTGAGGTTCTCCACAACTTTGATGCATGATCAATGATTATTATTGGATCCTTTATTTACATTAGTATTCCAGCGAATCAGCAATGTTTAGCAAATCATGATTTGGTCAATGCTTCATTAATCCTTTCTTCTCATTCAATAGGTCATTAGCACTTGGGGTACTCATGTGCAATCGTTAACCGTGCTTTTCTTGTCAGCCTCACAATCGTGAATTTCACAAATTGTTGCAAGATTGTTAGTAGGCATGTCAATGAACCAGCACATATGGAAATCTTGTTTTGTGTATTCTGCATAGTAACTGAGAATTTTATTCTACCTGACGGATATTAGTGTTTACATGAACTTAGGTTAGCTTGCTTTAATTTCTACCTGAGAATTAAGGTACATAGTTCACTTTATTGTGGCTTGAATTCTGTTTGCAGGGGGAACTATTTATGAACTGTTTTTCTTGCATAGTATTTGAAAAACAAGGCTTTCCGTTTGATGTATTATTGCAAATACATTCTCACAGTTTTCCTGACAATATAAGTTGCTCTCTAAAGTATGTAAATTGTTGCAAATATATTCTCACATTTTTCCTGACAATAAAAGATGCTCTCTAAAATATATAATGCTCTCTCTAGGTAATGTAAACCTTGAGTACACTAATTTTTCCCTGACTATTTAAGTTAATTTTAACCCAAGGGCATAAACATGATATAATACCATTAGACTACTTGCTGTTTTTATATACCTGGTCTCATGTCAAGTTGAAGAATCCATTGTTATCATTCATTCTGGATATGGTAATATGGATAATTCTACATTTTATTTTCTTATTGAGTCAATAAAGATATTCAGAGACATGAAAGGATTTGATGGTTTGGAATATGGTTTCCTTGCAACTCGGGTGTTTTGCACTTTAGTCCATATATATGTTATATTTAAATTTGTCCTTGTTCATTATTAAGTGTTAATAACTGTCCAGGATTCACACGTAGGAACTTTAGAAAAAATGGAGTGGTCTACTTTAACATGTGAAATTGCCTTTTTATCTCTCGATTGTGGATTTACTTTGAAATATCTAAGGAAAGAACTAATTGATCCTTTTGTGTTCTTTTCTTTTTCCCTTTGCCTTCTTATCTGTGATTTTTGTTCAGTGTGGACAAGGAAGTACGGACGATGAGCTGAGTCCAACATGTGTCTCATCACTTTTGGGTGTCGAGATACAAGGAGTTGCTGCTGGCCTATGGCATACTGTGTGTACGTCTGTTGATGGTGGTGTGTATTCCTTCGTGGGAATCAGTTTGGGCAGCTAGGAACTGGTTCTGATCAAGCTGAGGTACATAGCTCTCATCACAATGGTATCACAAACTACTCTTTCATTTTTGCATAATGAGGTATATGGTTCTCAATATCTCACGTGCCTTATGCAACATTTCAAGAGCTTAGTCACAACTACTTTGACTTCCAAGTTAAAAACAGAAGACAATAGACCTTTTTCCAGTATATTCTTTAATGAGCCAAAGGCGTAATTAGAATATATTTGGCACATGACAGGCACTATAATGATAGACATTAATTTGGAGTATTTTAAGACATTTATGCATGACTTCAAGATTTGATAATTAGATATTGGTGTGTTAACATGTTTGTGGTTACAGACTCTTCCCAAGCAACTGGATGCGCCGTGTCTGGAAAACAAGAATGCTAAATTGATCTCTTGTGGAGCGCGTCATAGCGCCATGCTGACAGGTATCATTTTAAGCTTGTCCGATCATGTTAGTTTGTTTTAGTGCTTTAGATTCTGGTCCAACTTGTACGTGCACTTTTCCATTGGGTGTTTTATTGGATGTGTATACGTTTTAAAATTTTGAAACAGAAACTTATGTCAATTGTAATTTAGGATATACTGTTCTACTTCCCACCCCTCAGCCTTCTTCCCCTTTCAATTGAGGTGAGCAAGAAGGCACAAAAAAAAAAAAAAAGAAAAAAAAAAGAAAAGGGAATTTGAATGAAGCAGCAATTTCCCAGGCTCCTGTTGCAAAAGCACCTACTGTATTAGGTTTACATGTTTGAAGGCAAAATTATTAGTCAACCTGGTTCCAACTGGCATGTGCTGCTTTTGCATTAGCAATACAGTTGCTTTAACCGTAAACATTGGTCTGGTGATAGTGTACCAGACCTACTTATCAAAGGTTGAGGGTTTGAAGCCTCATCCGATATATTTTTTTCTTGTCAAAAAAAGTTACTTTAATAGAATCTTAATCCCTATTTTTTTTTGTTTTGTCTTTTTGTTTAAATGTAGTATCTGGAAACTGCTCCAACTGTTCTTTCAAAAAATATAACTCAATTTCGTTAACCAAGTTTACTACATGTTCCTATAACACCTTTATGTGAGCATGGAACTGAAACTGTATCTGGTATGACCACTTTGTGGTGTTGCAGAAGATGGACAAGTATTCTGCTGGGGATGGAACAAATATGGCCAGGTACCATTTTCATGCCATTCAAGTGCTGTCTCGACTTTCCAATACTGATTTATAATTTTTTTCTTTCCATTCACAGCTTGGTTTAGGGGACTCGATTGACAGAAACATTCCTGCTGTGGTTCCTATCGAGAACCTCCAGCCCAAAAACGTGTCATGTGGTTGGTGGCACACTTTGGTTCTTGCAGAATCGCCAACATGAGGATCACTCACTCGTAGAAAAGGATCTGTTTAGCAATTTTGTTAGAATCAGTAGTTATCGATCGATATGCGTACGTACATATCAATCAATCAATAGGCATGCACATGCATGTAACCATTCTTTTCATGTTTGTGGCAGCCACAATGGTCAGTCGTGGACATTTATTTAGTGGCACAGCTCAGTATTTTTGCTACAATACATGACACCAGTCTAGTGGATATAAACAGGAAAGCCAGTGTCCTTTCTTTGATCTGCAATTTGTTCTCCATCCGACTCCCAGCGGTCAAGTGACCAGGTGAGCATCTACCTGTTGCATAAGGGAAACTGTTGGTTCAACCGTGTGCCATTTAGCTTTTATCTCTTCTAACAAGGGCATGATCAAGATTGCAAGTAACAACTATTCTTTCTGTTATAACAGCCACCGATGTGAGGAAGCTTTATTCTTAATACAAGAACTATAGCTTTGTTCCTTTTTAGCTGAACCTGTGAGCATAATATTCATCATGATGTGGTTGCCATTCTTTTTCCTCTGAATCATATTAGATACAAGTGAAAGTAAAAAAAGAAAAAAGCCAAATGTCTCCAGGATTCCAGAGAGGAAATACCTGGCTACAAGTATTGCTTTGTGAACTGTTTGTTCCCCCTTTTTTTTCTTATGTCGGGACCGGTTATTATGTGAATCGTCACATCAGTAGAAACTGCAAAATACTTATTAGTTGGCATCTCTTTGGTTGCCAAGATTAGTTCAAGTCAAATAATATATTTTCCAATATCACGTAAATGATTGATGTCTTCAATGCTATCTGCTGCATTCCTCAGGACTCGGGTGAGGTGGTGTTAATAGCCCACAGAATCCAAGTTTCCAAGGTTCTCTTCTCCCCTTCCTCTGATTTCCATGGGGCGGATCGACACTTGTTTTGGTCTCACCATAGATTTGGTATCTGTGTTTGCAGCATGACAATTTAGAACCACACGCGCAAGGTGAGTTATTAAATGCAATATCCGATTATAAGTTAAAGAATCGAAAGAATTTATAAGAATTAGATGATGGATCATATATGATTAACTTAAGTATTATATATATATATATATATCTAGAAATCCGATATGAAAAATGTGATTTATGTAAGAATTCATCTACGAGATGCCTATCGAACACACAAAAATTTGCTGCTATTGTTGTAAAGGTGGTGCATTCATTGGTCTCATAAAAGATCCGCTGCAAATGTCGGTGCATTGAACCTTCTTCACATAAACGATATATAACTTATTATAACTATCGAGTTAACATAAAAGTCTAATAGAGGAGACAATATATTATGATCACTGACAGTTGGTGTAGTTTTCCTCACATAACAGCGATTAAAACTAACAATAGTCGACATCGAAACCATCAAATCGACGGCCCGGTTCGATTTTTAATGCTTCTCTGGTTCACGGCTCAGATGAACCGCGTCGACGTCGCCACCGGAAGGAAACATCTCTCCACCCGACTCTCCGTTATCGTCACTCTCACCCGCTCCTCCCGTTTCCTCTCGAATCTCTCTTACGGTTGGGGTTTATAGGCAAGTAAGAGGAACAAGAAACAACCGGTGGCCTGCACCGTCTTCTCGGCGCCCGCAAGCAGCTGCGGCGATCTCCGGCGAGGCACGGTGGGGGTTCGGTGTCGGTTCACCGTGCGATCCAACCGGTCTCTATTTAACTGGGCGGCTTCGGTTCGTTTGCCACTGTCGCCCCACCCGCTGGCCTGGTGTGTCGTGCTCGTGAGTGTTCCTTGGGTAGAGGGAGGTCGGAACGTGTACAGGCCGACTTCGGTTTGACTCTGGACCAGGACCCGCTGGGTGCCTCCGCCCGCATCTGGTCCAGTCTCGGTTCAGATTCAGGAACGCGGAAGCAAGCGTTGCGATCTCCGCCGTCCCCACAACTCTCTTAGCTCTTGATAGCCCCTTGCGATCTTGATTCCTTTGGGCGTTCGAGTCGAGGAGGAGAAAGATCCGTTCGGTGGAAAGCGAGGAGATGGCCGAGAACGATTTACCAGATCAAGATTTCGCACCCACGAAGAAGAAAAAGTCCGACGATGAATCCGAGAAGAGGTTGCCCCTCTAATTCTTGTTATTTTTGCTCACCTGGCTTCATATCCTAATTCGCGATTTTTCGTACTAGGAAATCTCTTCCTCTCTTCCTTGCATTGCCTTTGAAGCCCTCTAGTAGTTTTCCTGTGTGCTTCATGGTTTTGCTCGTGTGGAAGTTAAAATTAATGAGAATCGGTCTAAGATAACATAACCAACTTGATCTCTGGCAGCAGACAAGTTCCACAGTTGTGTATCGTTGGATTCTCGCAAGTACAAAGTGTTTCTTGAATAGTTCCAGAACAAAGAAAAAAGACAACACTATATGCTGATTATTAACTGTGGAAATTAGAAAAAAGTTTGGTATGCTAAGAAGAGCTCTCTGGTGTATGTTTGCCCTCTTATCGATCCTTTGTAAGGATGATGTTTAACATCTTTCGATTGTTGGAGTTTATATTCGCAATCGTAAATGAATTTGCCATCAGGAAAGTGGCAGTATGTAACATTTACAAGTACGAATTTTGGTTCTTACATATTGGCAAACCTGGCTTTTCTTGCTTGTTTACTGAGCTCAAATGTGTTGAGCGTCTGATTCATAGAATGGCATGCTCTTTGTGCTTCTTTATGTGTCGTGTTAAATTCAATCTGACTGTTGAATCAAACTGTGAATCAGGTGATTGAATTTTAGTGCAGGAATGATTTTTTTCCACTCAGGTCGTACCTTTTTACGTGTTGGGCTTTTCCAGCTAGACTGAATGCAAGAGAGTTTTTTGTGTGTGAGTTCACACGTTTAGCCTGTAGGGAAGAAAGGAAAATTTTTTGATAAAGTTTTGATGCCAAGTTTTGCTGGACTTTTATCTTAACATTTAATTCATGCTGTTTGTGATATGTCATACATTTGTTCTTTGCAAAATTGTGCATGCACCTGTCTCTTAATCAGATTATTCTTGTGCCACCAAGTCTATCGTCTCCTCAAAAACTGTCATCCAACGGACGGACAATCTTTTCCATTTGTTATTTGATTTTTCTAAGATATAATAGTTACATGTTCATTTAAAATTATTAGGCCTCTTGTGTTAAGTAGCATCATTTGGTCGTTTGGTGTTTGTTCATTTAGCTCTTGGATTGACCAATCTGCTGCTTCCTACTTGCTAGGAGAAAAAAATTACTCCTGGAAGTTTGATGAAAGCAATTATCAGATCAGGAGAGGGCCAAGAGAAGCCTGTCGAGGGAGATCAGGTACTATAATTCATTGTCCACCACTTCTTATAGGTTAATACTTCATATCTTTATATAAAAGGTAGACTTATACTTAATTTTTCTGGGTGTGAGCATTAAACAATGTTGTTCTCATTTATTTTAAGAGTTCTTCTATTGTACTGGATGGTTGTTGCTAAATAGTATGGGATCTCCGAATTGGATGAATTTTGCATGTAAATTTCTTTTGTCGGCCATTCTTAAAATGCTTTATCTCATGGAAAATCAACTTAGAGTTAAATTGAACCTATATTTTCTCTTTATATTAAGTTTAGGTATGATCTAATGTAATATGGTAGTTTACCCACTCATTGGATTATCCGATGTTTAAATGATTATCAATGAATCTAAAGCAGGGAAGAACTTATAACTGACAATCACATATTTGCTTGGATCTAGATTATCACGTATCTATGCTTTAACAGGTTTCATTTGACCAGTTGGTATCAATCATGGTGCTGGTTTTGTTTAACTTCTGGGTCCCTTAGGCTTTCCATGGTAGGTGAATTTGTCAAGTCTGTAAGGAAAGGATTTTGAATAAATTGTTCCATTGAGCTACCATTGTCCAAGATCTTGACCTGGCCTGATAGATCAACTGAACCAATGTGTAGCTTAAGAAAAGATAAATGTAGTTTTACCTTTCAAAACTATTTCACTATGAAATTTTCTTCATCGGTTTAAGGTAGTAAATCATATTATCTAGTATGACATCCATCTACCTGAGATCTGAACTGAAGTGCATGCATCAGCTGATTTTTTTTTTTTTTTGGTGCTTGACAACTGTGCTTGCTGAATTATAGCTTTCCTAGTCAACCTTGGAATTTGATTCATTATTATCATGGACCTATTACATATTTCAAAAAGAAGCTTTGCAGGTTGAATCAGACTTTACATTTTTACTGTTTGCTTGAATTTATTTTATATATATTTATAGGATGTCCAGTGGAGACTGTGTTTTTCTGTGCATAATGCATTAAATCTCTCTCGTCCATCTTGATCATTCTTTCTGTCATTGCTTGGTGCCAAGGTTTTTAATTTCGAATAATATTGCTCGTACCAAGCTGTACGTACCGGTTTGCCAACAGACTGGTATGCAGACCGCTCGCTACTGGGCGATACCATCGATTGGGGCTATTTCCGTCCCGTTACCACCTTAAATTGGTAGGTGATGGTCGATTTTGATCGTCGCTGCCCGCTACCGAGTGGTTTTAGTCGAGGGAGGAGAAAGAAGAGGGAGAAGAAAAAGGGAAAACCTGGAGATCCGGTGTCGCTCTCCCTCGACGATCCCGATCCGTTCCTGCCCTCCCTCGTTGGATGTCGTAGATGATGTCGCCTCCTCCTCGTTTGAGGCAACGAGGCCTCAGTGTCATTGATGACTTCTCATCTGCATGGGGAGGGAAGAGGCCTTGGCGACATCATCGGGAGAAAAAATCGAGAGTCGTCGAGGCGGCATTTCTTCTCTCCACACAGGTAGAAGAAACGAGGCAACATCACCCTTTTTTGCATGGTGTTTCCTTCTCTCCCTATGCGGGCAGAAACCTAGCGACGTCATATTTTTCTTTCTTTTTTTTTTTTTTTTGCACAGGGAGCGATAGAAACCGAGTGACATCGCCTTTTTTTTTTACGTGAGGAGAAGAAATCTTGGTTTCTCTCCCCATGTGGGCAGAAACCAAGTGTGGGGAGTATCGAGGCGACATCGGTTTTTTTTTATTTATATATATGTATATATATTTATATATATATACCGAGTGGTATACCAAAACATACTGTTCGGTATATCGTACCATACCGAGTTGAGCTCGATACTTCAATATGGTACAAAATTACAATCCTTGCTTGGAACCTATTGGACATTCTGCATCAGTGCTACATTATCCATAGCTTTATTGCTGTTTCAATTGTTCAACATGCTACTTCTGACAATTGCAATACACCCTTCTTAGGCTTTAAAGAATTGTAATTGCGTTGCAGGTTATATTCCATTGCACCACTCGGACCCTAGATGGTATTGTTGTCGATTCAACAAGATTAGAACATGGAGGTGAATATTTATTTATGGATCTACCTGCAGGTGTTTTTTTTAAGAAGTCTCGTGCTTCATCATCTATATTACTTCTAGTCTTTTTACATTTTCTCTTTTTGACTGTTTCTATGATTTTATTACTTATCAAATGAACTATATGGATTATATATAAGTATGTGAAACTCTTACGCTTGGGGGTGCTGTTCAGTTGCATGTTCACCTACATTAATGTAGGAGTGTTTACTTCTTGTCTTGGTTGCTGCACTTAAAGATTCCTGATTTGTGGCATGGGAGCACATGCCTATTTCTTTTTTTGCATAGTGTAATTTGCTGTCATGCTGGTTGCCCTCTGCCAATTGTCATATGCCAAACATTGGCGTGTCATATGTTGGCACCTCTAGCATGAGTTGTCATAGCATGTGCTGATACCATTTTGCACAATACATTTTGACCTGTATCTGCATGTGAATAATCAAGCATAGGAGTACTTGGCTGCATGTCAGCTCCCATCAGTTGAAGCCCATGTGAGATGAGACTGGTATGCTAGATCTTTCAGGGAAGTTGAGGGAGATCAGCTGCCATCCTGGTCATTATCTTTGGGTTTGGACTAGTTACTCAAGTGTGAGTTCTTGATAGGAAAGTTGGTTGTTGATGATCTTCTTTTATAATTGTTAATTTTAAATATATTATTAGAAGCAATTTACATAAATGTATACAGCAAAGCTATTTCACATGCATAAAGAAGTTACAAGGACATGCCTTGCTAGAATCTGGACAAGGTTGTTGTTCATTCTTGCTTAGAAAGCCTTTTGGCTTTTTTAGCATTATATTTATCCTGTGGGTTAGTTTATGTGTCAAACTGTCATGTGATGAACCACCTGGTTATCTCATTGCAGGCCTTTATTTGTGTACATATTTGGTTTGAGATTCAGCCATTATTGTTGGACAGTAACCTCAAGGCAATTTAATCTAGCAAATGTGTTTTGTCCAAAAAGCTCAAATGAAAGGAATTAAATAGTTTGATCCAAAAGGAGTGTCATCTATATATATAAAATTCTAGTTTTTCTAGGCCCATCCAGAAGTGAACAATATATGAAAATGTGAATGTCCGCTGCGCTTCAATGTGCCACCGGTAGCTGTTGGTAAATCTAAATGTGACACTTGTTTTTAGGTGTGACTCTATTGAATATTTTTCTCTTTACATGAAAAGTTGCTAATTGACCACATTTAAAGATTCTTCGTTGTGCCTAAGCAAAAGTTTTTATTTATAATTTATGATTGATTGTTTGACATGATAGGCAAGGGCAATCCTATAAGAAATGTTTTGGGGAAGAGCAAGATGATACTGGGGTTTCTTGAAGGCATTCCCACCATGACAAAGGGTGAAGTAGCCATGGTATCTCCTTTAAGTTGTCTATGATGCTTTTTATCAAGTTGAGGCTATTTGCTCTTTTTGTCTATCCCTAGTGAAGTCATATTTCTAAAGTAATTGTTATCACATATTGTTCTGGTAATTTCCTTGTGCTGTTGTTCATTTTGGTAATTCTTGATAATACATTTTATCTTGCTGGTTTTCTGGTTCAAATTTTAAGCAGATGACTGTGACATCTGTTATGTAGGCAAAAGGTTCATTTGTACAGAGTTATTTACCAAAAGATGTTTTTTGTATTATATTGTCTTTAAAGTTTAACCACTTATCTAAAGCAATTATACTTGCTACTGTTGTGGTTGAAGTTTGGGAAATATCACTAGTCAAATCAACATCCATCAAATCCCGTATTATTTCTATAGTGTTTTTGGGCCTAACTATTTTGATTCATTCACTACAAATCAGAATTAGAACACATAGCATAACAAGTGCTTTCCTGGTTCTTCTTTGGAGATGAACCACTTTAAATAATTTTCTCATTTGAACCTCAGGAGTGCTAATGTTTTGCATGTGTGGACATTTTCTTATCCTTTTTTGACCTTGTACATACTTTCCAGCTTGTTTTGTTGACTTTTTTTATTATGGTCTCCTATGCCTAATATTTTGATCTATCAAGCATGATAGATATTAAACTTGTAATCACATTTCTAGTTTAATAATACAATTAAGATTTAAAACTTTTGCTTTTGATTTTTCTTGTCTATCTAATATAGAGTTCAGTTTCTCCCTATATTGCTTAAGTTGCACTTTCTATATTTGATCTTAGTCTTGGTCCAAGTTATTATAAACATCCTATATGGAGTTCTTCAATGTGCTCTGTATTGTTGTTGCGTTTCTGCTTGGTATCCCTACCCACCTTTTTGAAGGTGTTGTCCAAGTGATCTGCATATGGTTCTCACTCTCAGTTCTGTTGGAATATGAAACCTTGGTGTGTTTCATGTTTAATGTTCCTTTCTTGTGACAAGCATTCCACATTCGTCTTGTATAGCCTATTAATTGATTATTTCTTTTGGTTTTTATGCTTAATTTGTTTCTTATTCTTTTTTTCTAGAGAACTTTCCTACTGTGAAGTTCTGACCCGGATATGTACTTCTTGCCAGAGATAGTGTATTACTTGGATCTAGAAGATTTCTGCATTTTTATGTAGATTTTTAAAATTGATGATGATAATTCTTTGACTATTTGTCAATTTGCAATTGATTTACTTTGTTTTTTGGAACCACATGTTCTACATAGTTAGGACATGTACTTTGAAATTGGATATTTCATATTTTTGAGTGCGAATGAACTTCAACAATAATTTTGCATGACATATGGATCTTTTGTATATCTGCAAACACATTTTAACATTGCCACAAATGATGTTTCATTAGATGGCAATGCCTTTTAGAGGGAAGCATACCTTTTGTTTTTTTAGAGTTACCTATGCTATTGCTTCATCATGGTTGTCTTTTTATTTTTACTTTAATGGCCTTTGTTTGCAGTTCAAAATGAAACCTGAGATACACTATGCTGAGGAGGACTGTCCAGTTACAGTTTCAGATGACTTCCCAAAGAATGATGAACTCCACTTTGAGATTGAGATGCTGGATTTTCATAAAGTTAAAGTAAGAATATGAATTACATGTTGGATATATTAGCATCTTTACTTTATGATGTCTTTGTGAAACATTTCTTGCAGTGCTACAAATCTACAATCATGATTAGCATTCCCTCTTTCTTTTTTCATACTCACAAAATCATTATGTGTTATTATTTCTTTGCTTCTGTTTTCATTCTAAACATATTTTTATGCCAAAAAAAATGTTATGCACAAAATTCAACCTATCTGTTCCACATACAAAGTGTTATTGTGAAGTAGCACAACAATTTTGTTTGCAGTTCATTGACATCCAGTAGGAAGTAATTTACCTATGTTGTTTAAGTGAAAATACTTACCTTTCTAATGTCATCTTGCTCTCTATACCAGGTTGTTGGTGAAGATTTGGGAGTCGTGAAGAAGGTATACAAACTTATGTTTAGTAATGTTTTCAATATGCCAAGTTTTCAGAACTTGCAGAAGTAGTCATTTAGATGATATATCTCATTGGATATATTCTTGGAAGATATTAGTATATGTTCTGCATGCTCAAGAATAAGTGTTTGCTTTTTGTGATTCACAGCGGATACTAGGGTGCTTTTCGAGGCTGTTTTGCTCTTGTTTTTTCTTGAAATGGCATGAAAACCTGACATGTTTGGAAATGTTACCAACTCTTTTGTGAATGACATCATTTCTTCTGTTTGATTTTTTTAAATTCTTGTAAGTGAAATTTTGCACTTAATAGGACTATTAGTGTCTTCTGTCTTAAAATCTTCATACAAGGATACTAGAAAGAAATTTTCATTGTAAGATAACAAGAAATCAGGGTATCAAGCATTGAACCATGTGACTGAGAAGATCCGCTTCCAGTCATGGGTATGTCTTTGACCTAACAGTCTTATGGATCTTTCACTTATTATGTAGATGTATGTAGTTAAATATAAATTCTTCTTTCATTGCACGGGGACATTAATACAATCCATTCATGTTCTGTTTTGTTAGTCTAAAAGCTTTTTGCAGCTTTGCTATTTTAAAATTAATATCATAATATGTGATATAACTAAAAGCTATATGCAGAGAAGAACAGTGGGATAGAGGGTTTAACTCTTAGCATTTGTAAAACAATGTTGTGCTTTCATATGAAATAATTGGCCGTAGCCCATCTGCATGGGCTGCTTTCCCATTAAATTTAGGAATTGATTTTACCATTTTCTCAACATTGCATTAGTTCTATAATAATTTGTCATATATCTGAAGATCATGCTGCAGATAATAACCTATAAGATACTGCAGATAGTGTAGTGAAGAAATCAAGTGTAAATTTGTAAATCATATTTGTTTTAGTGCATGCAGAGAAACAAACGTGAGATAAAGTTTTATGATTAAAAAGGATGAACATGTATTCATGGAATGCTTATTTCTGATGTTCCCTGGTCCATAGTTATCTTGGAGGAAGTCTTTCTTCTTACAGATAAAATACTTTTAAAGTGAGTCTAGCTTCTGAGAACATAATCTATGCTTCATGAGGTTTGGGTATCAAAATCCATATCATTCCATCTCTAGCATCTTAGGCTTACAACATTAATATGTAATGTTAATGTTTCATCACATACGTATATACATTTCAATTGTTTTCTGGGATCATGGATTGCCTTTGGATGATTAACAAAATTTTTGCAAATAAAGTCAATTCTTTCATCATGTTTCAAATCTAAATATAAGGAAAATAGTTAGTTTTTTGTTATTTTGGTTAATAATCATTATCCTTATAGCTGAAGCCCTATAATCATCACAGCAATGTGTTTGTGTATTAGCATCACTTCGCATCTCATCTCCTTATATTTTCAGATAATTAGTGAAGGACAAGGATGGGAATGTCCAAGAGAACCTTATGAAGTGGAAGCTCGGTATATATATATCCTCTTCTTGGTGCAATGACTAATTCAACAATGTGTTTGTTTACATTTACAGGCTGGATTTTTTTTTTTTTTTAACATACTTTGATCCCGTCCTTTTTTTGTTATGTTTCCAGTCTAATCACAAGAACACAAGGCAATTGAATGATTTGATATAGAACATCCAACTGAATTGAAGAAGCTAAATCTTCTCCTATATGTATGTAATTTGACATCTAGAATTGGTCCTAAGCTTGAACTGATGAAGGTTGCTTTAGGTCATTGATGGGAAGTGCATTACATATTTGAGGAGCCATGAAAACAGCTGAGCCATTCAGCTGGAAGTTGAGTTGCTTCTTTGATGATGAGGTGCTAAATTTTGGTTTAGCTGAGATGCCATTTGGAAGAAGTGGATTTTTTAACACGGTTAGATCGGCCAATGTTGTATTGCCACATTGGTTAACTGTTGTATTTATGTAAATATTGTATTACAAGCTGTACCACATAATGAGGCTTCAGCATTTTGAGAAGTTCGTGATTGTTGCATTAATTGATAGTGTCAGTTTTGTAATGGATTACGTCTTCAAGAAGCAATCTTAGGTAAGGCTGGAAACTGTATTTCTGGTATTTGTCATGTGATGCATGGTAATGTAGTTTCAATAATGTTAGGAGTTATCATAGAGTTCTTTTAAAACCAGATTTTAATTTTTTGTCATGGTTAGGCTGCTCAAACTCGCAACTACTTTTTGTGCGTATTTTGATTATTGTAGCTCATTATTTATGATAAGTCATATAGAAAAATCATTTTATGATCTTCATATACTCTTCGTTCTGTAGAATGACATGCTTGCATGTACAAGTACAAAACTTATCATTTCTTTATGGTAAATTTTTAGTGAATGTCTATATTTATTTGCTGCAGATTCATTTTCATGTGTAATGTG
Organism: Musa troglodytarum; assembly: GCA_023547065.1. Classification (NCBI taxonomy): domain Eukaryota; kingdom Viridiplantae; phylum Streptophyta; class Magnoliopsida; order Zingiberales; family Musaceae; genus Musa; species Musa troglodytarum. The sequence goes on along the minus strand of CP097503.1, from coordinate 19,959,985 downwards.
TTTGTATAATAGCTTTCTGTTTGTTTAGTTTGTTTTTTCCAGCTATGACTTATCTGACTCTAGATACTCTAGTTTCACACACCTGTCACATATTATCAATTGATGCCTGCTCTGGTAATTTCAGCATTAATGCTAAGACAATCGATGGAAAATTGGTTCTGTCACATTCAGAGGATCCATATTCCTTTACCTTTGGTAGATCTGAGGTTGGTGAAATCTCTTTCTAGTTTTTGGAATATCTGTTACCTTCATTTGTGTAGTGTTACTATGATCCATGTGATTTGAAACGTTTATATAGCTGATTGGCAGGTGCTGGAATCATATTAGACATGGTCATGCTGAATGTGATGCTCACTGGAATTTGCAGTTATTATAATTTTGGAGAATTTTTCTTAAGCTAATTTGCATAGTTTGCTAGTAACTTGCCTTTTTAACTGGTTTACACTTCTCAACTTTTAGATTTAAATAATCGAATAAATCTGATTAATGAGTTGATGCTCAGGTTGTGCTTTGTTGTGTAACATCTTGATTTGTCTCTCATTTAGATGATATTATGTTGAACTTTTTTGCTTGTAGTTACCAAAAGGGCTTGAGATGGGTATTGGGACAATGGCTCGTGGAGAAAAGGCAGCAATTTTTTTGAACAAAACCTACATGACAAAATCTTCTCTCATGCCAATGATTGAGGATCATGAAGAGATCCAGTTTGAAGTTGAACTAGTCCATTTTATACAGGTTTATTTTGTACCTTTTACACTGAGAACACTCTTTTTTCTCCCCCAAAATGTTGCATCAGTTTTATGGTCAGTCATGTTATAGTGGTTGTACAATAATTCATTTTCCTGGATAGGCTAGATTGTTGAAATAACATACAGCATGTTATACAAAACAAGACTCAAGACACCAATTATATGACTACCAAACTTCTCATACAACTGATTCTTTTATTCCTTCAATTTCTTTTACTGCTAGGCATGTGAAATTGTAAGCCTACATGTCTTTTACTAATCTTTACAGCTTTGACAATATCTCTGATGACTGGTCTTTTATGTTTTCTTGTTACCAATTTTCTTTTGGTTCTAATATTTGGTCATCAGCTAACAGGTAAGGGACATGCTTGGTGATGGCCGTCTTATAAAGCGCGGATTGTTGATGGGCGAGGTTGTAACTTGTCAAGATAATTATTACATTTCTATCAAAATATCAGATTTTCAAATAATATTTTTTGTATTTTTGTCTTTTCACATATCAGGCAGTAAGAAATTATATGATTCTATAAATTCCTAGTGAGTCATTCTTCTATTGATCTGGCTATTGAAGTATATGCATGCACATAACCACAGTACACTGGTTATTAGTGGGACACCCAGTGGACCTGATGGAAGCATGTGCATATTGATGGTATATAATAGATCACAATCATGGAAACTTGTTTTACTTAGCTTTGAGATGTTTTATGTTGCGACATTAATGATGCTAATCTAGACCATGTAAGGAAATTAGAGAGTCTCTTCTTTATGTTGTAGATCTTATTTCTCAAGGTCATCATTTTAGTGGTCTTATTGATATTATGCTTGGTTCCATGATATGTTGCATGGAGAAAACTTGTTCATGTCAATATTAGTGCTTGTTTTTGTTTTTATGAATCACTTTGTTTCCCTTTCCCATCATTGCTCAAGACACATCAAACCAGGTAACATTGAATTTGTCTGTTGATTACATTGTGACTTTACAAAACCATGACCTTTAGATGGAATCTGTATATGTCAACAAATTATATTAAATGGATACAGCACCAACTCTAATCGATGTAATTGTATGTCACCGAATCTCTTACAGCTTAAACAAAAATCATGGTGATTTTTTGCATAGATTCTGCAAATGGTGGACAACATGGACAATTGATGGTCAAAATGGAATAACTCTGGTGGCATGTTTGAAATGTCAGATTTTCTTCTGGATGACATGCTAGCATCATAAGCCTCTCATAGATGATGATGTGAATTTATTCCTAGACTCTTCCATTAACACGTAGTGCTGATTATTATTTTACTAATGTAAATGTAACTTAAGTACATTGCAATATTTCATAATTATGAAAATAATTTTCCTAAATCCTTGTAAATATGGTTATATACTTTTTCAGTTCATTCTTATATTTCTGTTCATCAAATAATAATATGGCGTTTAGAGTTTAAAACCTTAGTCTTTTCCAAAGAGTTCGCTGCTGCTTCTCCTTTGCCTTTGCTAGTTGTGTAACCATCAAAAGAGAAAATTTTATTTTCTAAGCTATGGTGAAATTTGTTTCACCTTTTATTTCATGATTAATTATAAATATTCAACGTATCACTTCTTTTATAACTCGGTTGTCATAACTGCAAATGTAGTTGGATCTACAACACTTGAATTAATATTCATACGCTATGTAACCATGTTTAGTTATTGGTGTGGCTTCCTAGATCTGAGTTCGATCACATTTAGGTTTTGGATGGTTGCAATGAATCCTGAAGTGAGTTGAAGGCCTGATATAATAAGTTAAAAGTTTCCTAAATCTTTGGTTACTTGAAAGGAACTAACTTCTCACTTGTCAAACCAAACATCACATCTATCCTGTTGGTCTTCTATTCCAGCTAAAAGTTATTGCTTCAAAAATCCTGCTTATACTAATTTTGATTTCTTTGCTGTATAATCTTTCTCTTCTACTGGAAAAAGTGTTGGCTTTCTTGAAAAATATTTTTATAAACTATATATATATATATATATATATGCATTAAAGAAAATTTAATTAATGTCATCATCTCTTCTTGGCTCAAATTTGATGTAGACAACTGTTTGTTGTTGAGCAAAATCTAGATAAACTGATTGTTTTGTTTCCTTCGTTCATAAGAATAACTGTCAGATGCCTTTGTTAGTCCCTGTGTTAGAAATATGTGTTAGTTTGATCATAATAAGACCAGATTGGTTTTCTACTAGAGAGCACATGGCTAAAGGCCCGCCTATTAAATTCAAGTTATTGGACCGGTGGACCTATCAGGCTTGGTTGTGGCTAGGTGAATCATATCCCATCAATTCAACTACTCCTGATTGGTTTAGATTTTTGCCAGTCTTGTTAGTTCTAGAACTCTGGGATATAATGTTGTTACTCGGGGTGTGTTGGTTGATTGTCCTTTATGGAACTAGACTAGCCAATCAGGTTACAGATATTTGTCCTTTGAAAGGTTTTTCCCAACAGCCTGCTTAATGTTTTTATGAGTGAGACATACTGTTTATGGCAAGTTTGATGTGCTGCAATTATACTGTAGCATCATATACATGTGATTTATATGAATGCTGCCAGATATATAGGTGGCAAGGTATTCTTATATGTTACTTTATGTCAGTGATTAAAAAAGGCGCTCGGGCGCTCGCCTAAGCGCTCGGGCGGGGCGAGGCAGCGCCTGGTGGGATCGAGCGCGCCCTTCACAGGCGCCGCCCTGGCGCTTCGCCAGAGCCCGAGCGTCGGGCGCTTGAGCGGCGCTGGCTTAAATCAGCGGTCAGAACCAGATTTTACATCTGGTTGGTCTAATGTGATTTAGTTGGTTCGATTGAACCAACTAAATCACCGATAAAATAGTTTCCCCTAACCTAACCTCGTGATTTCAACGATTTGCCTCTGCCGCCGTGGCCATTTGCGCCGTTACTGCGCTGCTGCTTTTTGTCGCTGCGCCGCGCTGCGCTGCTCGGGCGTCGCTCTTGCTCTGCGCTTATTCATGCGTGTCGCTCGCCCGCTGCGACTCTCGCCGCGCTTCGCCTATCTTTGTCACTCGCCGCTCACTCGCCGCTCCGGTATCGTGTAAACTTGCGCTCCACGTCGGCGAGGCTCGATTCTCTTTCTTCTGCGGCTACGCTTGATCTGAGTTAAGTTAACGATATCTTAATGTGTGTTAACGATATCATTAACATAATTTTTATTTAACGATATCATTAACATAATTTTTATTTATGATATATAACGATATCTTCGTTAACATAATTTTATTTAACGATATCATTAATGCGATTATCTTTATCGCATTATGATATCTTTATTAACATAATTTTTATTTGATATCATTATGCATTTATTACATTATTATGATAATCTATTTAAGCCTTTATTTAAATTAAGATTATCATTGTTATTATATTGTCTTATGAAGAATATATGTGATATGATATTTTTTTAAATAATAATATATTCTTTTATTTTTAATATGGTTACATTTTATTTATTTGGAATTATTGTTATGTTTGGGATAAATGACAAGTGTTGAGCAACTCAATTGATTCTCTGATGACATCAAAAAAGATCTGCGTGGAAGTATAATTATTTAAAGGATCAGAAAGATCCTAATGCGTTGACTTTGTATGTTCTGCGACAAGACTACTAAAGGTGGTATTTTTAGTGCAAAACAACATCTAGTAGGAAATTTTAAGAATACAACAACTTGCAAAAGTGTCCACTCGAGGTTAAAGAAGAGTTCTTTGAGTTATATGAATGAAAAGAAGATAACAAAGAATGAATCTTACGGAAATTTACGGAAGATGATGATGTTGAATATCTCGGGGCGAAGAAGAAGATTATTCTTTGAGTATTAACGAAGTGGGAAAAAGTATACGTGAGAAGAGGAAAAGAAGTTGTGAGTACTAAAAAGGCTAAAAAGGACCGATGGATGCAGTATATGTTTTGAGATCACAAAAAACAAGAGCAAGCGGGAGGTTCAAAATTTAGACAAACAAATATAAGTGATGCTTGTGATAAAGAAATAAGAGGAAGAACGATTGACATTGCTCGTTTCTTCTATCAATTTGGTCTTCCTCTTAGTACTACTCGTTTAGAGCAGTTTTAAGAAATGATTGAAGCTATTGGAAGATATAGTGCGAGATTAAAACCTCAGCTATTATGAGATCACGAGTTCCATTTATTCTGAAAAGAGTTGAATTATCTGAATGACTTACTAAAGGGTCATAAAGAATCATGGGTAACACATGGTTGCTCTATTATGTCGGATGCTTGGGTGATAGGAGGCGGGAGTATAATTAATTTTATGGTTAATTGTTCTTTAGGAACTATGTTTGTGAAGTCGATAGATGCTTTCTTTTGTAAAATCTGGAGATAAGATATATGATTTACTTGACAAGTTTGTGGAAGAAATTGGAGAACAAAATATCGTTAGTCATAAGCAAATGATGGAAGCAACTATGTATTAGTGGTAATATTAAATCTTTTGAATTTTTAAATTTTTAATTATTTAATCTTGATTAAATGAATTAAACTTGTAAGTCTTATCATTTTTGTTATCTTTTGTCTCAGGTAAATTACTTGAATCAAAAAGACAGCACTTATATTGGACTCCATGTGCGGCACATTGTATTGATTTAATGTTGGAGGATATTGGAAAGATCCCAGACATCAAGAAAACTTTAGAAAGGGCAATTTTATTGTTGGATTTCTTTATAATCATCTTTGGGGCTTTGAATATGATGAGAGAATTCCACGGGCAACAAAGAATTAGTGAGATATGGTATCACCCGATTTGCTACTTCATTTTTGACATTCTGAGTGTGCGTCGTCAAAAGCATAATTTGAGAAACATGTTTATACGAGAAATGGGTGACAAGCAAATGGGCAAAAGACACAAAAGGCAAAAGGGACTCACGATATCATCTTAATGCCATCCTTTTGGAATCATGTGGTTTATATATTAAAGGTAATGGGCCCTCTTGTTGAGTCCTTGATTGGTGGATAATGAAAATAAACTGCGATAGGATATATTTATGAGGCTATGGATAGAAGCGAAGGAGGCGATTAAAAGGTCTTTTAATGAAAATGAAAAAAATATGATAAAATTTTTACAATCATTGTGAAAGATGGAATTGTCAACCATTCGTCCCTTACATGCGGCGGATATTATTTGAACCACTGAATTCTTTTATACTGATTAAATCATTGGGTTTGATGCGAAGTTTTGGATGGGTTATATCAGTGTATTACAAGATTAATTCCAAGCGTTGAGGTGCAAGATCAGATTATTCGTGAATTATCTCTGTATAAAAATGCCGAAGGTCTTTTTGGAATTCCAATGGCAGTTCGATCCAGGACAACTACGTCTCCAGGTATTAATAATTTAAGATAATTAATTTTCATTGATAGTATGTTATTATGTTATTGCTAATAATAATATAAATTTTGTAGTGAATGGTGGAGTCTATTTGGAAATTCTACCCCCGAACTTACGACAATTTGCTATCAAAATACTTAGTTTGACATGTAGTGCTTCGGGTTGTGAGCAAAATTGGAGTGTCTTCGAGCGTGTAAGAATCAATAAATATTTTTGTTTCAATTAATTTATTTATTTAGATAGATATATTAATATCTTTTTAAATTATATTACATGACAAATTCACTCAAAGAGAAGGAACCGGTTGGAACATCAGCGATTACGATCTTGTTTACATAAAGTATAATCAAGCTTTGAAGGCTCGTAATTTGCGAAATACTATTGATCAATCTCATTACAAGATATTGATGATTCAAATGAGTGGTTAGTGGGAGAAATGGGTGCCAACTTGCAAAATGCCGAAGACGAGCTTGTATTTGAAGACGATAGATTGACATGGGGAGATGTGGCAAGAGCTTCAGGTATTGAAGAATTACAAACATATACAAGACAAATGACAAAGAGAAAAATGAGTGCAAAAGCATCAAGCTCGACTCCTATTGTTGAAGACATTGAGAATGAAACATATTTTAATGAAGAGGAAGGACAAGATGAAGAGGATGAATTCAATGAAGATGATTTATATGAAAATGACGATGATATTGATGATGATGAATGACTTTGATGTAAAATTTTATTTTTTGAAACTTTTGTAATGTGACATTGTGAGTTTATATGTTAGAGTTTCTTCATTTAATAGTATTTTTTATTTAAATAATTATATTTTTAATTATATTTATAATTTTTTATATTTTAGCGCCTCGATTCGCTCGGACTAGCGCCTGGGCGAGCGCCTAGCGCCTCGGGCGATTTTAGACCTTGGCGCCTTTTGTCGCCTAGCGCTTTTTAAATCACTGCTTTATGTACTATTTTTTGATGTCATTCTGCTGTTATCAGTCATTTTTGAACAAGTAATCAGTTACTGAGTTATGACATATGAATTAGTTATCGTTTGACATAAACTATGCTTCGACTCTTATTCCTTGGTTAATTTGAGAATCTTCATGTGTAAATCTTAGCTTCAGATGCCATTACTGACAGATCTCTTTGTTTCAGATTTTTGTGTAATATATGACTGTTATGAATCTTTGGAAATGAATAGGTGAATTTCCAATGGACTGTCCTCTTCATGACAGCTTGTTGAGGTGCACTACAAGGGAATGCTTCTTAATGAAGAAAAGACTGTGTTTTATGATACTATAGTTGATAACTATGGCCAGCCTTTGGAGTTCAGATCTGGAGAAGGGCTTGTAAGCACTTTACCTTTTAACCTCTGGCATGAATTGCTGAGGCTTCACTTCAAGACATGGACATTGGAGATTAACTAGATTGTAGTATCCTTTTCTCTTTAAGTGTTTTATCTGAATAAACTGTTAAACTATTGAACTATTAAATGCTCACACTTAAATGTAGGTAATTCCTCTAGTTAAGATTTGTGAGCATGCAAAGAACACTGAAATTGGTTTTATCTTAATCGGAAATGGTTAAGTTTTTTTGAAAAGGTCCAGATAAACCAAACACCTACTTAGTGAGTGCAGGTACATAGGGAAGATCTTCAGTTCAAGCCTTTCATGCATATTTCTTCATGTGCTTGTATCTATGTGGTCATTATTTAATCACACCCCCAAGATTCCATAAGTAAGGTGACCTGTGGATTACTCTTAGCTAAATAGGGTACTTCAGATTCCATCATAACTTGCTAAATCTTTATACATTGGTAATGATGTAAGTAAAAATTCGTTATAGTGCCAATGTGACATCTCTTTGCTTTTGATAAGCTTCGACAGTGGCGCTGTGCCCAACTCCTTATTTGGATATTAATGTTTGCTGCTTTTATATGTTTAAACTTTAAACTGCTATGTTGATTTAATATTGCTTCTAAAATTTTCCAACATGCTTCAGGTGCCCGAGGGACTTGAAATGTGTGTTCGACTAATGCTTCCTGGAGAGATATCTCTTGTTACCTGCCCTCCAGATTATGCATATGACAAATTTACAAGGTTAACTTTTCTAAATTGAGTCTGTTTTTAGAAACTTAGTTTCTGAAATTTATATGATCATTTCATGACCAGACCTGCCATTGTTCCTGAAGGAGCTCATGTTCAGTGGGAAATCGAGTTACTTGACTTTGAAATGCCCAAGGTACCTCTTGAAAGTTCCAAAAATCTTGATTCTTTTTTATGATTTTATAGATGCACTAGAGTAATCACAAAGATCTCTTCTTCAGCATGCAACTCACTCTGCTTTATCCTTCAGTGAAGGTGGATATAATATATATGATATTTCATAATAATGTTGACGAATGACATCTCAAGTTTAAGTTGCCAATAATATTGCATTTCAGTTCATGAACCATTTGTGTATGGTTTTCTTCTCATTTGTCTTTGATGCAACACTATTGGAGTATTGCAGCCTCTCGCTCAAGATTTTGAACTCTTCATGAAGATACTGCCACTGACATCAGAAAATCTTTGGGTTTTTATGTGAAGCATAATTCCAGGAAACCTGTATGAGGGGGCCTTGGCATGTTTCTCATTTATTGTTAAAATTCACAATTATATGGAGTAGGTCTTAACATACTAGGATATACGCTTAAGCCTCATTATTAATAGTCAACTATAGGTTGGTTCGAACTAGTGCTGCAAAGGTGGTGGAGGAAGACCTCAGAATATCATTAGTAATGATAATAAAGGTTTTGATGGCTCTTAGTTTCATCAGTGATATTGGTCTCAACAAAGCTCAGTGATACTCTTTCATTTTGCTGATAGCTCTCATTCAGTCTGTTGTTTTTTCTTTCTTTCTTTTTTTTTTTTTTGAATCACATCACTGACCTTTAATGCATATATGGCATCAGGATTGGACTGGATTGTCTTTTCAAGAGATTATGGATGATGCGGAGCACATTAAAAACACAGTATGTATTTTGACTATTTGATCTTCCTCCCTTGAAGTTGAAGTTTACATGCTTTTGTCAAGTATTTTATGGATCCTTTTATTGAAATCCATGCAACTATAGAAGTATTCCATTCTAGAACTTATAGAACATTAATTGGTTTTAAAATATTCGAAGTATATTATATGCATGCTTCACTTGAATTAAGTTGGTATTCTATATCTCATTAATATGTTATTCTGGCAGCCAAATAGATGCCAGGCCCATTTACTTTTGTAATAATAGGCTAAAAATGCCACTTTTAGGCTCTTCATTTGTTGTCTTTATATTGGTGCTCTGTTACCATTTACAAATGAAGTATTATAGGCCAGCTTTTGACTGCATAGAGTTCCTCAATCTTTACACAAGAATGATGGTTACTACTATGCCTAAAAAATGGTGATCGGTGCTTGTTTTCTCTTTTGCTTTCAGGGAAACCGGCTATTTAAAGAAGGGAAGTATGAACTCGCTAAGTATGAGAAGGTATGATCCTTGGTATTGTTTTGTATTTAATGTGCTTCAAAGTTATCCATCTTACAATTGAAATTTATTTGATAGTGATACTGCATATTTTGATAAACTATGATGTCTTGGTTATTGGTGAACTTTGAATGACTTGCCTCATTTGTATATAAAGTGTCATCCTCAAAAGGTCATGCTGTATCTTCTTTCCTGGATGTTCTCTTTTGATTACTCTATTTGCATGCTTTTGTATTACTCTGTTTTTGGTTTTGTTTACTGAAAATCATCCATACTCTGGTTCTGTGCATTCTCAAGCTAACAAACAAAAGTTGTGCTTTTCTTTTTTCTAGATTGTTTATTTTCACTTTACATGATACCATGATCTTTGATGGATATTTTTCCTTCAGTTTATTGTTCTCTCTTTAATTTTGTTAAAAGTACAAAATGTTGCTTCTAGAGATCCTATTGTCCACCAAGAAAATTTGGTAATGGTATGTGTTTTGTACTGATAACATGAAAAATATGCTCAATGTCAACTATCTCAACCTAAGATTCCTAACTATCTCATCCTAGCAGGTATTGATATCATCTTATAAAAAGAGGGTTTTACTTGTGCATAGTTCACTTGATAGAATATTGGTAGTGCTACAAAATACCTGGTAAAAGAAAAACATGTTTATTCTAGTTTAGATGTGGTCTAGTGACCTAGTCTTTATTAATCTTGTCATGGGAAAACTTATTTCTTTTTATTATCTTCAGGTGCTTCGGGAATATAATCATGTAAATCCACAAGACGATGATGAAGGAAAAATCTTTTTGAATTCAAGAGTGAGACAATTCTGTACTTTAGTCAGGCAATATCTATCAGCCAAATGTTACTGTCTTGGAAATCTGTGATATAATTTTATAGTTCTCCTTTTGACGATGCTTGCAGAATTCATTGCATTTGAATGTTGCAGCCTGTTACCAGAAAATGGGTGAATTTAGAAAATCAATCGAGACATGCAATAAGGTAAAATATTATCTTTTTAAAGTTCTGGCAACAAAATTCTTGCATACAAATACCCACAGGATTTTTCAGAGTAATGGAGTTTGATATTCAGAGTCTTTGTTGAAGAATTTACAAGAAATTCATGATCATCTTTGACTTGCTATGATTAAAGAATGAAATGTTTATCATTTTTAACAATCTGACTAGTCTTTAACTGGTGTAAAGAAGAGGTGAGACACTGACTGCCTCATGCCGAGTGGTAGAGTCAAGGACTCATGTAATGTGTTGTTTCAATTTTTGAGTGACAATCGGTGGAAACCAGTCCAGAAATCAATATTAGTGAAACTTGACTTAATATTTAAATTTCAATGCTAACCAAGCACGGGCCTGTTTGATCTACTTGATAACTTCCATTTAACCTAAATGCCGGATATTAATTTTGAGCCTAGCTATTTGGAGTATTGGTTGCAGCCTCTGAATGAAATCTAATATTTATGCTGGTGTATGATTAGTCACATATTTAGTTGGATTATACGAATTTCAACCTTATACGGCAAATTCTTAAGAGGGTAGCTTAGGCACTACTAAATTGAGAAACTAGGGAAGTTAACTGGGCTTATTTTAAATCACACTTGGATCTTGTGACAGTCAGTGCATTGCTTTGAGTCGGTAGATTGTTTTGCTGTCTGTCCTAGTTGGAGCACTAATATCAGGTTGTGCATCAACTATCTGTCAGTGTATTGCTTCTTGTGCAACTCCTGTGTGTTTTGATTGAGGTTCGGCATAATTTATGACGAATTTGAGCTGCTGTTTGTCCATTCCAATTGCAGGTATTAGATGCAAGTCCCGTACATGTCAAAGCGTTGTATCGGCGTGGCATGGCTTACATGTTGGTTGGAGATTTTGTGAAGCGCAGAAAGATTTTGAAATGGTGCAGTCATGCCTCTTCCTTTCATTTGATATCTTAAGAACAAAAACCAATGTCTGCGCATGTAATGAACCTTCCAGATGATCAGCATCGATAAAGCTTCAGAACCTGATGCCGCTGCAGCCCTTCTAAAGCTGAAGCAAAAGGAACAGGTATTCTGACTGGTGGCACATGTGTTCATATTTATATAAAACATTGATAGCTGATTAGTGCATTTTGTTGAATCAGGAGGCAGATAAGAAGGCGAAGAGGCAATTCAAAGGGCTCTTCGACAGGAATCCCGGAGAAATCGCTGAAGTTGGAGGTGATGCGAGAGACGACAAGAGTCCACATAAAGCAGAGCATGAAATTGAGAATTCAGGCTCAGAAAAGGAGATCAGTAAGACCGATCTCGATGGGGGTGTTACCGACAACGACGACGACGACGACGGTGAACATGAACCTGAACGGATAGGATTTCTTGGTCGCTTATGGCCCTCTGGTAGAAGAATCCTCGCGGCTCTTGGACTTAATAGGTGCTCCATACTGTGAAGAGATGTTCCAAAGTTGTAATCTATCGTGGCACTGATCCCACAGCAAGCAGCGTGGTTTGATAGCTTATGTTGATTAATCGACCCTACTGTTGCTGCATTAATACGTGAATGTAGAGTATTAATGTCGCTTGCGCGTATGGCCTTTTTGACATTGGCTAAATTATGATTCACTTGCATCTGAAAGTTTATTAGCACACTTACATTTTTACGTTGGTGCAGTAAGTGCCGACAGTGATCGACTTGTTCATCTACGTCAACTACGGCCACCTGCGACAGCCTGATCCTAGCAAGGGTGTGCGAGCACGCTTCAGCGCCGTCGCCCGCCGGCGTCACCACTTTCATCCTCCTTGAGGTCCGCCGGTGGCAAGAAGCAGTCCTCGGAGAGCCCCCGAATGTTGAAGTCCACCTCCTCCATCCGCGTCCGCGTGTGCCCCTCCCTGGCCTCGCCGAACTGGAACGAGGACACGGTGGTGCGCCCGGCGTGGGCGATGTTGACGCCGTCGATGGGGCGGTGGTCCTCCATGAGCGACTCCACGGTGGTCTCCCAGTACACGTTCTCCCGGGCGGACTTGATCCGGAGGAGGTGGGAGTCCTCGAGCCGCACGAGGAGGCCGGTCCGCTGGCTGAAGTACCCCCACAAGCTGTGCCGTATGATTTGCACGCCGCCGCTGCTTCGGGCTCGCAAGGTGGCCGCCTCCGCGTCCAGCCTTAGCACGAAGCAGTCTTCCCCGTCGATCGTCTTCTCCCAGAGGCACACCGAGTTGGCGAACAAGTTGGCCGCGCATCTCGGGTCAAGACCCCGTGACAGACGATGAAGACCATAAGACGTGTGAATCTTAGCTGCGCCACGGCAGCGCAGCACAGAAGAACACAAGGAAGAGAGAGCGTGCGGTGGCGAACCTGAAGAGATCGGCGAAGAGGTCGAGGTAGGCCACGGGAGGCGTGAGACTGGTGCCATGGGGTTTGCCTCCACGCCACCTTGCCGTCGCTACCGGCGCTGATCTTGCACCCGGACACCATCAACTCCAGGCACCACAGGTCTGGTTTCATCTGCCACAGCACGAACCCGCCCGTCTCCACTGCGCCGCTACACTTCCTCACCCTCTTTCCGCCCCCGTTCCCCTTGGGGAACTCCGACGCCATCATCCGGACCTTCCCCATGGCGTACATGCTGTTTATCGCGTTCAACGCTCGCTCGCCTCCCGACGCCGCGATGTATTGCTGCACGATATATTTAGCCATGGAGAATTCCTGCCAGCCACGCAAAAGGAGAACGGCGTGAGACACCACGTCAAGACAAGCACTGCATCTGTCCATGTCGAGAAGCACCGAGATCGGAGTCTCACGATCGGGTCCTCCCTCATGCCGCGGATGAGGGTGGACTTGTGTGACCGGACGGGGAACGGGACGAGCGGGGCGCCGAGGATGCCAAGCAGGAGCTGGAGCTCGGCCTCCCGGCCAACGGGCCACGGCGGGGACGGGTCGGCGTGCGGCCGCAGCCACGCCTTCACGTTGGTGCAGAGCGTCCTGCTGCTCTCGGAGCTGTCGCCGGAGAGGAACATCTCCTCCGGGAGGGGCACCTCGAGGACGGTGTCCAGTCCATCCTCTCGGTCCAGGTTCGGGCACAGCTTCCTCATGGAAGCGGCTGTCGGTGCCTTTGCTCTCTCCACACGATGCCGCGGGCAATAGTATAAGAATGCAGCGAGGCAATGCAACATTGCCTCTTCGAGTCGTGGCCGCACGCTCTCTGCTGCCTCAACGCTCCATCTAAACAAATGATCGGAATCTTCTGGTGTGCGTGTGCTGCTGATAGCCTCAGACATCCACCATGTCGATGCTCACCCCGGAAACAATCTGCAGGCCAAGCACGCTGCGCCGAGATCCCCCAAATGGACAGCGAATAGCCGACCATGCTTCGGTTCGTTTCACGGCGTTGCACGAACACCAAACCTGCATCCGCTGTGCCAACATCGCTATTATACTTTGATATTGTAGAATGGTGACGTTGTTGTTGAGACCTACCATGTTTAAGCTGCGCATGTTCTCCTCCTTTATATATATATATATATATATACACACACACGCTTGCATTGATATTGTATTGGCAAGGAAGTCTTACATACATTATGTGCATGCGGTTCTCCAAGGAAAACAGATACAGAGGAGACGTACGAAGCAAAGGCAAAAGAGACATAGTTGCGGTGTTCATCACGATTGTGATTCATCAATGCAAAAAACGAATCTTTAATCAAAGAATACGACCTTTTAATCCACAAAATGTATCGAATGTCTCATCTTTGTTTCTTCTAATACTAAGCGTCGCTCAGTATGAGTTTTATTAGCTCATAGTTCATTTTTTTTAATCTAAATTTTAATTATATTAGGGGGTTAATGGTGATTATAAAAATTAGAGAAAAAATCATAGCAAAAGGGCAAAAATTTTACGATAGAAAAGGGATTCAAAGATAGGAGAAACGGATAAAAAAATAAGAGAAAAAGAAAAGAAAGAAGATAAGGAACACACAGAGACTATTCTCATTCATCAAAACAGTTTTCTCATCTCAGGTTAGCTCAGATCTATAGTGAATTTTTACTGTAATTACTTGAAGATGTTTTGGATATTGTGTATAATGATATGGTCCTTTTATCTCAATTATTCTCTTATGATTATTGCTTGGGTTTTGGGCAAGAGACTCTGTGAATTGTATATTTATTATTTCTATAGTAGATTTTCTTTGGTTTGCCCCGTGGTTTTTACCCTTCACGTTGAAGGAGTTTTTTACGTAAATCTTGGTGTTCTATTTGATTGTGATTTCTATTTAATTCCGCTATATTACGGTTGATAGGGGTATTAAGTATGACGAGACATCAGGTCTTCGGTCGTACACTCGGATGACGTCATCGCCCCTCCTGCGTCCCTTAACACCCGCGATTTGACCGCCCGACGTCGCTTCTCCTCAGCATCGCCCCAACTACCCGCCCAGTTGACCACGGCACCGACTGCGCGAGGTCGTGCCCAGACGCCACTGCAGACGGTGGAAGGTGCCCTTCGTCCGACCTATTTAAGCCGAACAGGTAAGATTGGGCGGAGGAGGGGTGGAGAAAGGGGAGAAAAAGGAGAAAGGACTGGATCTCGGATCTGGGATCTGAGAGATCTTTTTCCTCTGAACACTTGCTCCACAGAGAAACGGTCCGAGAGGTGAGTAGACTCGGACACCCCCGTAACTCACTCTGGGGAACGCCGGCCGACGGGCCAGCACACAAAGGCTCCCTCTCTCTATCTCTCTCTACATAACACTCACTCACTCCTCCAACACCGACTTGGGCGTGAGGGGTTTCCGGGCGAGCTTCCGACCCGCCTTTGCCGCAGTCTTGCCTCGAGGACCGAGGAGCGCGCAGCCGCCTTTCGGAGAGCTCGACGGGCGCGAGCAGGAGCCATCGACGGGCCCGAACCGTACCGAGACGACCCCCGGTTTCTGGATCCCGCGCAGTGGGCCCCGGGGTCACGGTAAAAAGTTGTTTCCCCTAACAGATTGGCGCTAGAAGGAGGGCCTCTCGGTCGAAGGACCACCGCTCCGCCTCAACGACTCATGGATGAAAGGTCGCTTTCCGCGGGCACCTCGGCGAGGTCCCGCGACTCCGAACTCGAGGGACGATCCCGCCGCAACTATAGATCGCTATTGGAATATCTTTAGCGACGTGGGGCTTTACCCGCCGAGTCGGGTTCCACCGCTTCCCCCCACCGTCACGGTGGAGGCTTTTCAGGACCTTTCCCAATGTGTCCGGACTCGCAAGCATCGCCCAGTGCCCTCCCCGCTTACTTCCAGGCGGCAGAGCCGAACCTCCAAAGGCCGGAACCTCTTTCCCGGCATCATGAGGCGATACCGCCAGTACCATCTTCTCCAGCCTCCCACCGGGTTCAGGACGGAACCCGGGCTCTTGAAACTGTGACGCCCCGCCGAACTCGAGGCGGTGTCTTCGCACTGACGGACCTATTTCGGCTCGATCCGGTCCCATCGCACGCCCTGGAGGAGGTGCAAAGGACGCCCGCAAGTCAAAGAGGAACAGAGGAAGTGTCTCACTGGGAGTCCTCGTCGCCACGATATACGGGAATACCCACCCCTTGAACTTCCGCCTCCTCCATCGACTTATGATGGAGTCGGTGATCCACCGATCACGCCGCCTTCCGGCTCAAATGGCCCTCATGGAACTTCGACGCTTGATGTGCGGGCGTTCCTCACCACGTTGAAAGGAACCGCCTGCATGGTACAAGACCTTAAAAAGCGGTCGGTGACATCCTTTGAACAGCTCGCCAAGGACTTCGAGCCACGCTTTGGCGTTTGCGCGACCAAAGCCTTCTGTCGCGCTCCTCCTGGGGTTGAAGCAAAAGGAGGACGAACCCCTCTCCCACTTCGTGCGAAGGTTCACCACGGAGGTAAGGGAGTTGTCGGATGCTCACCCATCATTATTGGTGCAGGCATTTATGATGGGACTCTGACCGCCGAGATTCTGGTCCTTGGTGGAACGACCCCCATGTCCATCGCGAGATGTTCCAATGGCGAGTCAATACGCGGCGCCGAATCCCGGATGTCGGGAAGGAAGGAAGAACGACCAAGGGGGCCTCTAATCCATCCCGACGGGACCGATAACCAAAGCGGGAGTCCCCACACCAAGGGCGCCGCATGGGCCGCCTCGAACCCATACGCGGCCGAGCCGCCACCTCCCCCCTTGAAGGCGTCTCGGACGCAAATATTCCTCCAAATAAAGGAGCGGGGAATGCTCAGGCCGCCACCCCAGATGAAGGGCCGGCGACAGCTGGCCGATAGCACCCGGTATTGCCGCTTCCATCGGCAAAATGGACATGACACGGAGCAATGCTACGAGCCAAGCGCAAATTGAAGAGCTGATCCAAGAGGTCACCTCGATCAATACCTTCAGCACCGCGGCATCATCCTCGCGCTCGAGGGCCCGGCCGAGCAACACATCGACGTAATCACCGGGGACCCGCTGGAGGACATAGCGCCGGGTCGGCGGGCTTACGCCCGAGCCGCTTGCGACCGGGAATATCACCTCCTCCGAGCCGAGATCACCTTCCTCGTGGGATATGGAGCAACAGAGCACGACGATGCGCCGTGGTGTCGGCCCGAATTGCCAACGCCAGTCCGACGATTATGGTCGACATCGGCAGCTCGGCCGACATCCTCTACTTCGAGGCCTTTCGAAGTTGGGGCTTGCCGAAGGAAGCCCCGAAGCCTTTACACTCGGCGCCACAGGCTTCATCGGCGACTAATCTCGCCATGGGTGTCAGAATTCTACCATTGACCCTCGGCGATTCTCAAGGCCAAGACGCTGCTGGTTACTTTTTCTCGTGGTCGACCTCCTACAAAGATACAACGCCATCCTGGTCGACCCACCCTCAAAGCTAAGGGCCGTTTCTGTCTACATACCACCGGACTGAAGTTCCCCACCGCCACGGAGTCGGGAGGTGCGGGAGATCCTCGAGTCCGAGAAGGTGCTACTTGACGGCGACCTCGGGCAAGAGGAAAAGGCCGAGCCGCCCTCAAGACCCACGCGGGCGCAGCGCTCACCGAGCATCCCGAGCCAACAACTCCGGCGGTTAATATTCCGCTACAAGATGACCGCCCCGGACGATACCGGGATTGGCTCGACTGGGTGATCAAGAGCGGCGCAACTCATCGCCTCTCCAGGAAAGTGCCGATGTCTCGCTGGCGGCCGACCCTCCCGAATCGACCGTCGCCAAAGACCATCTACACATTTCTCGACCGCTCGGTGAGACAGAGACCCGCCTCGCCTCCTCGAGCGCCAAAGAAGTGCGCAGAAAGAAGTTGATAGGCTCTTGGCGTCGACTTCATTGAGGAGGTCCGGTACCCTGCTGGTCGCCCAATGTAGTCCTCACAAAAGCCTAATGGAAGCCGGAGGATGTGTGTTGACTACACCGACCGAATCGAGCTTGCCCGGCGATTGCTTCCTACCTAGGATCGACCAACCGGTCGACTCAACCGCTGGTACGCCGCTTCTCCTTCATGGACGCCTACTCCGGCATAAACCAGATCCGGATGGCCCCGAGGATCGGCATCATACAGCCTTCCGCACACCCCAAGGAGCCTACTTCTACAATGATATGCTCTTCGGGCTAAAGAACGCAGCGCCACCTACCAAAGAATGGTGAACAAGGTATTCGCCGACAAATAGGGCGAAACATGGAGGTCTACGTTGACGATATGATCGTGAAAAGCCGAACAGGCTGCACACCTCGACTTGCGGAAACCTTCGCCACGAGAGAAGGTATGGGATGCGCCTTAATCCGCCAAGTGTGTCTTTGGCATGACATCGGGCAAGTTCCTCGGGTTCATCATACATGAGAGAGGAATTGATGCCAACCTCGAAGATCCGAGCTCTCACCAACATGAGATCTCCGAGCAGCTTAAGGAGCTTCAATGCCTTAACGGAAGGATAGCGGCTCTGTCCCGGTTCTATCCCGGCCGGGGATAAGTGCCTTCCTTTCTTCCGAGTCCTCAAAGACCAAGAACTTCCAATGGACGGCAGAGTGCGAGGAAGCCTTGCAGCCCGGCAAGACTTGTCCGAGCTACCCCGACTTACCTCGGTGGCGGCGCCGAGAAGCTTACCCTCTACTCGGGCGGCATCACAAAGATGCAAAGTGAGCTCGGTGCTTGTGAAAGAAGCCCCCGAGGCGCAAAGACCCGTTTACTACACCACCACGTGTCGCGTGGGCCGAGCAGCGCTTATCCTCCCATTGAAAGGTCGGCATTGGCACTCATCCTAGCGGCCCTAAGCTACGCCCTACTTCCAAGCCCATACGATTGAGGTATCGACCGACCAACCCCGCGCCAAGTTCTTTCTAAGTTTGACGAGCGTGGCGCCTCTAAAGTGGTCGGTGGAGCTATCCAGTTCGACCTACAAGCCGAGAACAGCCATCAAGGCCCTGTGCTTTGGCCGACTTTATCTCGGAGTTGACACCACCGGAAGCTGAGCGAGAGCGATCCACCGAGACCGGATGCTGCACGTGGACGGTCATCCACCTCCGTGGAGCCGGGCACGACTCATTCTCGAGGACCCGACGACACTCTTTCGAGCTGCTCTCCGCTGCTTTTGGCCACAAACAATGAGGCCGAATACGAGGCATCGCTGGCGTGCCTCCGCTTGGCCGAGATGCAACTAGGAGCAGTCCACATTCTCACGGATTCCCAACTTGTCGCCGAGCAAGTTGGTGGAGAGTATCGGGCGCGGACTCGACCATGTCCCGGATACTCCAACCGAGGTAAAGCCCAAACCTCTAACTTTCCACGCTTCACTGGCCCAGGTGCCCGTGTCCCAACGAGCGCACCAGCTCGCGAAATTGGCCTCGGGAGCCGACCCAGAGGAGCATCCCGAGGTCGAAGAGCTGACACACCGATCGGTCGCCATCATGGAGATCGGGGATCCCGGAGTCCCGACCACCCCACCAACATGGATTCAGGAAGTACTCAAGTACAAACGCGAGGGGATCCTGCCAGCGGATGAGGTCAAGGCACGGCGGCTCCGCCGAACTCAGGCGTGGTACTGGCAAATCGGCGACCGACTCTACAAAGGTCATTTTCCCACCCCTACTACGATGCTTAGATCCCGATGAGGCGTAAGTGATTCTCGCCGAGGACCGCGGCGGGATTTGTGGGGAGCATATGGGCGGCCGAACTCGCCTTCAAAATACCGCGCTGGCTACATCGCCTACGCCGCACCGAGACGCCAAGGCTTTTGTGCGGCGGTGCGACACTTGCCGCCAGTTCGCGCCCGCAGCCTCCTCGCGTCCCGCCGCCTCCATGGATTGCGCCGCCCTTCGCCAATGGGGATGGACCTTTGGGGCCATTCCCGCTGTCCGGCGGAGGCACATCATCGTGGGGATAGACTATTTCACCAAGTGGGTGGAAGCCGAGCCCTTGGCACCATTACACCCGAACGGGTCGAGCAACAGATGGAAGAACATCGTGACCCGATTCTGCCCGCCTAACGTTATCATCACCGATAACGGAACCCGCCGCCACAAGACTCGGTTTTCGGAGTTCTGCGAACTTATCACATCCAATGAGGTTTAGCTCGGTGGCCCATCCCCAGACCAACGGGCTTGCCGAGGTAACCAACCGATCTATACTGGATGCACTTAGGAAAAGGACTCTGGGAGCCCGATCGAGCTGGGTCGACGAGCTCCCGAACATCCTATGGTCTCGCGACTACCCTCAAGACGGCCGGTGAGTCCCCAGCCTTGCATTCGGGCGTGGAAGCAGTCCTACCACCGAGTTGGTCATCCCAACATTCCGGTGGAGAACTACGAGGAGTCCACCTCGCCTGTGGAGTTCGGGCTGGCCTAGACCTGCTAGAAGAGCGCAGGGCTAACGCACACGTAAAAATACTGGCGTACAACAGAAGTGTGGCCAGGAGTTACAACAAGAGGGTGCGCCCTCGACCCCTCGGCATGGGCGACTTAGTCCTACGCAAGGCAGAAGTGAGCGACCCCGCTCACGCAAGGGGCAAGCTTGCACCCAAGTGGGAAGGCCCCTACCGAGTAATCCAAGTAGTCCGACCGGGAACGTTCCGGCTCGCGACTATGACTGGGCAGCAGTTCCCGAGGACTTGGAACGTCCACAACCTTAAGAAATATTTTGTCTAAGGACAAAACGGAAGTAAGTCAATACCAGACTCAGGCCATTAGAAAGAAGCTGGAGATTGTATTGAGAAAGCAAGTTTATATTATCAAAGAGTTTTGGGTTACAAAATGGGCCCCTAATGGGGAAGGAGTATTACAAAAGGTAAGGGAAAGCCCTCCAAAGATAAGAAAAGAGGTCTTCGTGCCGCAGGCGTCGGAAGGCCGCTGCCGAAGGAACCTCGCCAGCATGTCGACTTCCGATCTTCGGGCATGAGACGGCGATTCTCTCGACCGCCGAGCCCGGAGGACATGCTCGAACCGCCAGGGCAACTTTGTACCCATACTCATACGATACACGGCCCGTCCGGCCTGTGCCGAGGAGGAAGCCCTCCGACTTCTTATAGGCGTCGACTGCCTCCCGGTCCTTCTCTGGCCGACTCCCTTCCGCCGCGGCAAGGGCTTCCCCGGCCGCCTTCAGCTCGGCTTCCCTCGAGGTCAGCTTGGCGGCCAATCCCGAGGCCTCCTCCATCCGGAGGCGGTTCTCCAGCTTCAACATCCGGAGGTGCTTCTGCAGCCCCGCCTCGGTGGCCGAGGCAGCCTCGAGCTCGGCGGTCGACGCGTAACTTCCGCGCCATGTCCGCGCCGCTGCCGGCAAGAAGAACCGCCTGGGCCCGACCCCGCCGGGCCTCTCGAGCCGGGCGGCGAACTCCAAGTTGCGCCACCTGTGCCATGCACCAAGCGACCAGAGTCATGCACCCGGTCGAGGAGGGCCGTGGAGGAGGTTCTGCACAAGGAAAAAGAAAGCTGAAAGTGACAAACAGAGCTCAGCCAAGAGAATACATACAAAACGGTGCTTACCCACAACACCGACTTGGCAGACTTGGCAAGCAGCGCTTCCGTGGGGAGCGTGTATAGATCCCGAGCCATGTCGGGATGGAGCGCCCCCCGGAGGTAGCGGGCCGAGGGCTCTCCCCCGACCCACACCTTGTCCCCCCGGGACAGACCATGCCACCGGGCCATGAGAGGGTCGCTCCTCGGCCCCGAAGGGACCTCCCCCATCATTCGGGAAAGGAACGGCTCATCCTTCCCCGATGTGACCCGGCACAGGTCCTGCATGGCTGGAGGACGCTGGCCCTTCCCGGTCGCCCCCTGGCTGGGACCAGCTCTCGGCGAAGGGCTGGTGCCCGGTCGTCGACGCCACTGCCGGCACGCCGGCGCCTCCAGTCCACCACGCCCTGACCTCGCCTCTCTTCTCGGCGCCTCTTCGGCGGTGCGCTGGGAGCCACCCCGCCCGCTTGAGACCGCCGGAGAGCGCGGAGATGGTCCCCTGAGCACCCGAAGTCGTGGAAGGACCGCAGTTCACCAT
This sequence comes from Musa troglodytarum, assembly GCA_023547065.1. NCBI lineage: Eukaryota > Viridiplantae > Streptophyta > Magnoliopsida > Zingiberales > Musaceae > Musa > Musa troglodytarum. The sequence continues at coordinate 19,937,875 of CP097503.1, read as the reverse complement.
CCCCGCAAAGAACAATAGATATGTCAAGATAGAGTGTGACAAAGAATACAAAAGAAAGGCGAAACAACGACGGCCTACTCCGAGGGCGGACTTAGTCCGCCTCCACCACCCATCGCCCGACATGTTTCGGATGGCTTCAGAGGAAGGGAGGATTACCCTCAGCTGCTCAAGGTGAGCGCGCTCCTCGGCACTCAGCTTCGGGGCAGTGTTATCGATGGTCCTTGACGACCACCGAACCCCAAAACCCCAGTCCTCTTGGCATCGACAAAAAGAAGCGCCTCTTCCACCTTTGTTATTAACTCAAAACTCAACCCCGTGCGGCGTGCGGCGAAGTAGCCCCAAGACCCCTTGAAAGGCGGAGAGGAAGAGGTTGGTCGGAGGCGATATTGGCGTAATGGCATTCCCAGAAAGCCACCAAATACCGCCAGGAGTTGGGAGTAATCTGGGAAGGCGAAATCGCCACAGGAGATGCAAGACACGATGATTGGATGCGGGGGAAAGCGCGCAGCCGGCCTCTAGGGCATCGCGGTCGGGCAAAGCCCTTGGGAACCGGGTCAAAAGCCCGCTGTCCCGCCAGCGGGAGATTGAACTCCTCCGGGATGCCGTAGCGCCACCGGAGTATCCCCATCATACGCGCATCCAAGATGGAGTCTTGGTCGTGCGGCCACATTAAGGCCTCTAACGCACGCGCCGCTTCCGCATCAGAAGAAGTGTTGGAAGCAGGAGATGAAGGGAGAGCGGCCGGTTGTAACTGACGGAGAGGAGGAGGAAGAAGCAGAGGAGGAGGAAGGGGAAGGAAGACCCATCGCACACTAACCTATACTGGAAGAGATCGGCTGAAAGAAGTTAAAAGGCACCGGAGCCTATGGAGAATACTTGAAGGAAGACGAATGGCAGACAGGAGGAGAACTCACTGATAAATTGTGAGAGAGACGCGGCTCCCTATTTATAGAAAAAGGGGGCCTCGACCTTTCGCCTCCCGAGGCGGCAAAGATGACACCGCCACACCGCCCAATAGCATCACATCGGCGATCGGCGCCGGCGTCATATTAATGAAGAGCGGCGTGCACCCCTGTAAGAAACTTATCGACGCCAAAGCAACTCTCGATTCCAGCAACCGCACTATCACGAGCCGTTTTTCGAAGCGGCACCGCGGCGGTTCGGCTTTCTAGGTCTTGAGCGAGCTCGACCATCGCATTCTGGGCCTTGGCGCGCGGCCCCCATCCCGGCGGTTCGGCTATTCTGGTCTTCTAGGTCTTGAGCGGCTCGACCATCGTACTGGGCCTTGAGCGCGGCCACACGCCACACTCATCGGCGATTCTCGGTATTCTGGGCCTAGGCCTGGCGGAGCTCGGCCACACATCCCGATGGTTCGGCGACGCTTCTTCTAGGTCTCAGCGACGGCTCGGAATTCGGGCCTCGTCGTGGTATGCGTGACCTCGGCCCCCCTTGCCAGCGACATGTCGGTAGGAAGTTGAACATCGCTGCCCTTACCCGAGCACGGTGCATGGTCTCGGCGCTCGCCACCATTGGTCTTACGGTCCAGCGCAAGTTCCGCTTGATTACCCGGACGGCAGCAGCGAGGAATCGGGCGTCTCCTCGACCCCCTCTCCCTTCATCCCGAACGGTTTGGCTATTATGTTTCTCGTGTCGTGCGTGACCTCGACCCTTGCACCAAAAATGACGGGTGATGGCGAGGAAGACTCGACGCTGCCTCAACCCCGACTTCCGGACGTCGGCTTGCAAGGAGAATCGAGCGTCTCTCGACCCCCTTCCTTCATCCCGAACAGCGGTTCGGCTATTATGTTTTCTCGTGTCGTGTGCGTGACCTCGACCCCTGCACCAAAAATGACGGGTCGGGCGAAGGAAGACCGACGCGTCCTTAACCCACGACTTGGGACGTCGGCTTGGCAAGGAGAATCGGCGTCTCTCGACCTCCACTTTTTATCCCGAACGGCGATTCGGCTACAGTTTTCTGGCCCCGAGCCACACACCTCCCGAGCGGTTCGGCTATCGTGATTTCGCGTCGTATGCGTGACCTCGACCTAGTACCCAACGGCGGGTGCGAAGACTTGACATCGCCGCCCTTACCTCGAGCGCGCGTCGCACACCTCGATTCACGTCGGCGCGGCAATCGCCCACTCGCGATCTCAACTACATCGACGCGATTCGGCAAACGGAACTCGCGTCTCTCGACCTTATCGCGGCCGCACATGATCTTGAGCGACGCCGATCATCGGCAGGCGGTTGGTTGAACTGGTTCTAAGGTTCTCGGCCCCTACATATGATCTTGGCAGCGATCGCCGATCATCGGCATCCTAGGCCTTGAGCGGTGGCTCGCACTATATCGACGACCAAGGTGATAACTACGGGTCTTGAGGTTCCTCGACCCCTACTCTGCAAAGGATTCGGCCAATTATGACGCGACAGCGGAACCGCCGCCCGAGATCTCGATCGGCAACTGTGTTCTCGAGCAACACCTCCAAATTGGCCCGCAGGAGTGGCTCGAGGGGTAGTGATAGGGGTATTAAGTATGACGAGACATCGGGTCTTGGTCGTACACTCGGATGACGCCATCGCCTCCCGCCCTCCAACACGCGATTTGACCGCGACGCGTCGCTTCTCCTCGCGACGCCCCAACTACCCGCCCGATTGACCACGGCACCGACTGCGAGGTCAGGCCCGTCGCCACTGCAGACTGGAGCAGGCCCGTCCGACCTATTTAAGCCGAATGGTAAGATTGGGCGGAGGAGGTGGAGAAAGGGGAGAAAAGGAGAAAGGCGGATCTCGGACCGGATCCGAGAGATCTTTTCCTCTGAACACTGGCTCCACACAGAGAAACGGTCCGAGAGGTGAGTAGACTCGGACACCCCGTAACTCACTGGGAACGCCGACGACACAAAGGCTCTCTCTCTCTCTCTATCTCTCTCTCTACATAACACTCACTCACTCCCCTCCAACACTGACTTGGGCGTCGGAGGGGCGAGCGCCACCCGCCTGCAGCAGTCTTGCCCAGAGAGGCGCGCAGCCTTCGGAGAGTTCGACGGCGCGGCAGAGCCATCGACGGCCCGAACTGCAGGCGACCCGTGATCCGCGATGGGCCCCGTAAATCACGGTAAAAGTTGTTTCCCCTAACAACGGTCTACTAGTATTTGTTTATATACAAAAGTTTTCCTTGTCTATTACCTTTTATCCCAACAACTAATATCAAAGCAAGGTTTTGGTGATTTAATTTTTGTGTTTGAACATAGAGGCCGATAGTGTTTCTTGCATGATTAGTTTGAACGGAAACAATTGGATGATATAGAAACTAAGAATAGAAGATTTCTTGTATTACAAAATTTGTATGGACCTTTGCAAGGGGATAGTGCAAAACCCACAACTATAACAGATGATGAGTGGAAGAGGTTAGACCAAAAATCGATCGAGTTTATTCTGATGACTTGATGATAGTGTCTTTCACCATGTTTCTATTGAAAGTTATGCATATTCTTTTTGAAAAAGGTTAGAATGTCTCTATGAAAAAATAACAGCTGACAACAAAGCTTTTTTTTATCGAAATATAAAGAGGGTACTTCTATTGCTAAGCATTTGAATGAAATACAAAGTATTACTATCTAGTTATCTTCTATGAAAATATGTCTTGATGATGAGTTGCAAGCATTGTTACATTCTCAGTTCATTGCTAAAAAGTTGGGAGACACTGATGATTTCCCTTAGTAATTCTACGCCAAATGGTATTATCACCATGAGTCAAGTAACAAGCAGTTTATTGAATAAGGAGTTGAGAAGAAAGAACTCAGCAACATCTCAGATTGATTCACAAGTACTTATCTTAGAGTATAAAAGAAGGCCAAAGTCTAAAGATAGAAGCAGTTCACGTATGGGTAGAAGCAAGTCAAGATCAAGGAAAGATATTATTTGCTATAACTATGGTGAGAAAGGAAATTATAAGAATTAATACAAGCAACTTAAGAAGAGCAAGAAAAAGGAAAAAAAAAAGTAGAGTTATAGAGTCAAAAGAGAATACCATAGCTATAGTGCAAGATGGTGATTATTTGATTTTATCTCCTACTGATAATATTTTTTTCTTAAGTGTGTTAGGATCTCAAGTAGATAATTGACATAGGAGCTTCTTATTATGCTATATCACGGAGGGAGTTCTTTGCTATCTACAGGTCTAGAAATTTTAGTGTTATCAAAATGGGCAATTATGGCATGGTAGACATCGTTGGCATGGGTGACATCCACATAAAGACTAACTTTGGATGTAAGTTGGTGCTTAAACATGTGAGGCATGTGGTTGACTTATGCTATTAACTATACAACATTTTGAGCAATTAAATGCTATTTCAACATTGACATATGAGCAAGAAGGGACTACAAGCTCTTTCCAAGAGAAAGGTATTACCAGACCTCAAAGGTACACATTTGAACCCTTGTATTGATTGTTTAGCTGGTAAACAACATAGAGTTTCATTTGCTAGTCCTACTTTATCTAGAAAAATATATGTCTTGGACCGTGTTTATACAGATGTATGTGGTCCTTTGAGGATAAAACTTCTAGTGGTTCCTGATAGGGGTGTTAAGTATGACGTGACACCTGGCCCTGGGTCGTACACCCGGATGACGTCATCGCCCCTCCTGCGCTCCATTACTCCTACGATTTGATCGCCCGACGTCGCTTCTCCTCTGCATCGCCCCAACTACCCGCCAAGTTGACCATGGCACCGGCCTGCGAGGTCAGGCCCGTACGCCACCCGCAGACGCAACCGAAAGCATGCCATCCGTCCGACCTATTTAAGCCGAATGGGTAAGACAGGCATGAAGGATGAACACTCCGAGAGGTGAGTAGACTCAAACACCCTGAACACATTCTGGGGAGCTCGGCCGACGGGCGAGGGCTGACTTGAGCGTCGGAGGGGTCAGGCGGAGCATCCGACCCGCCTTGCTGCAGGTCTCGTTCCCGACGATCGAGCGTGGAGCTGCCTTTCGGAGGGGTCAGGAGGCGGGAGCAGGAGCCATCGACGGGCCCAAACCATACCGAGACGACCCACCGGTTCCCGGATTCCACGCCGCACGCCCCCGGGGGTCACGGTAAAAAGTTGTTTCCCATAACAAATTGGCGCTAGAAGGAGGGCCTCTTTGTCGAAGGTCTACCTGCTCCGCCTTTAACGACACATGGACGAAAGGTCGCTTCTGGGTGGCACTCTACGAGGTCCCATGACCAACCTCGAGGGACGATCCCGCCGCACCGCAGATCGCCATCGAGTTTATTTAACGACGCCGACTCCACCCGCCGAGTCGGGTTCCTCCGCTTCTTCCCCACACGTCACGTGAGGCTTTTCAAGACCTTTCCCAATGTGTCCGACTCGCAAGTGCCGCCTGTGCCATTCTCCTCGCCTACTTCAGAGTGAGAACCCTCCAAATGCCGAACCCTTCCCCGCATCATGAGGCGCCATGGCACCATCTTCTCCAGCCTTCCCGGTTCAGACGAACCCGAGCTCTGAAAACCTCGGACGCCCAACCCGAGGCGGTGTCCTCAGATTCAACAGATTTATTTCGGGCTTAACTTCGTTCCATCGCCCAGCGCCTAGATGAGGTGCAAAGGGACGTCCGTAAGTCCAAGGAGGAGCGGAGGGAAGAGCCCCACTGGGAGTCCCCGTCACGACATACGGAATACCCTGCCTCGAACTTCCGCCTCCCACCATCGACCTTATGATGGAGTCGTGATCCAGCCGGACCACGCCGCCGCTTCCGGCTCAAATGGCCCTATATGGAACTCCTGACGCTTTGATGTGCCACGCATTCCCACCACGCTGAAAGGATCCGCTGCGCATGGTACAGCACCTTAAAAAGTGGGACGGTGATATCCTTGAACACCGCCAAGGACTTCGAGCTACATTTTTGGCGCTTATGCGACCAAAGCTTTCATCGCGACTCTCCCGGGTTTGAAGCAAAGGAGGACGAACCCTCTCCCACTTTGTGCGAGGTTTACCACGGAGGTACGGAGTTATCTCGACGCTCACCCATCGTTATTGGTGCAGCATTTATGATGGGGTCGACCATCGAGGTTTTGGCTGGTCCTGGTGGAGCGACTTCGTCCCATCGCGGAAATGTTTCCAGCCGCAAGTCAATATGTGGCGCGAGACCGATGTCGGGAAGAAGGGAAGAACGACCGAGGGGGCATTCTACTCCATCCCGACGGAACGACAACCAGCGGAGTCCCCGCACTAGGACGCCGCGGGCACTCGACCCATACGCTGCCCGCCACCTCCCTTGAACGCGCCTCGACGCAAATATTTCTCCAGATAAAGGAGCGGGAATGCTCGTGCCGCCCGCCCGATGAAGGGCCGACGATACCGGCCGATCATCGGTATTGCCGCTTCCATCGGCAAAACGGACATGACACGGAGCAATGCCACGAGCCAAGCGCAAATTGAGGAGTCGATCCAAGAGGTCACTTAGATCAAGACTCCAAAGATCCACGGAACCATCCTCGCATCCCGGGCCCCGCCGAGCAACACATCGACGTAATTAGTGGGGCCCGCCGCCGAGGGCATAGCGCCGGGTCGAAGAGCTTACGCCCGCCGCTGCGACCGGGAATACCACCTCCTCCGAGCCAGAGATCACATTCTCGGGGGACATGGGAGCGACGGAGCATGATGACGCTACCGTGGTGTCGCCCAATAGCCAACGCCAGTCCGGCGATTATGGTCGACACCGCAGCTCGGCCGACATCCTTTACTTTCGAGGCCTTTTGAAGTTAGGTTGCCGGAAGCCCCGGCCCTTGCACTGGCACTCACCGCTTTACCGGCGACTCGATTTCACGGGCGCGTGACCCTACCATTGACTCCTCGGGATTCTCCAAGGCAAAAACTCGCTGGTGACTTTTCCGTGGTCGACTCCTACCGCATAACGCCATCCTCGGGCCGACCCACCTCAACAGTTAAGGGCGATTATATCCACATACCACCGACGCTGAAGTTTCCACCAAAGGCCGAGTCGGGAGGTCCGGGAGATCCTCAGAGTCCGCACGGTGTTACTTGACAGCGACTCCCGGGTAAGAGGAAAAGGCCGAGCAACCCTCGAAGACCCACGCGACGCAACGCTGCATCGAGCATCCCGAGCCGATACAACCCGGCGAATTAATATTCCACAAGATGACCGGCCCCGACGGACGGCCGGGAATCGCCCGACTGATGATCAAGAGCGGGCCAACTTATTAGCCTCCTCCAGAAAACACCGATGTCTTCGCCGATACCGCCGACCTCCCGAATCGATCTCGGTTTCTCAACACTATCCGCACATTTCTCGACGCCACGCAGAAGACAGACCCCGCCTCGCCCTCGAGCGCCAAAAGGTTGTGCAAATGGAGGTCGACAGTTTTGGCGCTCGACTTCATTGAGGAGGTCGTATCCTCTGGTCAGCCCAATGTAGTCCTCGCCAAGAAGCCTAATGGAAGCCGGAGGATGTGTGTCGACTACACCGATCTAAATCGTGGCTTGCCCGGCGATTGCTTCCTGCTCAGGATCGACTCTTGGTCGACTCAACCGCTGGCACGCCCGCTTCTCCTTCATGGACGCCACTCCTAAGCATAATCGATCCGGATGGCCCCCGAGGATCAAAGAACATACGGCCTTCCACACGCCCCAAGGAGCTTACTTCTACAAGGTCATGCTGCTCGATTAAAGAACGCGCGCCACCTACCAAAGGATGGTGAATAAGGTGTTCGCCACAAATAGGGCGAAACATGGAAGTATATGTTGACGACATGATCGTAAAAAGTCGCATGTGGGCTACACCTCGATGACTTGCGGAAACCTTCTACGCTAAGAAGATATGGGATGCGCCTTAATCCAGCCAAGTGCACCTTCGGCGTGACATCGTGGAAGTTCCTCGATTCATCATACACGAGAGGAATTGATGCCAACCCCGAGAAGATCCGAGCTCACCGACATGAGATCTCCAAGAACAAAGAAGGAGCTTCAATGCCTTAACGGAAGGATAGCGGCTCTGTCCCGCTTTTGTCCTTGGCCGAGATAAGTGCCTTCCTTTCTTCCGAGTCCTCAAAGATCCGAAGAACTTCCAATGGACGCACGAATGCGAGGAAGCCTTTCACACGCCTGGCAAAGACTTATCCGAGCTCCCCGCCTTACCTCGGTGTCTACGCCGAGAAACTTAAACTCTACCCGGCGGCATCTCGATGCAGAAGCTCAAGATCGTGAAGGAAGCTCCGACGCCAACATCCGGCTATTACACCACCCACGTGTGTTGCGTGGGCCGAGTAGCGCTTATCCTCCCATCGAAAGGTTGGCATTAGCGCTATCCTATCACCGGTTACGCCCCTATTTCCGTGCCCATACGATTGAGGTAATGACCGACCAACCCCGCACAAGTTCTTTCTAAGTTTGACGTAGCAGGTATGCGCTTCTAAAATGGCTCTGCGGAGCTATCCGAGTTCGACTCGCTACAAGTCGAGAACGCCATCAAAGCCTGTGCCTTGGCCGATTTCATCTCTGAGTTGACACACTAAACAGAGCGCGTGAGCAAATCCACCGAGATCGACTCGCACGCGGATGGGTCTTCCACTCAGGTGCCGCGCCGACTCATTCTCGAGGACCCCGACGACACGCCGAGCCGCTCTCCGCTTCTGCTTCGAGGCCACGAACAATGAGGCGGAATACGAGGCGCTTTTGGCAGGCCTCCGCTGGCAACCGAGATGCACCGAGAGCAGTCCATGTTCTCACGATTCTCAACTCGCCGAACAAGTTGGTGGAGAGTATCGGGCGCTGGATTCGACTATGTCCAAATACCCGACCAAGGTAAAAGCCCAAACCTCTAACTTTCCTCGCTTCACTGGCCCAGTGGTGCCTGTGTCCCAAAACGAGCGGGCGGACCTACCGCGGAAATTAGCCTCTGGAGCCGATCCAGAGGAACATCCCGAGGTCGAAGAGCTCACACCTGGCCGGTGGCCATCATGGAGATAGGGACCCTGAGTCCCGACCTCTCCACCCACGTGGATTCTGTGAAGTGTCAAATACAAGCGTGAGGGATCCTCGCCAGGATGAGGTCAAGGCACGGCGTCTGGCCGAACCCAAGCGTGGTATCGCGAGATTGGCGACCGGCTCTACAAAAGGTCGCTTTTCCCATCCCCATCGCGATGTTTAGATCCCGGCGAGGCGGAAGTGATTCTCGCCGAGGTTCACGGCGACTTGTGGGGAGCACATGGGTGGCCGAACTTTGGCCTTCAAAATACTACGCCAGTGGCTACATCGCCTACGTTGCACCGAGACGCCAAGGCTTTCGCGACGGCGCGACACTTGCCGCCAGTTCGCGCTCCCGCAGCCTCCCTCGCGTCCCGCCACTTCCATGGATTGCGCCGCCCTTCGCCAATGGGGAATGGACCTTTGGGGCCGTTTCCTCCACGTCCGCCAAATGGAGATATATCATCGTGGGGATAGATTATTTCACTAAGTGGGTGGAAGCCGAGCCCTCGCAACCATTACGACCGAACGGGTCGAACAGCAGATGGAAGAACATCGTGACCCGATTCGTTCGCCTAACGTTATCATCACCGATAACGGAACCCGCCACAAAGACTGGCTTACGGAGTTCACGCGACTTTATCAAATCCGCTTGAGGTTTAGCTCGCGGGCCCACCCTGCACCAACAAGCTCGCCGAGGTGACCAACCGATCTATCCTAGATGGACTTAGGAAAAGGACTTTGAAGCCCGACGAGCCGGGTCGACGAGCTCCCGAACATCCTATGGTCTTTGCGGACTACCCCAAGACGGCCGCGAGTCCCCTACACCGGCATTCGGCGTGGAAGCAGTCCTACCGAGTTGGTCATTCCAACATTCCGTGGAGAACTATGAGGAATCCACCTCGCCCAGTGGAGTTCGGCTGGCCTAGACTCGCTAGAAGAACGCAGGCCGACGCCAAGACGTAAAGATGCCGCGCATAACGAGTGTTGCCGGGTTATAACAAGAAGGTGCGCCCGACTTTCCTGGGATGGGAGATCTAGTATTACGCAAGGCGAAGTAAGTGACCCCGCCAACTCAAGGGCAAGCTTGCACCTAAGGGAAGGCCCTCACCACAGAATCAAAGTTGTCCGACCGTGAACGCTCCGATCGCGACTATGACCGGCAGCAATTCCCGAGGACTCGAACGCCCGTAACCTCAAGAAATATTTTGTTTAAGGGCCAAACAGAAGCAGGACAATATTTGACTCGGGCTATTGGAATGAAGTTGGAAATCATAACACCATAAAAAAGGGAATTGTATTATCAAAAGTCTTGGAGTACAAAACGAGCCCCCAGAGGGGAAAGAAGGATTACAAAGGTGAGGGAAGGCCCTCCAAAAAAGAAGAAAAAACCCCTCAAGCCGCGCCCGGAAGGGCCGTTGCCGAAGGGAACTCGCCGGCATGTCAACCCCTCGCCCCTGGACAGAGGTGAAGGGATCCTCTCAACCGCGAGCCCGGAGGGCACGCTGAATCGGGCCAGTGGCAACCTTGTACCCATACTCAGATGACACCCGCCCGTCCTGGCCCACCCGAGGAGGAAGCCCTCCGACTTCTTGTATGCCTCGACCGCCTCCCGGCCCTCTCCGGCGGCCGCCTTCCGCCGCAAGAGCTTCCCGGGCGGCCTTCACTCGGCCTCTCGGTCGCCTTGGCGCCAACTCCGAGGCCTCCTGCGGAGCGGCTTCTCCTTCTCCGTCCGAGAAGCTTCGCAGTTGGCCTCCGACGCCGAGGCGGCTCGAGCTCGGCGGTCGCGCAGACTTCCGCGCCATGTCGCCGTGACGCCGTGCAGAAGAAGAACCGCCGTCCGCACCCCGCTGGCCTTTCAGCCGGGCGGCGCAACTCGAGGTTGCGCCGCATCGCCACCAACCGACCGCGCTGCACCCGGCCGATGAGGGCCGTGGTGTAGTGGAGATTCTGCATAGAGAGGAAAGTGAAAATGGTGAACAGGCTTAGCCAAGAGAATACACGCAAGACTGCTTACCCACAACACCGACTTGGCCGACTTGGCGATGAGTGCTTCCGGCGAGGAGCGTGTATAGGTCCCGAGCTATGTCGGATGGAGCGCCCCGAGGTAGCCGGCCGAGGGCTCTCCCGACTCCACACCTTGTCCCCTCGGGATGCACTCATGCCACCGGGCCACCAGAGGGTCGCCAGCCTGGCGGGACTCGCCATCACACGGAAAGGAATGGCTGATCCTTCCCCGACGTGACTCGCATAAGTCCTTCATGGCCGAGGACGCCGACCCTTCCCGGCCGCCCTGGCCGGGCCCGCCTCGGCAGAGCGAAGCGCCTGGCCGTCGGTCTGCCTGGCGATGGAGCCACGTGCACCTCCAGTCCACCACGCCCTGGCCTTGGCCCTCTCTTGGGCGCCTCCTGTGAGTGCGCGGGAGCCGCCCCGCCCGCTTGGGAACCGCCGTAGAGCGCGGAGACGGTCCTGTCGGAGCACCCGAATTATGGAAGGACCGCAGGTTCACCATCTCTGCAAAGAGCAAGGATGAGTTAGAAACTAGAGTGCAGCAGCAAGCCCAAAGACGCGAGACAACAATAGCCTACCCCGTGAGCGATTTAGTCCCGCCTCCACAAGCCACTTCTCCGACATGTTGCGATGGCTTGGCAGGAAGGGAGGATTACCTTAACCGCCGAGGTGCGCACGCCTCGCATTGAGTTTCGGGCAGTTGTTATCAATGGTCCTCGACGACCACCGAACCTCAAACCCTACCCTTCCGCATCGACTAAGAAGAAGCGCCTCTTCCACCCTTTGTTATTGGTGGGGCGCCGCTAACCGGAACCCTGTCCGGCGGCAGAAGTATCCCCAGCCCCTTGAAAAGGCGGAAGCAGGAGAGAAAAAGGTTGTGAGTCGGGGCGATGTTGGCGTAATGGCATTCCCCCAGGAAAGCCACAAGATACCGCCAAGAGTTTGAGGTTATTTGTGAAGGCGAGATCCGCCACAAGGATATGCAAGATACTATGATTGGGTGTAGGGGAAGGCGCAGGCCGGCCTCTAAGGCATTGGCGGTCAGGGCAAAGCCCTTAGGAACCGGGTCGAAAGCCCGTTGCCCCGCTTCGGGGGCCGAAAGGCTATATTCTTCCGGGATGCCGTAGCGCCGCCGGAGGATCCCTACCATGGGCTCATCCAGGGTGGAATCTTGGTCGTGCGGCCACATTATGGCCTCTAGCGCACGCGCCGCTTCCGCACCTGAGGAAGGGCTGGAAGGAGGAGATGAGGGGAGAGCGGCGACATGGGTAGTGACAGAGGGGGAGGAAGAGGAAGAAGTGGATAAGGAGGAGGTGGAAGGAAGAGCCATCGTGCACTAACCTACAGTGGAAGGAATCGACTGAAGGGAGGCAAAGGACACCGGAGCCAAGGAAGAAAACTCGGAGGAAGACAACGGCAGGACTCGAGAGAGAAAACTCCACTGATAAAAAGTGATAGAGTGGCGCGGAGCTCGCTATTTATAGAAAAGGGGGCCTCGGCCTTTCGCCTCCCAAGGCGAGCGACAGCATGACGCCGCACATACTGACCCATAGCAGCGCATCGGGCAGTCCAAGCGCCGGCGTCATATTAATAAGGACGTGACGTGCCCACTGCCCAGGTAAGTAACTTACCCTATACGCCAGCGACCCCTCGATTCTAGCAACCGCACTATCGCGAGCCGTTTTCGAAGTGGCACAGCGGCGGTTCGGTTATCTAGGTCTTGAGCGGCGGCTCGACCACAGGTCTTCTTTGTCTTGAGCGGCGGCTCGACCAACGGTTATCTAGGTCTTGAGCGGCGGCTCGACCAACGGTCTTCTGGGTCTTGAGGTTCCTCGACCCCCTTTATCCCGAACGGTGGTTCAGTTATCATGGTCTTGAGCGGCGGCTCGACCACCGGTTCTCTGGGTCTTGAGCGGCGGCTCGACCCCTATACCCCGAACGGCGGTTCGGTGACTATGGTTTTCCAGGTCTTGTGCGGGCCTCGACCCCTTACTACCGGACGGCGATTCGGCAACGGGGGATTGAGCGTCGCCTCGATCCTTTATCCCGAACGGTGGTTCGGTTATCATGGTCTTGAGCGGCGGCTCGACCACCGGCTATCTGGGTCTTGAGCGGCGGCTCGACCCCTCATCCCGAACGGCGGTTCGGATGATTGGTTTTCCAGGTCTTGTGCGAGCCTCGACCCCTTATTACCGAACGACGGATCGGCAACGGGGAGTTGAGTGTCGCCTCGGCCCCTTACCCCGAACGGCGGTTCAGTTACATGGTCTCGAGGTTCCTCGACCATCGGTTTTCTGGGCCTTGTGCGGGTCTCGACCCCTGATTACCGGACGACGGATCGGCAACGGGGATTGAGTGTCGCCTCGATCCTTTATCCCGAACGGCGGTTCGGTTATCATGGTCTTGAGCGGCGGCTCGACCACCGGATTTCTGGGTCTTGAGCGACGGCTCGACCCCTCATCCCGAACGGCGGTTCGGATGATTGGTTTTCCAGGTCTTGTGCGGGCCTCAACCCCTTATTACCGAACGACGGATCGGCAACGGGGAGTTGAGTATCGCCTCGGCCCTTTACCCCGAACGGCGGTTCGGTTACATGGTCTTGAGGTTCCTCGACCATCGATTTTCTGGGCCTTGCGCGGGCCTCGACCCCTGATTACCGGACGACGGATCGGCAACGGGGGATTGAGTGTCGCCTCGATCCCTTATCCCGAACGGCGGTTCGGTTATCATGGTCTTGAGCGGCGGCTCGACCACTGGTCTTCTAGGTCTTGAGCGGCGGCTCGACCACCGACTTTCTGGGTCTTGAGCGGCGGCTTGACCCCTCATCCCGAACGGCGATTTGGATGATTGGTTTTCCAGGTCTTGTGCGGGCCTCGACCCCTTATTACCGAACGACGGATCGGCAACGGGGAGATGGGTATCGCCTCGGCCCTTTACCCCGAACGGCGGTTCGGTTACATGGTCTCGAGGTTCCTCGACCATCGGTTTTCTGGGCCTTGCGCGGGCCTCGACCCCTTATTACCGAACGACGGATCGGCAACGGGGAGTTGAGTGTCGCCTCGACCCCTTATCCCGAACGGTGGTTCGGTTACATGGTCTCAAGGGTCCTCGACCATCGGTTTCCTGGGTCTTGAGGTTCCTCGACCCCCTTTATCCCGAACGGCGGTTCGGTCACATGGTCTCGAGCTTCCTCGATCATCGGTTCTCCGGGTCTTGAGCGGCGCCTCGACCCCTTATCCTGCACAGGGATTCGGTCAATCATGTCACGACAGGCAGAACCTCCGCCCGAGGCCTCAGCCAACTACTCGTGCAACCGGGTTTCTCCGAGCACCACCCCCCGACCCTTAAAGACCGTCCCGCAGGAGTGGCTTTTGAGGGGGGGTAATGATCGGGGTGTTAAATATGACGTGACACCTGGCCCTGGGTCGTACACCCGGATGACGTCATCGCCCCTCCTGCGCTCCATTACTCCTACGATTTGATCGCCCGACGTCGCTTCTCCTCTGCATCGCCCCAACTACCCGCCAGTTAACCGCAGGCCGCCGCGAGGTCAGGCCCGTACGCCACCCGCAGACGCAACCAGAAGCATGCCATCCGTCCGACCTATTTAAGCCGAATGGGTAAGACAGGCATGAAGGATGAACACTCCGAGAGGTGAGTAGACTCAAACACCCTGAACACATTCTGGGGAGCTCGGCCGACGGGCGAGGGCTGACTTGAGCGTCGGAGGGGTCGGGCGGAGCATCCGACCCGCCTTGCTGCAGGTCTCGTTCCCGACGACCGAGCGTGGAGCTGCCTTTCGGAGGGGTCAGGAGGCGGGAGCAGGAGCCATCGACGGGCCCGAACCATACCGAGACGACCCACCGGTTCCCGGATTCCACGCCGCACGCCCCCGGGGGTCACGGTAAAAAGTTGTTTCCCATAACAGTTCCATTAATGTTCATGGCATCAGTGGTGTACTTTATTTTGTCACTTTTATAGATGAATTTTTCAGGAAAGTTTGAGCTTATGCTTTGAAGACCAAGGATCAGGTTATTGATGTCTTCAAAGAATTTTATGCCAGAGTTGAAAAGGAGATAGAAAGACAACTGAAATATATAAGATCAAATAATAGTGGTGAGTATATAGGATTATTTAATAATTATTGTACGTCATATGACATTCAACATGAGATAACAGTTCATAGTATACCTCAGCATAATTCAATTACAGAGAGGATGAGCCGCACCATCATAGAAAGGATCAGATATATGCTTTCATAGGCAAAGTTATCCAAAAGGTTTTGGGATGAGGCTTTGAGGACTACAATTGATATGATCAACTTATCTCACTATACAACCTTAGATGCTGATGTTGCATGTATGATCAAGGAAAGATATTTTCTATAGGCATTTGAGAGTGTTTAGTTGTCGTGCATTTGCATATGTTCTAGATAATGAGAGGTCTAAGCTAGATGGTAAGATAAAAGAATATATTTTTCTTGGCTACTCATATAATCAATTTGGTTACAAACTTTAGGATCCAGAAAAGCAGAAGATGTTTAGAAGCAGAGATGTGGTTTTCTTTGAGAAGCAAACCCTTAAGGATTTGAAGAAGGCACTAGCCAAGACTTATGCAGAATGCGTTAGGGATCGAGCGGCACTAGGAGGGGGGGGGTGAATTAGTGTAGCAGATAAATACGATAAACTTCGACGATTTTAAACGATTTTTGAAAACTTTATACGATGAAAATTATGCTTCAATTAAATCCACAACGAAAGATGCTTTAGAAGTAAATTGATTTGTAAAAAAGAGATGAGAAGGTAGAGCATCAAAGTGAAGATGGTTTACAGTAAAATAAATTACAAGAATATAAATGCAAATCGATTTATAGTGATTCGGTCATGCGACCTACGTCCACTCCCGATTCCTCTTCACTTGAGACCACCGACTTTTCACTAGCTATCCTCCTTCCAACTAGCGAGGATGAACTCCTTTATAACACCTCTCCTTTTGACGGACTTAGGAGATAACCCTTACAAGGCCTCTTACCCCTCTCTTGGACTAAAACCCACTCAAAGCTTAAAGGGAAGATTTTGATACTATTTCAAGAGAGTTTTCCTTTTTTCTTTTTTAGTTCTAGACATCATTTCAATCATGAATGAGAGGGGTATTTATAGGCCTCAAGAAGATTCAAATTTGGAGCTCAAATTTAAATCACTTTTGTTTTTCCTAGTGCTGGCGGTGCCACCGCCTGTCAGTCTGACACTGATAGTGTACTGGATGATACCACCACCTAGGCTTGTTGCCCAATAATGATACCATCGCTCATCCCGGTGGTGCCACTGCTTGGGCTCTCGGGCTCTGGGCAATGCCACCGTGTAATATCTTTCATTTTTAAAAATTTGTAAGGGGGCCTATTTATAATGTAAGGACCAAAATTATAAAAATAAGGATTTATTTAATAATCCTTTAGCACTAAATATTTTTATATTAAAAGTTAGTGCTAGGGACTAAAATGTGAATACTAATACTTACATAAGATTTATAAAACATTTGTATTCAGTTGGCATGGAGGACATGTGGCATTAACAAGGATGAGCCACTTGTATTTATTCTAAAAATGACACCTAAATCTCCCTTGCCACCTCACTATTTTAGCATGAGCCAAACCTAAGCAATTTAAGATACAATTATGGGAAGCTTTACAGCTAACTAGAGAAGAGGAGAAAAAAATTGAAGAAGAAGAATTTTTGTCTTGGCTTAAGACTTTGCATCAATTCCCCCATATTTGAAAATCAAAATTTTTTAAGGCAAGTGTTCTAACCTCATCCTAGAGATAAATTTTGATTTCTATTTTTATCTTGATTCTGAAAAACTTAGAATATTGTGGCTTCATATAAGATATCTATGCCATTTATACATCAAATGTTAAATCTGAAATTTTTTAGATTTTGACCTTTTAGTACTCTTATGGTTATAACTTTTTTTACCAAGTTCTGATTTAGGAAAAACCTCTTTCACACAAAAGTAAACTTATAGAGATTTCATTTGATATAAAAATTGGAAGATTCAGAGTTAGTTTGCCTACCTAAATATATGAATGAATAGATCTCATAAATTTAGTAAAATAGATACTATAATTTCTAACCTTCTGTTATTAAATTATTCATAACTCTCTGGTGAATATTTTGAATTATACAAAACTTATTCTTTGGAAATTAGATTTATATATCTTTCTTTTAACATATAATTTGAAAATTTTGAAGTATATTTACCTACTGAAAGATTTATTTAAATTGATTCTATTAATTCTGTAAAACAAAGATGATAGATTTATATATCTATCTATCCTAACTTCCTGTTAAGAACTCAAAAATTTACAAATCCAAGTTTATCTAAAAATAGATTGATACAGATTTCCAATGAAACTATTTTGAGCAAATTAGAGTATAATTGGTTACTCAAACAATTCAGGAAATGTACCACTCAAATTTTACTAGAATTAAAATTTTGTTGAGTTTTGCCTATTCAAGCTTGATCCTATTGGAAATTTGATTTCTGCTAAATTCTTCTTTAATTAAGCTTTATATTAGTTAAAATTCTTATATTGTTCATCCTAAAATTATTTGTATACTTGAAATCTATTATGTAATGTTCATGTTAGCACTATCTTGTTTCATAAAGGTACACGCATATTTTCGTTATTGCACATGTGCTTCCGATATGTGCTAATATTATTGTTCATACTACCCTTTTGTACTTTGGTGTCTTGGGAGATAATTTAAACTTTTGCCAGAAATGATAAAGGTATTATTTGGACCTTTGCCAGAAATAGTAAAGGGTGTATGCTTAGAGCCCCCAATGCTCTGCCAGCCCCCTCTGGCTTCATCCAGATATTGATGTATGACACTCCCAGACATGGGAGATTCTATTTGAGATCCCACTGCACTCTCTGTGTTTTTGATATGATATCTAAAGCCTTACTTATGTGTTTATATGTGCGCTTTGGTTGAGAATGAAATGAATGAATATCAGATATGACATTTGAGCTTATATTTTTGATTTATTCTTCTGATATGCTCTGAGATATGCCATTGTTATCCTTCGAAATACGTTTTGAAACCATTTCATATGCTATTTGATATATTCAGAAATGTTTCATCTATTCTTGATTTGCTCCGAAACATTTCATATGCTATTTGACATATTCAGAAATGTTTCATCTGTTCTTGATTTACTCCGAAACATTTCGTATGCTATATAATATATTTAGAAATGTTTCATCTGTTCTTGATTTACTTCGAAACATTTTTATATGCCATGAATATGTTAGTCACTTGTTGAGCTCTGTTATGCTCACTCTAATTGCTATAACTTTTTTTTAGGTTAGCTTATCGGTCTCTAGAATGTTTAAATTGGGTTTAGGAAGAGAATGATAGAATATTTTTAGGTTAGCTTAATGGTTGATAAGTTTTGTTGTAAAAGAATATTTTATGTTTAAGGAAATGTTTATGATAAATATGAACTTATGTGTTTTGTAAAAGTTAAAGAACCTATATGTTAGGATTTGGAATGTTAAGTTTAATTTGAATAACAATATAAACTATAAGTAAAGATTGGTTTTGAGATTATATGGATTTCCCACACTTTGGATTTATGATGCGGATATTATTTTATTGAGTTTATTTTGGATTTTTTGAATCAACGAATGAAGTGGAGTATGATTTATGGAACTATCTGAGGTTTCTGAATTATGAATTTAAGTGTTTAAATATTGATCTGAATGGTTCTTAGTATCCTCAAATTGTTAGAATGGATCCTGGATTAAATTGTTCTTAAAATTTTAATGTTATAGAATTTTAAGATAAGGTCACACCTCTTGAATGAGATTAAAAATTCGAGGGGCATGACACACCACCCCAGCTTGGGCGGTGCTACCACCTGGGCTCTTGGCCATTGGGCGGTGCCATCGCCCGGGCATTTCTAGCTCACTAGTTGGGCCTTAATCTTGGTCCAAACCAGCCTAAGACAAGGCCCAATTGGCCCCTACTTGGGTTATAAGATTAACACATAATACTAATCCAAATTAATATATTAACTATAAAATTAAAGATATTTCTTAAGCTATTACAAAGTCCGATAAGTCAAGACTTCTTCTAACGAGCTTCCGGTGAGCTTCCGGTGAACTTCCAATGATCTTCTGACGAACCCTCGAAAACCATTCTGCAGACTCCCTGCAAGCTCCTAGACTTTACGATGATCTTGGCGAGTTTCAACGAGCTTTTTTGGCAAGCTCCGATCTTTCTTGGCAAGCTCTGCGAACTTTCGACGAACCTTCCGGCGAACTTCCGAAAACCCTTCGGCAAGCTCCCTGCTCGTTCTCTACTGCTCCGTAGCACTCCCAATGAATCTTGAACTTCAAACTCCCAACAATCTATCACACTTGTCTTCTGGCACTTTGTTTCACTTTACGTCTTCATCGTTATCGTAGTTAATCTTGCACACACATAAATAAAAATTCTACTTCGATCTAGATAGTTATTACAACGTGAATTGATATTAAGTTACTTGGCACGTCATTGGTCGATGCTTCGTTCGATTCTTTGGCACATCATCCTCTCTTGCATTTTGTTACCCAATCAATGGTTAATCTCCGCAACCCCGATATCCTTAGCGTAACACACTCTTCTTGGTTCGATGCCCGATGTACGAAGCCTTTTGCCGATTGTTGACCGAACCTCCAGCTCGACATCCAATATCCTGACATGATGACCCAGCACAACATCAATTCCTTCAACATCAATTATCTAAACCTGATCGATAGTAGACCTGCATAACTCAAAACACAATTAGATAATAAAATAATAATCAATTAGTTTCATCATCAAAATCCGAGATTCAATAGAAGGATTAGTATATTGTGACCCAATTACTCCTTTAGTATATCAGGGTAATGAGGGAGATGTGAAGGAAGATAGTATAGAGCCAGATGTTAATCTACTCGCAGGACATGTTGACCAAGAAGAAGTTGAGGAGCAGCCTCCCACAAAACCTCAATTGAGAAGATCTTTTAGACAATGTCAACCTTCCAGAAGATACTCTACAGATAAATATGTGATGCTTACTGATGCAGGTGAATCAGAGAGTTACCAGGAAGCAGTTGAAAGTGAGCAGAAAAAGAAGTGGTTAATTGCTTTGTAGGAAGAGATGGATGCTCTGTAGAAGAATTACATATATGATTTGGTGCAACTACCTAAGGGAATGAAGGCCTTAAAGAATAAGTGAGTTTTTAAGTTAAAGACTCAAGAATATTATTCTCAACTAAAGTACAAAGTTAGATTGGTTGTGAAAAGCTTTGGTCAAAAGAAAGATATTGACTTTGATGAGATTTTTTCTCATGTTGTTAAAATATCTTCTATTCATGTTGCTCTTAGTATTGCTGCTAGCCAGGACTTGGAGGTTGAGCAGTTAGATGTGAAGACAGCTTTCTTTCATGGTGATTTGGAGAAGGAAATTTATATGAAGCAACCAGAAGGCTTCAAAATCAAAGATAAAGAAAATTTTGTTTGTAAGTCAAGAAAGAGTTTATATGAGTTGAAGCAAGCTTCAAAATAGTGATACAAAAAGTTTGATTCATTTATGACTAAAAATGGATATAAAAGAACGGCTTCAGATTATTGTGTGTACATCAAACAATTTGGTGAGGATTTTATTATTCTCTTACTTTACATTGATGATATGCTTATTTTTTATAAAGATATTTGTACAATTGACAAGTTGAAGAAGGAACTGAGTGAGTCCTTTGTAATGGATATGGGGCCAGCAAAGCAAATACTGGGCATGCAGATTTCTCATGACAAAAAAAAAAAGAAGATTTGGTTATCACAGGAGAAATATATTGAGAAGGTATTAGAAAGGTTCAGTATGAGTAATGCAAAGTCAGTTGGTCCTCCTCTTTCAGGTCACTTCAAGTTGTACCCAGAATAAAGTCTGTTAAGTGATGAGGAGAAGGATAAAATGCAAAAGGTTCCTTATGCTTCAATAGTTGAAAGTTTAATGTATGCAATGGTATGTACGAGGTTGGACATCGCATATACAATGGGTGTTACTAGTAGATTTCTTACAAATCTAAGTAAAGAACACTGGGCAGTAGTGAAGTGGATCTTGAGATATCTTTTAGAGGAAACTCTAAGGTTTATTTAAGTTTTGGAGGTGGACCACCTGTGCTAATGGGTTACACAGATGTATATATGGCTAGAGATATTGATACGATGAAATCCACATCAGGTTTTTGTACTTACTTTTGTAGGGTGAGCTGTGTCATGGCAATCAAGATTACAAAGGTGTATTGGTCTCTCTACTACAGAAGTAGAATATATTGTTACTACAGAGGTTTAGAAAGAACTGTTATGGATGAAAGAATTCTTATAAGAATTGGGCTTGAAACAAAAAAAACTATATGGTGCATTGTGACAATCAGAGTGTCATCCATTTATGTAAAAACTCAACTTTTCATTCCAAGTTAAAGCATATATATGTCAGATATCACTGGATTCGAAATATACTTGAAGAGAAGCAATTGCAATTTCAGAAAATTTATACATATGATAATAGAGCAGACATGTTAATAAAGACTTTACCGAAAGATAGGCAAGAGATATGTTAATAGTTGATCAGTATAAATTTATACTGAGGAGTCATAGGACAGCCTCCCTTATGGGCTGAAGGGGGAGGTTGTTGGGCAGGCAACCCAATTCAGCCCATATGAGCTTTATCAGCCCATAGCTCATTCCCTTTTTTTAACCTAAATCCTAATTAGATTATGGGATAATGATGGCTACAAAAATTAGAGGAAAAATCCCAACAAAAGGATAAAATTTTTTCAGCAACAAAAGGGATTCAAAGAGAGGAGAAAATAGAAGAAAAACAAGAGAAAAGGAAATGGAAGAAGATAAGGAACACATAGAGACTGTTCTCATTCATCCAAACAGTTTTCTCATCTCAAGTTAGATTAGATTTACAGTGATTTTTTACTGTGATTGCTTGGGGATATTTTGGATATTGTGCACAGTGACGTGATCCTTGTATTCTAGTTATTCTCTTGTGATTGTTGCTTGGGTTTTGGACAAAAACTTTGAGAATTATATATTCATTATTTATATAGTGGATTTTCTCTAATTTATCCTATGATTTTTACCCTTCACGTTGAAGAGGTTTTTCATATAAATCTTAGTGTTCTTATTTATTGTGATTTTTGTTTAGTTCTGTTATATGTTACAACTTACTAGTATTTGTTTATGTACAAAAGTTCTTCCTTATTTATTGTCTTTTATCCCATCACCGTAAATATGGATAAGGATAAACTAATGAGTTCGGATATTAGTAGACTGTATAGACGAGTTATCTATCCGAATAATACTCTTATCGACCTATTAGTAATAAGTAGATCTACGCCAAAAAAAAAAGTAATGTATTAAGAAAAATTGATACAAGAGGTCGTCATGAATATACAGATCCGTAGATAACCAATGAGATGATAAGGAGATAATTAAAGGTGAAAAAAAATATAATTAACCTCATCTTCGTCCAAATAACTCTGGATTATCTTATTAGGAAAGAAAATCCATGGTCATCGAGGCATCATTATTGGTGGTGTGGGGTGAAGTTTTACATAGATGCTTACCCATTCTTGATGCTTACATGTTACAAAATCCTAATATGATTTGCTTATGATATTTTAATCCTTTTTCCAGCACCAATCTATTATGGTAGATTTTGATTCCTTTTAGTGCATATTGAAAGTTTGGTAGCAAGAGATCATAAGATATCCTATAAAATTACAAGGACATACTTGATAAAATCTTTTATCATTCTATGATGTTTAATTAGCATCGAGAATAGTAAGTAATCTTCTGAGGACACTTTAATGCTTTTGCTGACGCTGCTCATTTTGTCCTCGATCTTTGCAAGACAACTTAGCAAGAAGAAGAAGAAGAATATATTTCCACGCCGTTCGATGCTACAGAGACTTAGGAAGAAGAAGAAGTTTCTAACAGCAACAGTAGAACTACTGCGATGACAAGTAGATGAACATGTTCCGACTCGTGTGGCCTTGCCGTCTCCCACCAAGGATGTGGTGGTGGTGGTGGTGGTGGTGCCAAAAGCCAAGGAGTCGTCAAATCATTCGGACGCGGAGATGACAAACAAAACAAGGAAGAACACGCCAAAATCATCCATCACAGTGAATAACGATCCAACTCTGTTTCCTCGAAGCAGATGAAAGGATAGGATTGGCAAAGCGCTACGGAACCATCCACAGGAATGATCGCAAGCTCAGCCCACCAAAAGCAAAAGGTGGCGTGAATGGTGCAGCATTTTGATGCCTTCCCTGCACGCCAACTCTGCACATCACCATCACATGGAAGCCGGGAAAAGTGGCGTCTGATGACTTCCACTCGTCGAGCAAAAGATAATGCTTTTGAGTGGAAGTGGAGAGAGCAGTCCATCGCAGAAGAATTGATGTGGCTACTAAATTCGCTGCCATAATGCGAGTTTTGTTGATGAGGAATCAGTGACTGTGATTCCCATGGAGCAGTTTGATGGTCGAAGGAGAGGAAGGCAATGGCGTCACCTGTGAGGAGCTCGGATGGTGTTGCTGACCTCGGTCTCTGTTCTTTCCTATGACTATAGTGATGAAGGATCCATCTTCCTCTTCTGGGACTGTGGGACGTGAAACAGCAGCAGGAGGAGGAGGAGGAGGATGAGAAGGATGACCGGTCTCTTCTTCCATCAGCTTCTTCTTGTGTAATTTCTCCTCGGCGTCCTTCAGAAACTTGAACTTGGGAGGTGGCGACGACCACATCCTGATGAGTTCTTCTTCCTTGGAGGACTCGAAGAGGGGTTGAACCCACTCTGCTTGTAGCGATCGAAGGGAGTCGGCGCCGGAGAGAAGAGAGGGGGAGAAGGGAGCGGTGTCATGAACGGGGAGTCGGAAGACAGGAACAGATCATTCAAGCTCTTCCCTCGGGAGCCTTTCCTGCTCCTCCCGCCTCTGGACCTGCTACCTCTCGGACTCCAAATCCTCCTTCGATTCCTCCTTAATGGTGAAGAGAAGCCTGGGAGGCCCCGGGAGGCCATGAAACCTCATCAGCTCCGCCTCCACGGTTTCCTCCCCTCGGAGCGGATTCAGAAGGAGGTCTTTGCCTTCCGGCTGTCCTCACCGGAACAAGAAGTGACATCCACCCGGTTGGGTGCTGCGAAGCTCGAGGAATGCGGCTTCTTCCAGCAGAAGAGGTGAAGAAGTTCTTCGGCAGGGCAACGAGCCCTGCGGCGGTCCTCCACGTCTCCATCGCTCACCTTCCTCCACCAGAACAAGTAGCACAGCTCTGCAACAAGAGCCAAGAACAGGCAACCTGAGACGACGCTGAAGCCCATCCCCAGACCGCTCAAAGATCTCATCTTTCTCCTCAAGATAACATGAGCTTGCTGACGGTCAACATCTCCCTCGAGAAGAATCTAAGAATCCAAGAGGAGGAAGCACGATTCAGAGGTTAAAGAAGGAAGCCAAGAAACATCCGCAGGTGGACAGCTAATCATGGGTGGCAAAAACAACAAAAAAGGAAAATTACAGTGAAATAGAAGAAGGAACTCATCATCTGCTCGGATCAAATTCATTGCAGGATCCTTATAAACCCGAATCGAGGGCCACCGAAGCCACAAACAGATTGCATCTTTACCATCAAGATTGGATTTTTCTGCAGATTTCCATTCCCAGCCACTCTCCAAGCCGGAGGGGGTGCCACTCCAGCTGTACTCTATTCACCCATTACACCTTCTTCGCCCATTTCAATCAATCGAAATGCTTGAATGTTAGCGTTCGAATCATCTGTTGACGCGACTTCCATGTCAGCGGCAAGCACACGCCTTTCTGCCCATCAAAGGAACACGTGGAGCGCCTCCCTCTCGTCGGATGCTGCACGACTTATCGAGCCGGGAATTTGCACGAATCGTAAGACGCGTGAACGGTTGATCTCGGCCACTTCAAATTTGAAGTTGACCATTGACCAGTCGCGGCATGTAGAATTATGGCAAAATTTTACTCTATTCAAATTTGAACCTGATTAGAGTCCATTTCAATGTTTATTTTTCTATTTAAGATCATCTCATAATGCAATTTAGATGGATCAGATAGATTTAAATATTCAGAAAAGGATAAATTTAATTAAATAGATTGGATGGGACTTTGATAAAGAGTGATAAGAATGGACCTGTTTAGCATCACGATCTCTACATCATAAAAAAAGTTACGATCTCATAATTTTAGCAAAACATTATATTTGATTTTATTCATCATAATATCTCGATGTAATTTTTTAAAGTATAAAGATTACGATGTTAATTGAGTAAAATTATAAGAAAAAATATACAATTAGCTCTAAGAAGGGTGCGATGACAAAAATGAGAAAGGCTTAGAAAAATTCTAAAATGATAGGCAATACTAAGGAGAAGTTTGGTTTTGTTGAAAATATTTATTAAATAAAAAAAGGGGAATTCAAAGAGTTGAGTCAACTTATAATTTAGAAGTATAAAATTTCTGAATTAAATTAATATTAAAATTTAAAATATATTAATATAAGTTTGATTTAAACTCGTCGTTATTCAAGCTAGATAGATAAAGTTTACTCTCAATGAGTCAAAATTAAATTAAAAAAAATGAGCCATGACTAATAAATATGGATAAGATAATTATCTTTAAGCCAGGTTAAAAGCCTTAAGAATAAGGGATTAGAGAAGGAGACGAACTAAATGAATGGCTTTATATTGTTAAGGGTTAAAAAATAATCGTGTTACATATATTAAGTTTCATTCATAATTTAAAATTTTTAATAATTTTTGTTAAATTATTGTCAAATCTAAAATAGCATTTCTAGGTATTTATCGTCGAGCCGCAAATTCATGCCCCTATATGAAGTAATTTTTTTAAAAAAAATTTAATTATATGTTAAAATTATTTTTTCAATTACGACCGATCTCTATTCCAAAATAAAATTTTCTATTAGAAAATTCTCATGAATCTTTTAATAGATTATGTTCCAAACTATATGTACATTATATTCCAAATCATATTAAAAAAATTCTTATGAACGATTACATTATTAAAAATAAATTGTACATATTTTCTTTGTTATAACAACAGCTTTACAATATATGACATCTGGACTTAAGAAACAAATAGACAACCTAAACCTCTCGACTAATCTAAATTCCTAGGAATCATTACAATTAAAGCCTAAAAGATCAAGTTTTTCTCATCTAACAATAGTACCAATCTTCTCACTCTCTCATCAGGCACAACAAAAAGGATGATCAATAATAGAAAATTGAGATTCCATCCAAAGAATAATAACAATCATAATAATAATCAGAAACTAGAGTTTTGAATTGGTAGTGCAAAACTGGTTTTCTCATCTTGAAAGATCACTTGTTTGCAGGAGATTCCACCATCAAGAAAACTTGATGGGAAACTATGGCTTTGAAACTGGTAGTGTAAGAGAGGTTTCCTCATCTTAGAAGGGTCACCTGTTGACTCTTTGTAGGGTTGGCATGAGGATAGGATGAGGTAAAAGAGAGGATGGCATGAGGTGTGCTTTGAAAAGCATCAATTCACAAGTGGAAAGGCCTTCCAAATAAATGCAGACTATTATTTCACAAGGACTCTGAAGCCTATCATTATCTCATTGTTGAAGGAAAATGAATTTATTGGGGGTGGAATCTTTAGACGAAAAGGGAAAAAAAATTTCAATTTATTAGTGCCAAATTCTTTACCATAAGAATAACTCAAAATCAAATCTTGAAATTTCCCATGCACCCTTTTAAATAAATCTTGAGGACTTTTCTCTACGCATCGTCTTATCTTTTCTAAATTTGTTTAAAAAACTTGACGTTTTTTTTAAATTTCATTTCTCTCCTTGTCAAGAGATAGAAATATATATATATATATATAGGGCATTTATACTACAGTTAAATCCTAATTTAGGAAGGATTGGTCTACTTGAATCCCTAATTCTTTAAGTAATTTTGTTCTCGAACTAATTTGAATACTCGACAATTTTAACACTCTATGGGTTCAGGAATGGGAGGATGTTGATCGGAATGGTAGTAGCCAAAATATTTTATTGTGGTGGCTAAAATAAAAAAAAATAAAAAAGCTTATTATTTAGAGTCATTGTTACTATTGATAATCATTTTATTATTCATAATCTCTTAAAATTAATCAAATAATATTTTTCCTATGTACTATTTCACTAATTTTGATTTTATCTTTTTTTCCTTCTTCACAACCTTCATGATTATTGTTGCACATCTTATCATCGTCGATGCCCCCTCAGCTTATGCTCCCTTTCACCGATCATCACTCTTTACTTCATGCTCCCTATCGTGGAACGTTGCCTCTCAACCCGTGCTTCTTGTTTGCTAATCATCGCCTCTCACCTTTGCGTTCTCTACCACTGATAGCTATTTCTTTCAACCTATGCTTCCTACCTTCGATGCTTCCTTAGTGTATGTTCTATGCTACTACCATCTAACTCGCACTCCAATATTGCTTGATGTCTTCTAATCCTGTTCATCACTTATAACGAGGAAGAGAAAGAAGAATAAAATGAGTGAATTTATATCCACTTACAAAAGGGTAGTTTTGAAAGAAATATTAATTTTTTTAAAAAAATTAAATTGTGAACACCAAAGAATGAGTTATAAAAAGTAATCTTCAAAATAAAAAAGTATCAATTGATAAATACCCAAAATGTAAATATTTTTTAGAAAAATTATCCTTAAGCATGTTATCTAAAAAAAATATATATACTAGACTTTTACCAAATGACACTCTCCTAAATAATTTTTACCTGCATTTGATAAAAAAAATACTTCTTACCTCCATCAATAATCTTCAAATTTCATCCATCAAGGAGAAGGAGAAGGATATTTTTATTAAATTAACAACCTCATTTAATAAACTATTTAAGGAAGTATCGTTTGATAAAAGTCGGGGGCTTTTTAAGGTAAAATGGCAATTATCCCTTTTTTTTAATCTTATATTTACAATTTTGTGCTTGTTTTAATGACCTTTCCAAATTCCACTTCTCCAATTCCCCCCTTCTTCCTCCTTTCCTCCTTTCGCTTCGCAGCGCTTCTCACCTCGCCTCCATCCCCATCCAATATAAATACAACCTCTCCCGTCTCCTCTTCTCTCCTTCCCTCGCTTCTCTCGCGCACCGACCGAACGATCGATGGCGGCGTCAAGCCAAGCGAGCCTTCTGCTCCAAAAGCAGCTCAAAGGTACGGGCCGGTCGATTCTTGTATAGATTTGTCTTGCCTAGGGTTTCGATCGAGGGATTTGTCGTGATTTGTGGTTCGTTCTGGTGGTTCTTGGATCAGATCTCACGAAGAATCCGGTGGACGGCTTCTCTGCCGGTTTGGTGGACGATAAGAGTGTCTTCGAGTGGAGCGTTACCATCATGGGGCCGCCCGATACGCTCTAGTGAGTATGCCCGCCGGAGTCGAAGATTTTTTGGTGCTCTTCCTTTTCTTGTTCTCGTTGTGATTGTTTTGGAGACTCTGTCGATGACCGGTTGAGTTAGCTGTCATTGTGGCCAAGTTGTAGGTTCCGATTGCCCGTAATTTTGGTCCATGGGTTGGCTCGAATCCGTCGAGCTAAGGATTGGGGTAGCCACCATGGCATCAAATCAAGCAAATACTGTCTTTATGGGTTTTCTTCATCTCAACTAACTAGTAACTACATCATCGAGGCCGACTCCTTTAGAACCTCTTGTTCGATTAGACGCTGAATTCAAGAGGTTCCTAATCTCCATGGAATTTCTTTAGATATCAATGCCAAAACAATACATAAATTTCTTCAGAAAACCTAACAGGGAAGGAGCATCTTTGATGAACCAATAAATGACAGCGATGAACATATCCTCAAATTTCGGTGTTCTCAGAAGAAATTGGTATATGTTCATAAGCAAGAACTTAAATAGTTTTTGTAGGAGAAAATTGTTTACTCGGTGATGATTAATTCGTCGATAGGAATTGGGCATTGCCTTTTTGGAATCTGCTTAATTAATTCTTGTTTATCAATTTTGCAACCAAAGAACAGCAAGAAAAATCCATGAAACAGCGAATCTAATGTCCCATATAGGATGGATGAGGATTATCTTGCTATATTCTGTTGAATGGTATCTGTAGGATGCTGCACAAAATTATGTACTTCTTTGTGAGCATGCAAGAATCCTATGAAGTTGTTTTGGTGTTGTGATCTAGAAAACCCACAAAGACAGTGTTTGCTTGATTTGATGCTATGGTGGCCACCAATAACTCATCTGCTTTCTTTGCACCAGAGATTGTTCTTGATTGATTTGATAATGTGTTATATAAGTTTCAGAACCAGAAAAGTAGTGAGGAAAACTAATTCGGTTCGAATCTGCACTTCTTTTTTTTTTTTTGTGCATCTTTTTTTTTTCATTTTTGTGAACCATGATTTAACCTATTGGATAGCTTTAAGCGACGTCCCTACTAGCTTATCTAGTTCATTAATCGGTCCTCAAGACATTCCACTTGTCTTTGTTTATGGTATTGCTGGTGGTGGCATGCCAGGAATCCTATTTCTTCTAAAATTTTATGCATTTTAGAGTTATTGGTCAATACTTTTGGGGGGTAAATATAAGACTTATCCATCTTTGTTTTACTATCACTAATGTCATCCCATTGCAGCGATGGTGGTTATTTCAATGCACTCATGAGCTTTCCTTCCAACTATCCCAACAGTCCTCCAACCGTTCGCTTTACATCAGAAATGTGGCATCCAAATGGTTCGGAATTAATTCATGTTTATTGAAGCTGGGTATTGTCTCCATGCTGTATGTGTCCTGATCGTTATGTGAATCCCAGTTTATCCTGATGGCCGTGTTTGCATATCGATTCTTCATCCACCTGGTGATGACCCAAATGGCTATGAACTTGCTAGCGAGCGCTGGATGCCCGTACACACGGTATGTGATACTTCCCGAGGGTTGCTTTTGATGTTTGTGCTAGTCACTCTAAATATTTCTTATGGCCTTTTAAACATCGTCGACCAACATTTTCTGAATGTTTTCTAGGTAGTATTTTATGTATTATTACACTTGACATTATTGTGCTTAACAAATGGCCATGCAAAATGCTAGATAATTCTGAATTTCTTGAATATGCGCATGCTTTTCATTATTTCCATTTGTTAATATTTGCACCTTAAAAAAGAAAAAAAAAAGGAGGGAAATTGGCTTTTTAACCCTATCACCACAATCTTAACCACAGATATATTCAGCGCTGATTTATAGTTGTCTTGTATTCTGGCTGTTAATTTAGATTGCAACATTCTTTGTTGACGTTCTCCTTGTTCAAACCCCTGGAATTTCGCAAATCTATCGAGAACAACAACTATCGACATTTCAAGTACATCAATAATTTGGGATTTTTTATAATACAATAGCGGATTTTGTTATTGTTATAGGCCATTCATTGTTTTTGTTCAGTAAATAAATTATCTACTGCATATTTTTCCCATCTTAATAGGATGCCTTAGAATCCCCAATCAGTCTGTTTAATTACCAATTAGATGTTCAAAGACTCGGTTTTACAAATTTCTTGTGTTTCAATTTTGCTAAATTTGGGTTCATAGAAGGACATTATTCACACAGAGAATGAATCTAATGTAGCTATTAAGACATTACAATTATTCTACAAAGTACTTGTAGAAGCCTCCCAAGAGAACCATCGATTAGGACTGCTACTAGCTAATCATCGTTGCACATGTCATTCTTGTAACCGTGGTGACAAGCTAAAAGTGTTGTCTTTCTATGTGCAGGTGGAGAGCATTGTTTTGAGTATTATTTCCATGCTTTCAAGCCCCAACGATGAATCCCCAGCAAACGTCGAAGCTGCTGTAAGTTTAAAACATGAAATCTTTCACCTTTACAGAGTGCCAGTGTTGACCGATATCATGCATCCTGAACATGGATAGCCCTGCCCCATGTCCTCCTGCTACTCATGCTGCTGTCCCCTCCTCTATCTATACCCTTCAGCTACCATGCTGACGTGGTGCTTCATCCAGATGAAGAGAGGGGGGGATTGTGATCTGGATTTGTTTGATTAGTCTTTTGTGGCATGCGAGTACCTGGGTTCCAGGATTGTGCATGCTGTAGCCATTGATCTGATGCAAAATGGTTCTATTTCCTGCAGAAGGAATGGAGAGACGAGAGAGAGGCGTTCAAGAAGAAGGTCCGCCGAGTCGTCAGACGATCCCAGGAGATGTTGTGAGAAAGGAGCACGGTCGGGGTCGTGCTTCTTGTTCTTCTTTGGTTGAACTATATTTATGATGTGGGAGGCAACCCCCCAACTGTTTGGCATATTTGATGCTAGACCTCGACAGATGGTGTCAATTAATCCAAATTGGTCGCAAAAAGGATCCAATAATGTCATTGCCATGGTTCTCGTTCTTGTCTGTCGAGTTTTCATGATTTTGGAGGGTTGACCGCTTTGTCCAAGCACAATTTAGACGACCGGTCCTTCCAAGACAAAATGTATTTTGATCCCGCCGGAACTAGGATCGCAGCAATTATCCAGTAGGTGAAGTCTTCAAGTTAGGATCAAGGCAATTGTAAGTCTTCGAGGCCCCGTGAGCTTTTACGCCTGCTGTAGGATTTATCGTACGTTTAGGACGAAGAAGGCATTGAAGTCTTCGAGTTAATGCAGCTGGATGGATGACTCATGTTGCCAGGTTGACAAGGCGAAATCGATGATGTTGATTAAAGCTATGCTTTGAACTCCCCGTTGTCAGAAAATCTATTAAAGATATCCCACCGGATTCCACGCAGCTTTATTTTTTTGCCTCGGAAGACTTCCCAAGAAATACGACGACCATTAGTTCATCTGAAAGAATGATTTTAAACATTAAAAAAAAAAAGAAGAGAGAGAGAGAGAGATTATTTTTATTTATAAAATATCAAAATTCAGTGCCACCCATTTCACATCAGTTTTGTGGGATTATGTGGTCCTTCCTCGGTGCGCGATTAGGTCAACTCTCCCGTTCAATCAGGTCACCTAAATATCATCCTTTTGCGTGTCCTCTTCGAACAAGCTGTCAACCGGGCCCCTCCTAGCATTGCATTCCTTGCACGAAACCCGACGGATCACACAAGGTTTGATCACCACGGATTCTTTTCTTTTCCAAGCGGCAATGGTCAGTGGCAGTGAAAATTATGCGCATGATTGAGATGGAATCGACTTGAACAGATGGAGAATGGAGACACACACACATCGGCTGAATCCCTGGCTAGAATTCTGTGCGCTCCAGATCTCCGACATGAGCAGCAGCCCATGGTGCTCGCAGGGGATAAGGTTATGGCGTTTACCATCGTCGACCAGCCATCTTCCACCAGCCCGATATTAATGGTGTTCGGGCTGTCTGTTTAACCCCACACAGATACAGTTGTCGATGCAAACGCCCGCAATCCACGCCATGTTTTCCTCTCCCAGCTATATTTACAGGGAGAGTTGAGACGGTGAATGCAACAACGTGAACCCAGCGGCAAGTCAGCGATGGCGAGCACACCGGCCAGCGTCCCCGCCGCCTCCCTCGCCCTCCCTGTCCTCCTCGGCCTCCTCCTCTTGCCACCGCCATGCGCGGCCGACTCCATTCTCTACTCGGGCGAGAGCCTCAACGCCGGCCAGTCGCTGCAGTACGGCGTCTACAAATTCATCATGCAGAACGACTGCAACCTGGTGCTGTACGACAACGGCCGCGCCGTATGGGCGTCCGGCACCAACGGCCGCGGCTCGAACTGCGTCTGCAGGATGCAGGCCGACGGCAACCTGGTAGTGTACACCGGCGGCACCGCCGTGTGCGAGCAACACCAACAGGGGCTGGGGAACTACGTCTGCATCCTTCAGAAAGACCGCAACGTCGTCGTCTACGGCGGCGCGCTCTGCCACCGGCACCAACATCGGTTCCCGTCACGTCATCGTAGCCGGCAACTCCAGTACCACTGCCGCGCCGGCCGTCGTGGCCACCGCGCCCGGGAACAAGTAAATCTTCATGCTGTATTAGGATAAATGGATGCTTCATCCAATAAGTATTGAATGGTGAATTATTTCACATGGTTGCATGCAACCGAGTCTTCTTCTCCGACATCAACGCATGCATCCTTCTCCCCCTCCTTGATCTTCCAGTACTCATTCGTTCTTGAGTAGCTTAGCCGTTCCTCCCAATAAGATATAGGAAACCAAATCAAGAGGCAATGTAAGCTCATCTTCTGGGAGAAGCAAACTGGTTGGGAATTGCTTGATCCAACATACAACTCATCCACCATCAACCATCATCATTTATTGCTTTTAACTGCTGTAGCAGTGCTGTTACTATCTCTGTATCAGCTTAACTAGTAAATATATTAGTAATTTATCATAAATCCTATTTTCGTCATTTACCTTTTAAAAGATTATTAAATTTCGCCAATAAATATTAAAAGACGTGTAGTTTTACCTGCAGTATCCAATAAACGTTCCAGCGTGTTGTCTTGCGGGACCCAGAGTCGATTCCGCTGATATCTCCAATCATAAGACTGGTAATCGAAACGGGTGGCCGGAGCCAGATTAAATAGAAAATTCTGATAAACAATTTTATTTGGGCACGCACGTAGATACCAAACTTTCTTACCAGTTACTATGTCCCTCTGCCTTCCCATTCGGGTTTTGCGGGCCCTGCAACACATCGAATCACGATCCAGGTAAGGGAGGGTGTAATTTAAAAAGGGTAAGAATAAGTATATATATATCGACATATAAGTAAACAGCCGGTGAGATGGTTTTCTCTTTTTCCTCCTCTGCAAAGCTCCGGTCGACGGCCGATCGCCACGGCCTCAGGGAGAGACCCCTCTTCGGCTAGATATCTGAAAGCCGTCTTCTTCCTCCTAACGCTTCAAATCGAGGAATCCCGTCAGTTTTGCTCTCCTTTCGCTTCTCCTCTTTTTTGTTTTCTTCTCTTTCTTCCCCACATTTCGTCTTCGCGAGCGGTCGTCTTGATCGGTTGGATGCTAGATCTGGTTCCTCAGGAAGGGCGGGAGGTGGGAGGGGGATCTCTGGCTGTGGCGTAGGATTGGGATTCTTGATTTGAGGGGGATTCTTGATCCTATTTTCATTTTCTTCTTGGGGTTTGAATGGCTGCTCCACCTGCTAGGGCTCGGGCCGACTACGATTACCTCATCAAGCTTCTCCTGATAGGCGACAGCGGTAAGGGTTTCCGTCTCCCTCTCGTTCCCGTGGATTTCGTGACCATTTCGCTGTTTTTTTTCGTTTGCTTGTCTGTAGGGTCGGATCTTTCTTTCCCTTTTCCTGCTCATGCGATGTTGCTGTCAATCTGTTGTCGAGGTTTGTCTATTTGATGTTTCGGTATGGTTGGGAGGGATCGGCATAAATGCTATCGATCGTGGGGATCTATCTGCGGGAGACTCATAGTCTGATAGTTGTTTGAGGGCAACATGTTCTCGTTAGCGACTTCATGTGGCTCGGTGTCGACCACAATCTGGGAGCTAGATCTTGTTGGATCTCATATTTTCGATTACGGCTCTGGGTTTCTTGTGGCATGGCATCCAGCGTCAACCTTTTGATGGTCTATCCTGCTTTCAAGGTTTTCGCCAACTTTTCCTAAGAAAAATGTTGTCTATCCGGTGCATTCTTTTCGTCTGATTCCCCAGTATATGAGGTTAATTAGATAGGAAAGGCTGATAAGTTGATCTGTTCATAATTTCATGTCGGGAACATGCTCTTGCGCTTGCATAGTTTGGCCGAGTCAACGCATGCAACATTTTGTCCTTTCTTTGGTATTTTCTAGCTGCGGATATTGTTTTCTATTTCTGCTTCTTGCTTCGGTATTCAGCAAATCTCATACCCTCTCGACTGGATATCTTTTGGTCAACATTTCGTGGGGCCGTAATCTTTCCATGTCTTGGATGGTCAGGATTTTTACCATATGAAAGTTGGGAGCTCGGTAGTTGGAAATTTGGATTCCCAGGGGAGATGCTTTAGGGGTGCGATTATACCATGAAAATTCTTATGCGATTGATGATGCTTCATGGTTCTATGTCTTCTTGCTGTTGCTTTTTCTTTCTATTTATTTCTTGAAGATGGCAAGAGATTGTATCCAAAATGATGAATTTAGTAAAACCATGTTAAAGTTGTTTAGGTCTCTTTCATCCTTGGTGAATGTGCTGTTATGATCTCTTTGCTGGAAGATCAAGGATGGCTTTTGTCATGCAACATCGTATATGCTTGTATCAGAGAGATGGAATTAGGAGGAGCATGTAAAGTTCAATTGACATGTGGAGCAAAGTACGCTTTGCTTGAAGTTGCGAGAAAAAAGAAGGAATAAGAATTGTGCGTTCGAGTTAACAATTAGGTGTGAAACTGATCGAGGGTGAAACGAGGGAAACCATTTGAGGTGGTTTGGATATGACCAAAGGAGACTTGTAAGTGTAATTAACACATTAACGGTGTCAGGAGCGGTAAAGAATTCGATGATTCTTGATTTAGCAAGTTACACTGTTCTCAGTAATGCTTTATGGTGTGAAAGGTTCCCATATAGCTGACCTCCAGAGTATTAGTTTTCACCTACCTTTTAGAATATCTTGGTATTTATTTCAATTTTGGACGAATAAGTATTGATCGAGATGAATTTGTTGTCTGACTAACTTTTGCTTTAGGTTGGAGATTAATTAAAGCCTAGTCCATTTAATTCCAAAAGACCAATACACTTGTCCAATGCTTCTTGTCATTTGTTTGGATTTCATATTCCTATTTAAATTTGTCTTCCTTGGAGTTGGCGCATTAGATATGACCGGATATGGTGATGTCAAGGAAGTCAACTTGGCAATGGAATTTTTATATGTAACCATTACATTATTTTTCTCTTGCTGTGTGTTAAGATGTTTGTAAGATTTCTTTTTTACATCAAATAACTGTTAGCAGTTGTTATGGGTGTGAAGACTGTGGTACTTTACTGGGTATTTATACTCATATCAAGATTGGAGAAACATGCTTTAGTAAAAAAGATTGAGATTGATATTATTGTACTTATATGAATCACTCCGGGTGGTCCATGGATTTGTCATACACAATATTATTTTAAAGTCTCTCCATACAATTTTAGTAAACTTTGTTCTGTATCAGAAGATAACAAAGATGGCTGCATGAGTTAGGCCCCGGTTAGGTGGTTCCTAAGTGATATTCTAAAGCCCTAGTAACCTGTAGGACATGTTTGATTAGTTTTAAGAAACCTGTTACCACCAGACCCTTTATTTCTTGGTATTCCACTTTTCTTTTTCATAATTTTAGCCATAATTTAGAATTCTACATTTTTTGTTTGGGTTATGCTTGGACTATTTACATTTACCTCGTGTTCATCTCAAGGGTGGTCCGTCTTTTATCCTGATTCCTAAGAAAAAAACATGTTCGAATGCAACTCGTTTAGTTCGGTGAGAAATGATCCGTGTAAAGCAAGGCACAGCGTTTTATATTGTAGGCCAACATCACTCAAGTAAAATTCCATTAAAATTTCTGCCATTCTGCAGCGATTTGGTGTAATTTCCTTTTCCTTGGTTTTTAAGAAGCTGCTTGATTTAAAATTGCTTGTTTAGGATGCAAGATCCTGGATACCCTTTGTATTGAGTTGAGCACCGACTTGTGTGCACTTCCCAAACTTCACTTGTGAAGTAATTTCTGGAATAAAGTTCTGTTGTTTCAGTGCCTGGAACTTCTTTTCCGAGTGATGCTGTTAAGTACCCAAACTTCATTATGAGGTTTTCATTACTATAATCAAGCCTTCTTCTGCAGGAGTTGGGAAGAGTTGCCTCCTTTTGCGTTTCTCTGATGGCTCCTTCACAACGAGTTTCATTACTACCATAGGGTGGGGGCTGTGTTTCTATCACTGATAAATTCTTTTTTCCCTATCTTTGACTTTTGATTGATTTGATGTTGCGAATACCGCTAATTTTCTAGTTTGATTGGTCTTTACACAGTATTGATTTTAAGATAAGAACTATCGAGCTAGATGGCAAGCGTATTAAACTGCAAATCTGGGATACTGCTGGTCAAGAGCGCTTTCGAACTATAACAACCGGTAGGCTTATTGTTTTTCTGAAGTTGGTGGTCTTTTACATGGTATCCAAAGGCTTTGCTGGATTGACTTGTATTTTCTTCTACCGCACAGCTTACTATCGAGGTGCCATGGGTATTTTGCTTGTTTACGATGTCACTGACGAGTCATCTTTTAACAGTAATCACCTTTGCACTTTTTAGTTCGACATTTTAGTGCTCAAATAATTTTCTTTTTTGATTCCCTGAGCGCGTGGTTTCTGTTACTCGCAGACATAAGGAATTGGATCCGCAACATCGAACAGCATGCTTCTGATAATGTCAACAAGATTCTCGTGGGTAACAAGGCCGACATGGATGAGAGCAAGCGTGTATGTTGCCGTTGTTCATTTTAGCCGGTCGGATTATATTTATTTTCCCCCCCTGCCAATGAGGATATCTAAACTTGTGATTCACAGGCTGTGCCTACGGCAAAGGGACAAGCACTCGCTGATGAATATGGAATCAAGTTTTTTGAAACAGTAAGCCGCAATAATGTCACACAGGCACCCTTTTGCTTTCATGGTTTTATATGGCAGTTTATGGTAAGTTTGTGACTGGCATCATCTTGCAGAGTGCGAAGACAAATTTGAATGTGGAACAGGTCTTCTTTTCAATAGCAAGAGACATCAAGCAAAGGCTCGCCGAGACTGATTCAAAATCCGAGGTAGACTAGTCCTCTCGTGTGTGCGTGTGTGTGTGTGTGTGTGGAAGCAGAAAGCACAAATCAAATGGATCCTAACCGGTTGTTTGCATGCAGGATAAGACCATCAAGATTAACAAACCAGACCAGGCAACCGCCGAGGGTACCGCAGCGCCAAGGTCGGCATGCTGCGGGTCTTCTTGAGAGAATTGATTTGGGGGTGGACTTGGATTAAGATGCGAAAAAAGCTTTTGCTTGTAGGCACAGCTGATGCTACACGCGTATACGTTGGGTTTGTGAGACTGCCGGTGAACCGAACCTGCATTTCCTGTTCTATTGTCTTCCTTTTTTTTTTTTTGTTTTTCTTCTTCTTCAAATCTGCCGTCGCCTGTACGCGACCAGGTTTATGCTCGCTCGGCAGCAGCATCTTGAAGACTTGACTTATCCCTGCGTAGGCTATGCCAGAAGCACGGTGTCATCCGTGTGTATGGAATCTCAAATTGTTTGCTACTGTCGTGTTTCTGTTGCGTACGTGCAACGTGAAATGAGGAACAGGGAGTAGAAATCGGACTCACAAGACCTTTGACAATGAAATCAGATTCACAGGACTTTTGAAAGTCTGTGGATTCACAGAGTATACGGATAGCAAAAGTGTCTCACCCACAGCCCAAAATGGACACGTTCGATTCCCTGTCACAGTGGACCCAAACCGGCTGACGCACCTGCGTCAACCCCCCCATGTCTCTTCCTTGACCGCCCCGGTCCCCGTCGCACGGACACTTTACGTGTGTCCTTGTGTGAACAGTCACCGCAGCGTTTGACCAGTTATCATCGGCGCCGCGTGATGCATTGATGAAGGCCAAGAGTGTTTCGGAGGACGGGCGCGCTGCCACTACTTTTCTGCCTTCACCACGAAGCTATCGCCTGGAATTGCTTAGCCCAGCAGAATCGTCGAGCACAAGTCGTGAGAACCTTCCACGTACCGCCATTCTGAACCCAAACTTCCTATCGACCCACCAAGCTACGCGCAATCGTCCTCCTCGTCGAAACGAAACGGAGCTTCTCGTGTTCCACGAACGCTCGACTCCGGTGCATGTATAAATAGCAGAGCCCACTCGACCAAATCTACATGACCGGAACACCGCAGGCATTATTTCTCCGTTCCAAGGCATCGACCCTCACCCGCCAACAGAGGCTACGAGGCATCAGACATCGCGATGAAGCGCTCCAGG
Source organism: Musa troglodytarum (assembly GCA_023547065.1). Taxonomy (NCBI): domain Eukaryota; kingdom Viridiplantae; phylum Streptophyta; class Magnoliopsida; order Zingiberales; family Musaceae; genus Musa; species Musa troglodytarum. The sequence continues at coordinate 19,898,801 of CP097503.1, read as the reverse complement.
GACGCAGAAGACGCTGAGCTCTTGCGGCTGTCACTCTCCCTCGGCGTCAAGCCTAGGAGGATCCACAGGAGGACGAAGACGGCGGACGGCGAGTTCGAGTGCAAGACCTGCAGTCGCCGGTTCCCGACGTTCCAGGCGCTCGGCGGGCACCGGGCCAGACACAAGCGCCCGTGTGTCGACCGTCCAACGTCGTAGCCCAGCATGCACCGGGGCACCATCTGCGGCGCCGGGTTCCCGCTGGGGCAGGCGTTGGGCGGCCACATGCGGCGGCACAAGGCCGTGGATGGGGAACCGATGCGGAGTGACGGGGAGAGGCTGGACTTGGCGGCCATGGCTCCTCTACAGTTCAACCTGTTTGATGTGGCGGGGAGGAGCAGCTCCCACTCTCACCTGCTTCAGTTGTTCGTTTAGCAACCCGACGTGATTACATCTTAGGAATTCCACACACGTATACACGATTTGATTGCAATAAACTCCATTGGTTTCTCCGTCAATTAATCTAAAAGATTAATAAATCTTACACATTTCTTCACATAAATCTCAAAAAAATTACATGTTTCTTTTTTATTCTCTTAAGAAATCTTTAAAAAAATATTCTCTCTACACACCCTAAAAGAAATCTAACATCCAAAATATTTATAAAAAAATTAAATTTTAATTTGATTTATGGGATATATATTAGAAATCAAATTCTAATTGATGTTTATAGAGTACTAAAACTTCTTGTATGAAATTTCAAAGTACTTATGAAAATATAATAAACCTTATAAGACTATTGCATGAGGTTTTGTTTTGGGTACGTGGCTGGTCAATATTCTTAGCGCACATATCTCGGAGAAAAGAAATGGTGGAAGAAGAAGAGTTCCACCTTCTCCCAATGAACATCCAAGACCGTCCAAAAATAGCCACTGCAGGTGCATGAATACCTCCTTCTCCATCTGCCTCCTCGTTCCCACAGCCACGCAACCCCATCGCGCCTCCAAATCATACCCAGTGCTCACCCAGAATCGACCGAGACGATCCCGATGGCCAGCGCGAAGATGAGCTGCTTGGTGCTCGCTTCTCCTTACGGTGCCGGCAACAACCGATACCAACTCACCGGCGGTCACATCCGCTGGCACCTCCCCGACGGAAAAAGCCTCCTCCGAGACGTGCCGTGAACAGTGCAACTGGAGGCCATTTTGCAACATCAAATGCATGTTCAAGCCGGGCAACGGAGCACGTAAGTCTCAATGAACGTCGCATCAATTCATGTGCCATACACACACACTCTCTCTCTCTCTCTCTCTCTTTTATTTCTGAAGTAATAAAAAAAAAATCCATCAATAGAATTGAAAAGAGATACTTTACAAGCAAAACAACCATCCTGACAAGTGGAAGATAAGTCATGAGAGAGAGAGAGAGAGCACATCCACAAATCGATTGCATGATCTATCGGCACAGGCTTTCATACAAAGCAAAACAACCTGTTGTCACAGTTTGTATGAACAAATGACAGGATGACTTGAGTAGGCAAAACAATGATGAGTATGAGCCTGATAGAGGGGAAAAAAAGGTTCTATTTACTCAATCCTGGCTGCATCTAGTTTATACTGAGCACCTCAATAAAATGTGTCATCAAAATGAAATAATTAGCTTCATCCCAGTGAAAACCACTGGCATTGGCCTAGATTTTATTCTTCTCTTAGCATAAGTCAAGCTCAGAATGTGCGAAACCCTAAGTGACCAAAATTTTGTTCACCGGTTCGCTACTTTCAATAACACAAAGTTGGTGCAAACACCAGAAAGTCATAAGACCAATGACAACAAAAACTAATGTCACAAAGAAACCAACCCACAAAGACCATTTCAACAATCTCGGACCTACAAAATCATCATACAATAATTCTACACATAAGACACCAAAAGCCAAGACATGGACGCGCCAACCGTGTTACAAGTCATAGCCAAAACAAAACAAGCAAAGAATCGAAGAAGATGGGAGTCCAAAGAACCAACAACAAATACTGATGGTGCCTTCGGCTCAAAACGACATGTAACAAGAGGGCTCTCAGTAGCCCAAACACAAAGCAGATAGGCATCCCAAAGGCAAATCTTACAATCTTCAGCAAACCTACCACCAATTCAGCCAAGCCATGACTACGACCTAAAAAATCTGCTTGCAAAACACACGATAGTAGGACATGTGGAAGCTCAGAAGCATTTCCGATGGACAATTGCCGGGCCAGACTCCTCGTACTCGCCCTTTGAAATCCACATCTGCGGATGCAAAGTGCGACAAGATCATGCAACACGTATATCCAGTGAAAAATAATCATATAAGATCAGAAGTGGGATGTACCTGTTGGAAAGTGCTAAGAGAAGCAAGGATGGACCCTCCAATCCAGACACTGTACTTACGTTCAGGTGGGGCAACCACCTTAATCTTCATGCTGCTTGGGGCAAGAGCAGTAATCTCCTTGCTCATACGATCCGATACCAGGGAACATGGTTGATCCACCACTGAGCACAATGTTCCCATACAAATCTTTCCTGATATCAACATCACTTCATAATGGAATTATATGTGGTCTCATGGATTCCAGCAGCTTCCATGCCGATCAATGATGGCTGGAAGAGGACCTCCGGGCACCTAAATCTCTCAGCACCAATAGTAATGACCTGCCCATCTGGAAGTTCAAAGCTCTTCTCCACAGTTGAGCTAGTCTTGGCAGCCTCAGCTCCTGTTAAGTAATCAAGGGCTACATATAGCTTCTCTTTATGTCCCTTACAATTTCCCGTTCTGCAGTTGTAGTGAATGAATAACCTCTCTCTGTAAGGATCTTCATGAGCGCATCCGTGAGATCACGGCGGCAAGATCAAGCGGAGAATGGCATGAGGTAGTGCATATCCTTCATAAATTGGAACAGTATGGCTGACACCATCACCAGAGTCAGCACAATACCTGTCAAAACATAGCCCAATCAGAGATGAAAAATTTTAGACCGCCCTACTCGAGTAGCCAGATTGATACACACCAGTTGTTCGGCCACTAGCATAGAGGGAAAGGACTGCCTGAATTGCGACATACATTGCAGGCACATTAAAACTTTCAAACATGATCTGAGTCATCTTCTCTCTGTTAGCCTTGGGGTTAAGAGGAGCCTCAGTCAAAAGTATCGGGTGCCCCTCAGGAGCTACAGAGCTCATTGAAAAAGGTATGATGCCAAATCTTTTCCATGTCATCCCAATTGCTGACAATTCCATGCTCGATTGGATACTTCAAGGTGAGGATACCTCTCTTGGACTGAGCTTCATCACCAACATAAGCATCTTTTGGCCCATCCCAACCATAACACCCGGTGTGGCGAGGTCTGCCAACAATACTGGGAAACACTGCTCTAGGTGCATCATCACCGCAAATCCAGCCTGTTTGACAAAGGGAAAGCACAGATGATTTGGCATGCCCAAAATTGAATAAAATATTATGCTTCAAAGAAGATGAATTGATAATGCCAACTGACCTTGACCATTCCAGTACCATTGTCACAAACAAGAGGCTGGATATCATCAGCGTCGGCCATTGTCTATAAATCTGAAGAAATGCACATGATTAATACAAGTTGAATAGTGAAAAAGCTCTACAAAGAATTATGAACAATCAAAACGCATTGTGGATTTATTACCTCAAACATACACAACAGTACATAATTATACTTATGTCATTATCAATTGACAAAAAAAAAAAATTGCAATGACCATATATCCTACAATAAGCTCAAATATAGGTTTAAATAACCTGTAAAGACTTAGAATCTGTTAGTTCTCTCCTGAAAAAAATATCATTCCACAGGAAGAGCAGATAATTTGTACTTAGCCTTAAAAGATCTTCTAGAAACGAAGACTCATTTAGCTCCCCGACAAAAGATCAAGCATCTTGTGAATGAGTATCTAGTTTGTGCTCGGTTCTCTCAATAAAGAATCAACAATTACTGAATGAAAACTGGATAAATTAGCATAACCACATAACAATAGAAAAGAAATGCCCAAAAACTTGGTGATAAATCTAGAAATTGTCGATTCGTAAATGGTGAGAAAGATTAAGAACTCCCAGCAACAATCGGAAATCAGTACTATGTTCCCTTTAATGGCCAAATCTTTGTATTTTGATTCAATAATGGCAAGAAACATAAGTCTATCAACACTCGCTTTGCTCTGCTTTATACAAGTTACGAAGAACATTAAAACAAGTATGAAAAGGAAAAATAAGCAACAAAATATACAAAATGAAAACAGACGGCCTGTTCTCTTTTCCGACTAAACCAACAATAAAGTTCAACCTCCCGCATCAAAAGATGCAACAAAGAGGTAAGATCCAACAATAAGTTAATAGAAGGTCATAGGAAAAGCAGATCTTTGCATAAACATATCAGAGAAAACCCACAAACAGATAAGTGAGAGCCAAAGATCAACTCAAAGAAATACTGATGACTCTCGCGATCCAGCTCAAATCTAACCAAAGATCCATCTTTTACAAAGGAAGACAGTATCTTTTATGGAAAGACAAGCTCGATCGCCTCGAAGACAGCGATCAGGGGTCGAAATCACTATATCCACACAACCAACCCGTAAATCCTCATACTTCGTCAACAAAAAAGACGAGAAGACGAAAGAAACGAGTCACCAAACAATCCATCGAGGAGAAACAGATCTACGAGGCAGGGGGCAACGGGATCTACCCTTTGTCGAAGAAACCGCTGAGGGGATCGGAGGAGAGAAGAGGAACCGGCAACAAACAGTGGAAATGGCGTTAAAAGAGGACAAAGGCTTCGCTTTTATAGCCGGAATTTTCTTAAAGATGTTTTTACATATATATCCTCACAAAGTTTCGAACTAGCATATTTACTATTATAAATTTTAATATATATATATATATATATATATATGACGATTGCTGAAAAAAATATTCTTTTTGGGCATTTCTTTCTTTTCATCATTCCTAAATAATCACCCTATTTTTAATATTTCAAAAAAAAAATTCAAAAAGCTATCATTTTCTTTCGTCCAATCCAAAAAAAATATTCATCAATTATTTACAGAGCTTGGTGTGTTGATTTTTAATCATAAAAATACTGTAAAGCTAGTTCAAAAATACTATATAATGTTTCAAAAGCACTATATAATATCTTTAAAATAAAAATACTATACATTATTTTTAAAACACTATATAGTATTTTTATGGATAAAAATCAACCCACAAAATATTATAAACACCTCCTATATATATATATATATATATATATATATATATATATATATATATATATATATATATATAAACACCTCCTCTATCCAAAAATTTTCTTTTGCCAATTATTTACGGTGTTTTGTGGGTTACCTTTTAATCATAAAAAATACCTTATTTTTAATCATAAAATACAGTATTTTTTAAACACTATAGAATATTTTTTATCATAGTGTTTTATAATAAAAATATTATAGTGTTTTTAAAATAAAAATCCTATAAAGTATTTTTATGGATAAAAATTAACCTGCAAAACATAATAAATAGTTGACAGAAAATAGGTTCTGGATTGGGCAAGAAAATATATGGCAGCTTTTGGGAGATATTTTTGAGATTTTTTAAATAGAAAGTGACCGTTTAAAAGTTATGAAATTTGTACCACTCAAAATGAAAATTTTTTTAACAATCACCCTATATATATATATATATATATATATATATATATATATATATATATATATATATATATATATATATATATATATATATATATATATATATATATATATATATAACATCCATTTGAGAAATCCAAATTAAATTTTTAATCATTTTTATCATCATTTTAATTAAATAAAAATATATAATATAAAGTAACTAAAATATTTACAGTTATTTTGGCATTATAATGAGTAATTTCAACTAATAATTAAATTTATGATAATAAGGATAAAGAAGGATCTAGTTTTATATAAATTATTAGAGTTGATTTAAGTTATTTAAGTTAGAAGTCAATTCGAATCCAACCTAATTTCTTTTAAAGTCGATCTCTTGAAAAACTCATCAAGTTACACTTTTAATCTAACAAAACTAAGTTAGGAGCAATCTCGATGATATCCCTTCGACGCTCAAGTCAATATTAGTTTTGAACTAATCAATCTAGTCGAATAAGTTAGACTAGTCTAATGGGCTTAATTTTATTCAGTGTCTCTTACCGTACCTGAAGGTGCCCTCTTATAGTGGAGCCTTAGGGATATTACACCATCTATTTAGATTGATTATCTATATTGATTATAACTATTTATAAGCAGGCATTAGACTGTTTGTTAGTTAGTCATGTTGTTCAAAAAAATCTAACCCTAACATATGTTAATCGATGGTGTATTTATATAAAGATATAATTATTATTGGATATCGCATGATAATAACGTTCAAAATAATAATACATTAGCTATATGTGATCTAATGTATTAGCCACATCATATCCAATTTAGATAATTATTAGAGTCTTATACGAGGGTCAAAGATCTAGGGCTTCAATAAAAGATTGTGCACTAGTTTAAGAAAACCGAGGGCAATGACATGTAAAGGATTGAAAAGCTGAGTAAACAGTGCATTATGAATCGAATGACTAAGCGCAGAGGTATACGAAAGGTCATAGAGCCAAGTGCAATAACGTATAGAGGGTCAAGTGACCAAACACATTAGTATATAGAGAGCTAAAAGGCTAGGTGCGATGGTACCATAAGGTGACAAATAGGTGTAAGGGCACACGAAGGGCTACGAGGCTAAGTGTAATAGCATGATAAGGCCAGGCAAATAAGCATAAGGGCTCATGAAAAGATTGTGGGGCTAGATGCAATGATGTGTGTCACCAATGACATCGTCATATAGTGACACAAATCAATCTTATCCTTGATGAGATTATAAAGACTCTAGAAGAATGACTAAGCTCGTCATCTCTCCATTTATTTTTATTTTTATTTTTATCAAGAAATCTATTTTGACATGTCATAATGATGGTATAATAATTTTTTTATAAATGAAAACTTATTTCCAAACAAATTTTATTATAGTCCACAAGAGTTACATCATTATATTTTGTTATAAGCAAAGTTATAAATTTTGTTACAATTATACCATAGAGCATAAAATCAATGGCAATATTTCTTAGGGGTTTGAAATATGCTAAGTTTTAGAAATATCTAACCCATCAAGAGTCTAGAGTCGGTAAGTTTCTTATTGAACTTTCTTTATAATCCAATATACTCCTTCCCAAGTTGGTGCTAGTTTGCTTCTGGCTTGAGTTGGGTCATTGACTTCGGTTCTTCTTAAAACTAAGTTCTCTTCTTTTAGCTAACAAGGATAAACTTTAGTGTTAAAGGTTTTAGAACTATCCTTTTGTATGCTAAGTTTTTAAGGTATGCTTGAGTTCTGACTTCATCAATTAGGTCTAGATTTATTCTAAGCGACCTTTGATTCTTTCTTAGTAAAGTATTAGGTTCAAACAATTAGCAATACTATCTCAATTGGGAGTACCACTTGGTTTCATATGCTATGTAGAAAGGGATTCCCTAATGAAATCCCTTGCTTAGTTCGATACTCTCATAATATGCTTGGGGGTTTCATCCACCCATGCTATATTAGCTCTTGAGACTCTCTTTTTAAATCATATAATATGGCATAGTTAATTATTTAAGTCTAGCCATTAACCTATAAATGGGCCACTAAGTTGATCCTTAGGTGAATTTCAAAAAAAAAAAAATTATATTTTTTTAACATACATTATATATGCTTTTTTTGAGTTAAGACCATTATGATGATTCCTCCGGAAGGTAGAGGATGTTTTCCAAGATGTAGTCAAGAAAAAGTATCTATTGTTAAGTTATCTTTTCATAAAATTTGTTCAATCCTAAACATCTAGATGTTGATTATTATTAGTTTTGCCTTAAGATATAATATCATAGTGGAGTCTCGATCTTCATATGTATCGTTGATTTGGCTAACAACTAACTATGAGTCATTGCATACATTTAGAGTTAATATTCTAATGCCTTTAGTGAGCTTTAGTGCCAACTAAAGGTTTTTAATATTAAAATGGAGCATATGCTCATATACTTCATCTTCAATTTTTTAGGACACGACTAGCCTCTCCACTTTGGTTTGCATGGCTAACCTATCCATATGTAATGTCTAACATTTAGTGTCTTTGTACATCCTCTCGTGAAGGTCATTTTTACAACAAAGTCAATGGCGACTACACCTTAATGGTGATCCTCGACTTTTAAGAGACGTTAAATTTATTGAGTTCAATTGTCCATCTAAGGAGACTTCCATAGCATTGGGCATAGAAAGGATATGATGAATTGGTTGATCTGTCATGACAATGATATAATGAGCTTAGAAGTTGTGTCAAAGTTTTCTGGTTGTTAGGATCAACTATAGGTTAGTTTTTCAAAGTTATGATACTGAGTTTCCACATCTTGATGTATGTGGTTAGTATAATACACAAGCCTTTGGATTCATTGTTCTTTCTTGAATTATAACTTAGCTTACGGCTATTTGGGTTATATATCTGAGATAAAAGTATAAATCATCCCCTAAGAGAGGACTAGAAAGTTGGGAAGGAGCCACCAAATATCCTATGAGCTCATCAAATGTTTCTTTACACTACTCGATCTATTAGTAATCAATAAGGTGTTTTAAGATTTTGAAGAATAGTAGACACCAACCACCTGTCTAAGATAAGAATTAGCTAAGCACAATGATGTCGCATGTTAGCTATTAAACTTATTTAATAGAACTTGAAGGCTTTATATTGATGATGATTTGAATTTTTTTTGGGTTTGCATCTATTCTATATTGGTGTATCATGAAGCCAAATCACTTTTTTAAATTTATACTAAATGCACACTTGGTCAGATTTAGCCACATCTAGAATTTATTAATGGTGATAAACATTTTTCTAAAATTTGCTAAATGAGTGTTAGGAGCATGAATCTTTACCAACATGTCATTCAGATAAACTTTTATATTTCTTCCAACTTTTTTTTAGAATATTTTATTAACTATACTCTTGTATGTCACTTCTATATTTTTAAGTCTAAATAATATGACCTTGTAGTAATGTAGACCTTCTTCAAAAATATTTGCTCATCATTCTTCAATGTTATTTTGATCCAGTTAACAACTCATGTTCAACAACTTGATCAATGCGTGGAAAGAAAAAAATTATCTAATGGGAAAGCTTTGCTGAGATCAATGTAGTTAATGTACATTCTCTATTGCCTATTACTCTTACGAGGACTACATTGGTGAGCCACTTTAAGTAATGGACTTTATGGATAAAGCTTATCTACAAGAGTTTTTTTTTTTTTTTTACTTCCTCTTTTATGGCCTTTTTGGTGATTAGGAGTGAATCTTCGAGGCTTTTGATGGATTATTTTATGTTTATGTTGAGTTGATGGTAGGTTACGCTATGGTCTATCTCACGCATATCACTAGTTAACCATGTGAACACTTTTAAGTTCAGTCATCCTTTCTTGGGTTAAGATTGACCCCATTTTTATTATACGATCTGGTCATTTTGGATTTAGGGGAATTTCTTTTGAGGACTCTCCTTTTGTAGGGTGTAAGGTCAACAATGAGAGATTTCATAAATCTATTTATTGAACCAATAACTTTTTCTTTTTTAGAAGGGTGACCAATGTCAAATAACACTATCTAGATTCCTTAGGATCGCTCTTAATATCCCCTACTTTTGAACTAGCCATTAATTTGAGGGTCATATAATAGGCTAACATTATTATTCGTATAAGATTGAAAGTAAGTCGCTCAATAATAACATTATAAGTTGAGGGAGTGTGGATCACTAGGAACTTTGTTTTTATTATTTTTGTACAATTGCCATCCCCAAAGGTTATATAGATATTGATAGCGTATATCAGGGTAACCGACTCTCCTAAAACCGATAAGAGTTGAGGAGATGAGTTGAAGATCCTTTACTGACAAACTAATTTTATAAAAAAAAAATTAGTATAATATATTTGTCAAGCTCCTTGCGTTAATCAAAATTCTTTTGACCCATGCATTTATGATTCTAAGAGATATTAGCAATGCACCCTCATACTTTGGGTCTAAGTACTTGACCTCTTTTTCTCTAAACATAATGGACTGATCTTCATTCGAGCAAAACCTTTTTAACATTGGCTTACTTACATCCATCTTTCGAGTAGAGGAGCTACTACCCCCAATCGCTAGTCTATCGATGATTACGTCCACTTGTCTCTCAATTGGGTCTCAAAGTTTTAATAAGGATTCTCGAATTTTATGGGGAGATTTATTAAGGTGTCTATTTCAAACCAAATTTTAGATTTGCTCTTTGAAAGTATAACAATTTTGCATGAATACCTTAATGTGAAAAGTATCGTGCGACATGAACTCCTACCAAGAAGGGGGTCGATCTTCTCAAGGCTTGTCATTCCTAAGTCTTTTTGTGAAATTTAGATATGAGGTTTTCTCTTTTTTATTATTTTCTTAGTTTGACTTCTTTTCTACTAACGATTACTAACTCGACAATGATAATTAACTTCTTGTAATAATTCTAAAAAAGTTATTGAAGGTTGAGTGATAACTTTTTGAAAAATCTCAAGGGTATGAGATTTTTTTCTTCTTCTCGTTGTATAGCTAAAAGAGAAATAGTGGATTTCTTTAGGAATTAGTAGTTGATGAAATTGAACTCAAACTTTTTAGCTAATTATCTAAGGGATGAGTTTGACTTGGGGGCCAACCTGATGAACCACTTCGATGCTAGGCCGCTTAGGGTTGTTAGAAATATCTAACATATAAGGGAGTATATAGTCCCCATAAAGGATCATTTGTGAAGTAAATACAACTATATACTTTGAATGATCAACTTTCCTTCGTAGTTGTCTAACATAGGAAGCTAAAGCCTTAAGAAATTTGTCCAAAACAAGTAAGGAAATTTATCTGACCAACATCCCCATCAAACCCTAATTCAAGATTGTCAAAATTGGACCATTCAGGATCGAGATTCAAATCTTTAGAGTTTGCTCGTAATAGTCCTATAAATTTTTTTTGAGACATAACGGTCGATGACAAAATTTTCTAGATATATATATATATATATATATATATATATATATATATGCCATTAAAAGCAAAATTTTCTAAATTAGTGATCACTCAGCCTGATGAGCCCAATTAGGCCCAATGATTTTGAAACAGTGGGCTCAATTTGAGCTTGGATTGGCCCATTAGACAGACCTTTTATCCTTCCTGTCCTATTAACAGATACAGTTTTTATGAAAGAAAAAAACTATATATAAAAATGTTCATACACAAACTATATCTATAGTTTGATCCTTCACAATATCTTCTCTTGTGCAAGTTAGTCCTTCAAGCTCTATTTCATAGAATGGTGTAAGAATATGCTCGAGTCTTTGTTCTCTCTGGTCTCCAAGATGAACTCTTCCACAAATCTATCTTTGGAGAGCTTTTACGATCGACTTGCTTATTCTATTTGGTTTGTTGATGCTTCTGCAATTCTGGAATGATGAGATTGCCACTCATTTCTCTTCTGCTGTTGATGCCATTTATCTGTGAATTCAAGTCAGGTGTTGTTTTTTACCTTCTTCTTGTTCATGTTTGAGAGCTGCAGATTCCACCTGTCCTCCTCTGTGGAGGAACGAGCAGTGCAAAAGATTTCTCTGTCGAGCACCTTCTGCTTCAACGAGCTGCATTCCCAATGGGAAAGTGACCTTGAACAGGCTGTGATGGACTGGTACTACCATAAGAGCCATGCTGCGAGGAGCATCGGAGATGGTGATTCGATGGGCAGGACAAAGTGGAGATGCCCGAGGCAAAGTGCCAAATCTTTGCGTTGAGTCATGATCGATGTGCCCAATTCAGCACATCATCATCATCGTTTTATTTTATGGTTCGACCATCCATGCCAATTAAACCTCATAAATTCTATCAAATTTAGAATGCAGCTCACTGGTTAGGGATGAACTCTCTGTCTCTGCTCTTACTGTTTGGCTTTATTCGAACACTTCCCAAGTGGCATGTTTGCACCCAAAAAAAGTTGATCTTGGTGCCTAATAATATCCTTCTCATACATGGTCCTAAAAGTGTTGGCCTGCTCAGTATCTGTTCCTGAGAACATGATGAATATTTAGGAGCAGTATGCAAAGACATAATAACAATGATAAAGTTGTAGTTCATGAATGTGGGAAGGCAAACAATCCATGTGAGCCTGGAAAGCATGAGATTACAAGGAGACAAATGCATGGAGGTGAGGCCAATGAAATATCTTGTAGAGAGAGAGAGAGCTCTGACCTTGTATCAAAGAAACATGTTGCAGAGGTGATTAAGCAATCCAACTGTTGTTGGATGAACACATTTTTTTCTCATGGCCACACTAAATTAACCATCAGAATATTCTTTTGCCAATGACAACTATGTTGGGTCCATCATTTGTGGTTGCATGTGGGAACACATGTTTACTTAATGCTTCTGAAGCAGTGAGCTGTGCAACATTAATTAACACCATCACTGGCAAGTGGTGCTGCTGCTGCTGTACAATCGAAGGAGTTGGGGGGAACTCTATGCCTTGTGTGACAAGGCAATGAATGTTTTGTGTTTTGTTACCTAAACTGCTGCAATCCCTGCTAAAAAAGAGGAAGAAGAAGAAGAAGAAAGAAAGCAGTGCAGAGACTTTTTGCTCAAAGAGGATGTTTTAGACAGACAATGAGACGTAAGTTTGTTCCCTGTTTGGAAGAATGCTGAAGTCTTTTTGCTCAAAGGAGTTTGGGCATGAGGAACTGCCAACCAAATGAGAGATGCAGAGAGTAGTCCAAGATGGGGCACTGTTTGATGCGCGAGAAGTCTTTTGTTTTCCTCTGCTTGTAGGCTTCGGCCACCCATTGACAAGTTGTGGTGGTCCTCTCGAGCACAGAGCTTGAGCAGATGCTGAACACCGCTGATTCACCTGCAGAAACCTGCCCGTCGTTGGCATGATTCAGATTCAGTCATCTCGAGAATTATTACGAGGAAGATGAATGGTACGGCAAAAGTTTTCATAGCCGTTCGCAGAAGCGCCTGTTTTTGACCCATCGAAGCCGTCATGGTTCATAAGCAGCTCCAAAGAGATGACTCCAAAGTTCTACCGAGACATCCATTCTCATCCTCCATCGGTTGACGTACTCTCTACTTTCTCCATGATGCAGTACCAGACCAGCAGCGAGAGCGCCCCCCCTCTCTCTCTCTCTCTCTCTCTCTCTGAACAGTACAAAGAGCACGCGGGATCGCATCAGCCATGGGCCATGGCAACTGTTGCTTGGACTGACGCAGACGGACGAGACATCAAACGACGACAAGTATGTGAATTGATGGCATCGCAGGGGAAGTAACTTTTGGGATGGGATTTGTATTGTTTTGTATATTTAGCAGATTAAATTAATGGCATCATTCAGTAATTGCTACGAAACGGGCGGACTTTGATGCAGCTTTAGCCAATAGCCATCATCGTTCCTCCAATGTACAACGAGACTCCCGTATGCTTACCGCCGCCATTTGTTTGCTCTCTCTCATCTCCTCTCCTCTCCTTCGCTCTCTGGTCTACCCTCGAGTCCCCACCCACGAAACGCCTCGCTCCCTCTCTCTCTCTCTCTCTCTCTCTCTCTCTCTCTCTCTCTCTCTCTCTCTCTCTCTCTCTCTCTCTCTCTCTCTCTAATACAATTTGGTGTCCTGGTGTACAATGCTTCGTGGCGTCGGTGAATGTGCCCCGATTGTATCGGAGAAGAGATTTATGGAAGATTTGATGTGAAAGATCCCTTCTTTTTCCGTTGATAAGAGAAGAGGAGGAGAGATGGAGGCGGATTGGTTTGGGACGCAGCAGGGTTTCCGGAGTCGCCGGCGGGGGCGGCGGAGAGAACGAGCCTATCGGGTCGGTGGTGGCGTGTTGCGGGTCTCCGGTGCGCCTTGGATCATCTCCTCTCTCTCTCTCTCTCTCTCTCAACATTCCGGTGGCTTTTGGCTCTTTCGTGGTCTGTTTGAAGTACCGTCTTTTCTTCTTCTTCTTCTTGGATGCATGAGTACATGTGGATTTAATTAGTGACGAGCAGAAAAGGAAGTAATTTATGTGATCTAACCACAGACTTCTTAGAATTGCGGCCGTGCTTTGCTCTGTTAGCTAATGAATAAAAAGGATGGTCTCCTTCTGTCAAAAAGTTCTCCTTTTTCTCGATCAGGACTTCATATGAGAGTTCGTCTGTCATCGACTCACAAAAATCTTTGAGGATTTCTTTTCCTTGCATCAGAAAATAGTAGTGATAGATAACAACTTCTGATTCTCTCTGCAGTTGCCTGACGTTTTTGTTGTATCATCCATCTGGAATTTGTTTTTCCTGTATCATCTTCACCATCATCCAGTGTTTCTTAATTTCTTTTTCCCAGTCTATTCAGACAGGTTTTCTGGGCACAGTCTTCACCATGATCGTCACATTGTCTATGCATAACAGCACAGTTCAACTCATTTCTGTCATTAATTGGCTGAATTGATCATAGTTATTGAGAGTTTTGTCATCGATAGCTGAATTGGTCCTGGATGACACTGGTGAGAAGCCATATTCCTCCCAGAAACACATTGTTGTCATGTTCATGATGACTAACTTTGTCTATCTACTCGCAAAAAGCTTAGTGTGACCATATAATTCGGCTTGCATTTAAGATGCTGAGGTTTATAGTTCTGTTGCTTTAGTTCAAGCAACAACTGGCTTTCTCTGTCTTTGCTGAGAGGCAGATACTTTTTCTTAAATGCTTCAAGCAAAAATGATCCTTTCTCTGCCTTTATCAAAATTTTACATCATGTGCCAGATTAGGAGATTGTTCATAATCCAGTATATGCTGTAGATCTTGAATGACCTTCCAAAGCTACACAAAATTTCGTCTGTCGAGAGTCGTATTTGGCTGGATGTTGTCTAACAAATTTCAGGTTTCTTTCAGGATGTGATTATCTGAATGAACAAAGGAATGGACCTGAAATTGAATCTGAATCCACTTGCGGCAGTAGCTTTCAGAAAGAAGAAGATTATGTAAGTGCCATTCTTCCTAGCCAGCATACTATTGCTTTGAATAAGCTGTATGCAGTGAAAAAGTAAAGTACAAAGAACACCAGTATCTTTTGATGTGTTTTGAATGCCGATGTGCACTCTTCTTATTCATGCATTTAACATGCATGGAGTAATTTGTTGCTTTTAGTAGTATCTTTGAGATATCCACAATGGATGTCATAGTAGATTTCCTACAAGTAAAAAGTATTGCTTGTTCAGCAATACTGATGTCGTATTATCTTGAATGTCCGATAAAATTGCATTAACAACAGAAAATTATTGAAGGAAAAAAAATGTTTTCTATCATGCATTTGGATGTCTGCTTGACTTGTGAAGCCTACATTGTTCTGTTCAAACATTCTGATGCTTGTGATTTGCTCCAGTCTTGCCAAAGCCCATATGACAAGAAACATATGGATCAAGAAATAACAAAAGAGGCAGAAATTAGATGGTCCTCACCTGGTATAATCGCAAAATTAATGGGTCTCGATGAACAGCCTCCTGTACAAGAAATCAACAAGCAAAAAAAGGCAATATATGATAAGTACCAGAGGAGAGAGGAGCACTCACCCTGGATGAGCACCACTGATCACCAAGGATTCAAAGATGTTTATGATGTCGCAGAAACAAGAAAAGTCGAGAGAGAAAAGAAAAAACCAGATAACAAGGCATTGCCAAGTTTAAAACAATACAAGTTTGATGTGAACAAACAGTTCAAGCCAGATGTAAGCTCTGTTGACCAAAGTTTCATGGGTGTGAAGCAATTTCCTAGCGACAAATCACAAATAACTTTTGTAAAATTTAATAGTAGGTTGGCAGACCGGGATTGCAGAAAGCATCATTTTTTTAAAGTCTTTCAGGAACCCAATTTCTTATTTAAGAAATATTTTCATGATTTGAAGTGGCTTTCACCCTCTCATTTAACAAGCAAGATTGCAATTTTCAAATCCTCAAGCGGTGCTAAGATTGAAAGTGATAAAGTATGTTGTCCATCGGAGAGGAAGACAGACGGGTTCGCTAATCTGTTGAATGATGTTATGATCTCTTTTAGAAAACCAGTTCCTGGTAAGGTCGGACACAATGATTCTCTTTTGCAAAAATCTGCAGGCAACAGTAACCCATGTGTTCATCCCAATCATATTGTTCTTTTGAAGCCGAGTACTAATAAAGCTCATAGCAAGGGAAGAAGTTTTCTTGAAACTCCTAAGGTTATTCAGTTTGCTGATAGAAGACTGACTACTAAAGCTGTGTTTCAAGAGCCTGACAATGGAGGAAGGGAATGGTCTAACTTTTCCCACAATATGGAAGCTTTTGGCTGCAAGACTAAAGGTTTAAGAGAGATTACAGAACATCCAAAAGACTCCAAAAACAGCAGTAATAAGTATGTGCCAGTTGTGGGGCTTAACAGATCCTCCAGGGATGAGAGCTCTTGTATCATGCCCGGTGCGAACAATCTGTGCAATTCTGAGGCATTCCGTAGACCTTCCAACAGATGTAATGACTGGAATGGCACATATGGTTCCTCGGCAACTTCAACTGAATTTAGAAGAGAGTCCAGCAAAAACTTGTCTAGAAAGTGGAAGGTGACTGACCACATTAAGGAGGGAGGAGATTGTGGCAAAGGCTCAAGTACTTTGGCTGAAATGTTTGCTTTATCCGATTTGGAAACTCGAAATCCGGCACCGGGTTCACCAATGGTTCGTGCTGTTTCAGATGAGGAATTATCTAAACTTGACATGCAAGCACCATGGGGTTCTCCTTCAAGTATTAGCAGTAGGGATAGCTGGGTAGATGGGTTCTTTATAAATCTACCAAAATCAACTGCTCTTCCAGCTTCATCAACTAGTTATGGGAGTCGAAATTTGAGCAGCATGCACAGATTTGGTGTTGAACACTTTGGCACATTTCATGATGTGTTGAGGCTGAGACAAAATAAATGCATTCCGAGAGAAAGTTCTTCACTCAAAAGCATTAAAAGTGGCAATCTCAAGCTTTACTCCTCTAATTTCGGCGTGGAGGAAAATAACATACCTTCAAAAGAAATTCACATGAATCAAGAAAAGATGTGGAAAGTTGCACTTTCTGAAACACCTGCTGAACTGAATTTTGGACTTCCTTCTGCAGATGCGCATATGTCGATAACAGATCAGGAGCTAGCTCAGCCAACAATGACTCGTATGATCTTAATGAATCCTAAATTTTCCAGTCCTAACTTGAAGGTGTGTATTGAGCTTACTTTTAAAATATACAAGTATGTTTAGCAGTATATGACTGACAAGAAGCAACCCTTTTTTTTCCTTAGTTCATATTACATCTTATTCATTTTTTCAAGTTCATGCTTACATTTGCATTTTGTAGTATTTTAATTTATCATTTAAATTACTAAGGTTTTCTTCTATCATATGGCTGAACCTTCATTTTTGACACGGTACCGCATTTGCTGTGACATTGTCTGAGAATTGAGGTATCAGGTTAGACATTAACCAAGATAGAAGCCTGCTTTGCTACTAGCACTTGACTTTTATAGATTTGAGAGCTATCAAATCCTTTCAATTTGTTTTTTCAAGGGAGCAGTATACTTGACTGATAAATTGTTGTCTCCGAGCATAATCTTAAAGGGGTTTTGTGGACTATAAATCACAAGTATTTTACCTTTTAACACGGTAGAAAATAATTGCATATGGTTTTTCTAGAGAATAACAAAAGAGTGATACCACCTACACTATGGCACCAGAACTAGAACCTGATCAAAATGAGGAGGGGAACCACTAGGCAAAAGCTCAATTGAATTAATTGTAAATATTTAAATTTTGGTTCTAACGTCTGCGAGTATGCCCCACTCTAATTTGAAGACATTACCTACAAAAAGCTGCGGCAGATGTCCGAGTGGAGAAGCACAACCTGACATTCATGTAGAGACCTGTCAGCAAATCATTGGCATGGAGTCGACCACCTATGCCGATATTGTCTGCATGACATGGCATGGTTGAGACTTACCAATAAACTTCCCAAACTCACTATATTTCCAAAATATAGACCCTTTTTTTTTTTTGTTAGCGCAGAAGATACAGGATTTAGGACGATTGGGGGAATTTTCTTTCAAAATTTCTTGTTAACCTGGAGGCTTGTCCTTGTTATTGTTAATTCTGAAGCTTTTCAGATTGTTTTCATCACTGTTTCTTTTGTTCTGCTTTTCTATCATGATTGACAACTAGCCTTCTGAAATATGTTCTCTGAGACTTAATGTGACACCTTGTCAGTAGGTGAACACATCTTACCTTTTTACAAAAAAAATTCAAGTAATATTCAGGTGCATCTTGAATCTCAAGATGAATATGCATCATGCATCTTCCTAAAAGGTTAATCTTTCCCTCAGGAAGCACCAACTGACGGCTCTCGATTATATATTGAATTACTCACTCCTGTAAGAACAAAAGAGGCTTTGCAACCATGCCCTGTTTCTGCACTTGATCTTCCAGTGAGAGAAGATGATTTGGGATGTCCTAAAATTCTGAATGGAGGTCTTCTTGGTAAGTATAAATGGTTAAAAAAGGGATCTTGAGCTCTCTTAGCGCAGTCCATTCTCTTACAAATGGTTTTCTTACTTGCAGAGCTCCATACAAAAACTGTACCCTCAGAGGCATCAGAAGTTATCACTTTGAGTAATGAGGAGGATGATAGAGAGGATTGCCAATCCATTCAGCAGAATAGCTACTTGGAAGAGGAGTTCATGGATGAAGAGGAGAGGGACTACACCTACCTTCTTGACATACTAATTGTTTCTGGTGTTCACAGTGCCAAGCAAGGAAGCTTTGCAATGCATGTTACTCACTGGAACATCCAGTGAAACCAATGTTGTTTGAAAAGCTGGAAAGGAAGTACAGTAAACTGGTTGCATGGTCACACTCGGAGAGAAAGCTGATGTTTGATCTGACAAACTCGACACTCGCAGAGATCCTTGCTCCTTGCATGGACCGGCATCCATGGGTTAATTCCACAAGAAGGATTGCACCCATGTGGGGTTCTGAAGGGCTTGTTGAGAAGACATGGCAAATGTTGGTGGAGAAACGTATGGAACTTGGTGGTGGTAACGCAGAGGACAAGGTTCTGGACGTCAAGTGGCTGGACTTAGGAGATGACATCGATGAGGCAGGAGTAGAGATCGAGAGGACGCTGCAGGAGGAACTATTGGAAGAAGTTGTTGCAGAGTTCATGGCAGGATTAGGCTCCTCTGGTTAAAAGATCCAGTTTTGATGGTGGATATATATAGTCACATAGATCATCTGTTGAAGGCAGGGTGTCAGCTGCCACAAGATTTTGCCGGTCATGGACATATCATAAGAATTCAAGTTTGAACCACAGGCAGGTGCTAGTGTCTCTTCTCGGAGATCAGCAATCGCGAATATGATAATTCGAGGGCTTTCATCGGTTGGCACCGGGAGGTCATGGAAATTTCAGACACAAGTGGTCGCAAATAGTTTACGACGAGGTGCATTCAACTCTGCGACAAGGCTGTGCTGATGGCCAGGTAGTCATTCATAGGATCCAAGCTTTAGGTTTGTGCATCCAATGCAAGAACAAAGAAAGAGCAGGAAAAGAGTGTCAAGAGTTCAGTAATACATGAAGGTGCAAGTGAGTTTTCAGCATTGGTTTGAGCTGAGGTCTTCAGTGTGTGTGTGTGTGATGTGAAGGGGGATGTGATGCACTGCCTTACAATTTATCAGTTCGTGGAAGGTGTGTTCTTGTTTGTTTCTTTTTGTTTTCACAATACCATAATGTGAGTAAACATGGATTCGAGCACAGAACACTGCATAGAGAGATTAAAACATCTAAAGAACACAATGGATCCATCGGTTCAAACTGATGTAACCAAGAAATGCTCTAAAATTGGATCAAAGCTTGGAAAGGACACAGAAAACTTGCCCGTAAAACAAGAGTAGGAATTAATGGGCAAAGTTAAAACACTTTTCCTTGTAACCCAAATTTATCACCTGCTCTTTCAGCACCATCTAATTTAACATGCAACTTCTGTGTTGGTCGGTCAAACCGAGCATCCACACATCACATGAATACAAAAATATAAAAGTTAGGACAAATCACACAATTAGAAGTTCCGACACCGACAATTGTGTCCTTGAAGACATCTCTTGTTTATGGAATGTACTACTACTAACAGAGTTCTGTTTAACTACTGAATCCAGATCGGTCCTGTGACTCGCTAGGTCTGGGAGAAGCATGTCCATCATCATCCCGATCGTCCTTGGGACTAGGGCTCCGCCGGTTTGTCTCAGGGCTCTGATACCCTCCACCGGCTGGAGAGTTCTCGCGATCCTGACTCATTGGGCTCCTGCTGTTCTCCCTCACAGGACTCTCATTGTAGTTTGATCCGTTGCGCTCAACCTCCCTGCGTTCCATAGGTGAGGGGCTCCGGCTCGCTCGTGGGCTCTTGCTACCGTCGGGTGAAAGGCTCTGCTTCCTCCCCTTAGGTGAAGATGCGCTCTTCCTTGACCTTGGGCTCCTTGACCTTGGGCTCCTGTCATAACCAGGACTTCTTGACCTTGTGTCCTCACGTTCTGTGTTCCGCCCATCTCTTCTAGGAGCAGGAGACCTAGATCGGCTGGTGGTGGAAAACATAAAAGTTAGAAAGATCAGTACTTTTAGAAAGTCCATGATAATTATCAAACACAAAACTATAACTACATGCCCATGATAATTATCAAACAGCCACAAAGTCACATCACCGGATTAAATAACAATGCAGCCCTCTAACAACGAGTCTTTTACAGACATGCAGCATTTAGATGCAACAAACCAAATTTTAAACTAAATGCCAAGCTTACGAAAGGAACCATAAAGGATCTGAATATTTTTGCTTTACCTATAACTGCAGCTTCTACTATAGCTTCGGCTCCTACCACGGCGAGGGGATGGAGATCGTGAGTAGCTTCTCGCACGTCTGCACAGGGAACCAAGACAATCTCCAAATGAGCTACCCAGTGCCAGAAAAGCCATTGCCAAAGAACTAATTACCAATAGGAAAAGCCAAAACAAATCATACTTGAGAGTTTTTGGACTGTTATGGCAGTTTCTTTCTATATGGCCTCTTTCTCCACAGCGATAACACCTGTTCTTCCAGTCACCTGCCTTGCAGTCTCGAGCCCAATGGCCATCTATGCCACAGTTGAAGCACCTGCCAGAACCAGGTGGAGGGCCTCTTCCAAGATACTCGCGTGATCCTCCAGAACCACGTGGAATCTGAGGGAATACCAACTTTCAGTAGGAGGAAACAAAAAAGTGGTAAATTAATGTAGTGACTTCATAGTTAAGCTACATACCCCCTTCGCAAATTCCACAATAATACGACTCCCATCAAATTCTCTCCCATTTAAGCTGTATCTAGCATCATCTGCATCCCGAGGATCGCTAAATTCCTGAAAATGTTTAGACAAACCCAACATATAGAAAACAGACAAACTAAATCAGATGGTATTAACAAAACATGTGAATGGTAATGTTTATTGGCATCACAAAAGCCAGTAATAAGAAAGGAAACTGTAGAGATTGCATAGAGAGTAGAAGTTGACATACAATGAAAGCATAGTCATGCTTCATATCCACATCTCGTACTCTGCGGAAATGGTTGCCAGAAAGAATAAGGCCATCAGAAGTTAAGTAGCACACCATATGATAATTCGCACCTCAGAAGAACAAAACACCACTTTGTGACACGCAATAAGACTACAAAAGAATCGCCAAACTCTCATTTAAGTTTGCAAGACTAGCCACCAATTCCACCGAGGGCACCCTCTCACCAGAGACCTCCCGGCTGGGCAAAAACCCAACAACCTTCAACAACATCATTCAAGTTAAAACACACTCACTTTGCTTTAACCTTCTCGCAATATAACATGTAAAGATAAATGGCAAACATCCAAGCACAACATACGGGCTCGGGAAACAATGACATCTCCAATCACCTCAGCAGGTTATCTCAACTAGGAGACATCTTGCGGAAACCAAACGTAAAAGAAAAGGCAAACAAAATAGCTACCATCACAAAAAAAGCCAGATGGTCAGCTTACTATATACACTAAAATAGTGAAAATAAATTAAATTTTGGAGATGATGATAGATGCATAAATGTATGGTACATAAAAAGATGACCATAAAGAACCCAAAGAATTATGTGAATATAAAGCCAGCAAAACTGCCCTACCTTATATGTGAAACTAATCAATTTGTGAGTAAATATTATTATTTATAATGTATAAATGGAGAAAAAAAGCTTCATCCTACAAAATGACAAATTATTACTAGAATCAGATCCTGATGAAAACAATGCAGCATTAGTATGCACCAGCAGCTTTAATACCTGCCATATCTGCTGAAGAGGTCTTCAAGATCACGCGAACGAGTACGTGATGACAGTGGCCAACATATAGACGTGTGCCACCATAACGATCATCATAGCGAGGCATTTTGGGGGCTGCAAGTCTTCAACAAATACCATAAAAGTTATGCAAGCATTTCGACAAGCTGGTATTTTATAGGCACTAACTAAGAAAATGAAAAGTTAAGCCAACTGTCAACGTCAACACATTACTTGTTTTAATCGTCTTATTTAAAACTTTAGATAGATGAATGAGAGTCTAACGATGCACAAAAAAGTTTGAGGGGAGTGGATTGAATTTATAAGCTGTCTCGTTTCAAAGCTCAAACTAAAAACTAGAAGGCATTGTTCTATCTTCTCTAATAAAAATGCATTGCAAATGCAAAAATGACCATGGACAGTGAGCAACAACAAGAAGTAAAAATGACGGGTTTGGCTGAATAACAAAACTTAAGAGTGCTAAATCACACTCAATTAACTTTAGGGATGTGTCTAGTATAACAAGCTCAATTGCTAGAATTTATTTCCAACATCGACCAGTAACCATACCTCAGAACCTACATAAAACATTTTATTTAGTTTCAAAGCATCAGAAGTTTTTTACACGCTTTGATTTAATTCAAGAAGGAAAAAAAATATCAACAGAAAACCTTCTTAAAGCTCTTCTCACTTGAACACATATAGATGTCATACGATCAAAAGCAAGGGCATTAACTTGCATGCAGAGAAAGAACAAGCAACTATTATGCGGGTCATAATTTGAAATGAAGCAAGATGAATATGAAATTTTAGTTTTGTTACTTCTTCATAATATGAATGAATTTAAAAAAATCACAAAGCTGCTTATGCGAAGGAGTCAAACTTTACATGCCATATTGCTCCACATGTGAGAGAAACCAAACAACATATGACGTTCAAAAAACTGCATTGTGTTTATCATTGAATTTCTAACATAATAGACAACCTAACTTTAACCTCGTTCATATCCGGCCTGGTACATTCTCTCACACAAAACCCATATTTGTTTAATTATTTGCCATAGGTACGTCCTTTTGTCTGCAGATGCAGACACAGATTCAATGATGTGCAGATCAAAATAGCCCGCACTAATCAAGGAAAGGGAAAAAAAATAAAAAAACCGACTCAAGAGATGGAAAGTTAGGGTTTTTAGCTCCGTAGCAGCAAATTTACGAGCTTCAAATAATCCACCAAATTCATAATAAGCAAATAACAGAAAAAAAAATCTTTTTTTATGGATCTGAGCGTCCCTCGACCCTGTGCTTCTGGATCAAAAGAATCAAGAACCAATTTTTACCAGATTCCAAATCCTACACCCATCACCATGAGAAGACGACGGATCGCATGTAATAATCAAACCACGGTGAACGTCAGTTCTCAGAAAACTTCACATGAAGGTAAGCTAAAACCTTGAATTAGGAAGATAAGAAAGAATCAGTCACCTGACAGATCTAGGGAGAGAGAGGAGGAAACCCTAGCCAGCCGCCTGAGACTAGCAACCGAGGTCGCTCGACCGTGTCGGCGATCGGCGTATATAAAGGGAAATAAATGGCATGATGAATGGACGGTTATGATGGACTAGCCTTGGATCAACTGTTGCGTCCTAACCGAGAGATGCTGTGTGAGTCTCTCACAGGAAGGAAGCGTTACGGTGAATGCTGTGGGTGACGTAGCAGCACAACGATGTCATTCTGTGCTAATTACGTATAATATGTATTCACCAAATTCTTGCTATCTATAAGTATATGTAGAAATGTAATCATCAATAATTTTTGTCTCTTGATATAAATTAAGTATCATATATAATATATTTTTTATTTAAATTATTGATTTTTTTATTTATATTATGATTAAGAAAATAATTAAAATTATTTTTTTATTATACCTAAATTAAAAATTATTAATTAATTAATTTTTTATAATAAGTAATATAATTTTTAGAAAGTAAATTATTCAAATTTTAATTTTGTGTGTTAATCATAAGAAATAAATATTATAATTCTATCTTTATGTGTGAAAGTAAGTTAACAATGAAAAATTAAATTATTACTTACTAGAGCTCATCGAAAGAGCTCCCCCTCCCTCATTATTAGTTTTTCTTATCAACTTTTATTCATATTTTATAATCTTTAATATTAAAATTATCATAATTTATACGATGCATAATAATATTTTATTTTTAGAATTTTATTATTATTATTAAATAATGATCATTGAATTATCATATTAGAATGATTAGTTAATTTAATAATTTTTAAAATTTATTTAATTAGATATATTTATATTTAAAAATATATGTATGAATTTTATGATTTAATTAGTTTTAAATTTAAATTATCAAATTTCATATATTAAAAAAATAAATCATCATTTTACTATTCAAAATTTACATAAAACAGTTCAAATCTCTATCTTTACACCACTAAACATTTTTTTATTAAAAAAATTATATCTTCTTAATACTGTTATAAGTGATGAAAAAGTTTCTCCACCTAAACCTTAGATCCATTATAAAGTGGTATATTACTTTAAAAATAAAAATAAAAAGTTTCTCATAATGTTAGTAAAAACCTCTAGAAAATAATTAAAAAAATCTTTAATATTTATGAAATATATACATGTATAAAATTCATGTATAAAAAAATAATGATAATTTTTATATGGTACATCAATCACACAACATATCTTCGTAACGTATATAACAGTCAGATAATAAAAGTATACTTCACATGCAATAGTATATTCTTCCATAACAAATGAAGAGATATACTTTTTGTAAATTCATTCAAACAATGAATTGAGAGAACCAAATCACACTTGTAACAATGGATAAAATGATATCCTTCATCCATCCAAGTGAAACACATTCATCCTATCAATAGATGGAGAAACTATTTAACTATCACGTCTAACAACCCACTAATCCTCAAAGGCATCACCCTATCTGTCCTCAACAGATATCCGTAATTAATCATGATCATTCATTTATATTCATTCATGAATATATTTAAGAAATAGTATGATAAAATACTATAAGATATCATGCTTAATGTATAGCTTGCTAGACTTATTTATCAAAGATATTGATTGATTAATTACATGTAGTTTATATGACTATATCGAGTGGGCCACTCAATATAGTCATATAAAATCAATATCTTCAATTTAATTAAAAAATTAATAATAATTTTTAAATAATATCTTCATTTAAAGTATTTAAGTTTATCAAATCAAAATAACATAATACATTAATCTCTTAATAGTCTTTGATCAATTAAAATTGTAATTTGAATAGCCTAATTGATTTGAATCAAATTTAATTCAATTAAAATATAATCGAACCAACCTCAAATCCTTATAAAATCGATTTGGAATTATCTTAGACTAGTCTAATTTAGATTTGATTGATTTCACCTAAGTCAAATAAGCTTGAACTAGTCAACTTGATTTAAAATCCATCCTGAATCAGCTTGAACCAATCAAACCTATATGATTTAGTCAACAAACAAGCTTAACTAATAAAGAAAAACAAAATTGAACTATGTCAAATAGTGTTATTCTAAATTGAAACAATCCACTTTGATCTTTGAAGGAGTTACGTGTGTCCCACATGTTAATTGTAATAAGTTGGGCTGAGATAAAATGAGTTGAAAAGTGAAGTGATGATGTGTCTGACATTAATTGTATAAATGAGTGAGCCTAACTTGATGGGATGGGTTGAGCCTCACTCACGAGTTGGGTTGAGTCTTATCACTGAATTGAGTCACACCTATCTCATGGATTAAGTAATGCTTAGTCATATAGGCTAAGTTATGTTTGACCACACAAGCTAAGTTATGCTTGACCACATGGGTTGCGCTATACCTAACTATATATGTTGAGTTATGATCATATGGGCTCAGTTATACCTAACCACATAAGCTGAGTCATGCTTAACAACATGGGTTGAACATACCTAGTCACATGGGCTGAATTGTACCTGGTCGCATGAACTTGGTTATACATTACCACATGGGTTGGGTCATGTTTTGTCGCATAAGTTAAGCTATGCATGACCACATGAGTTGAGTTAAACATAGCCACATGGGTTAGATCATGCCTGACCACATAGATTAGATCATATCTGGCCACATAAGCTGGTTTGGCTAATCAGTTTAACTCAATTGAGACTCCAATTTGATCCCTCTTGCTAAATTATATTTTTAATATTTTCATAAGTACTATAAAATATTATAAAATAATAATTAGTCTCATATTATTTTTTTTCATAAATTAACTCATTTAGATTCGTGATTCCAAATTTAAAACTAATTAAATCATCAAAATTCACATATAATTTTCCAAAACATAAGTTTACATAATTAAATAAATTAAATATGTAAACATAATTGAGATATTAAAATTACTTTTTTACCCATTTTTTTATATCATTTCAGTATGGATTGTATTTTCTATCTATAAAAATGATGATGTTAGAATAAATAGAGTTAAATATTTTATTTTCATAGTTACACACATCTTGATATAAATTTTTTAAATCTACGAGCAGTAATGCCAAAAGATCAAACTGCAAGATAAATAAAATTAAATATTTCACTTTCATAATTATAAAAATTTTAATATAAAATTTTTAAATTAAAACTGTATTGCTAAAAGACAGGGTAATCGATTTGTAGGTAGCTATTTGATGACATTCCAAGATCATATTGAAGATTGACAAGAACAGCAAACTGGCTTTTTACATGGGAAAAATGAATCACAGAGTTTGACTCAGACTCGAATTCATTTGGAATCATTAACATGGTATCAGATTTGGAGGATGCAAATGAGCAAACGAGGCAAGCATGAGTTAAGCCAACATTGACAAAAGTTTCAGTCAAGATGGATGACTCTCAAAAGCAAGTCATGATGTAGAAGAATAGCAATCATCGGGAAATCTGCCACCTTCATCTGCTTGTTCTGCAGCATCCATTAACCTGGAAACTATGTGGCATCCATGTTTTAGCAAGTGGCTGCAACAAGTCTGGAAGTAAGATTGCCTCTCCACATTTCAGTTCCACCATAAAATATTAGCTGTTTGAAGCATCACAAACAATAGTAATGTGGAAGAAATGGCTTTTGGAATCAGTAGGAACAGAGAGGAGATTCTGCATATGCAAAAGGAAGACTAGAGAAAATGGAGAAGCTTGTTTTTCTATCTGCAACAATAATTATAACTCTGCATCGGAGCTGCAAAATGATGGATCTTAGTCAAGTCTCTCAAACGCTGAAAGCAGCTGCACAGATAGATTATGAGATGAAAGTAGGGAAGTGAAATATCACAACTGCTAGACCAGAAAAGCAAGAAAGAAATCGTCTTCAAAATATTCATGATCGAATAAAATCCTTAAATCACTTTCAGGCAGTAATTATTGAGATTGGAATTATTCCTCACTACTTCACACCTGTTCTAAATCTTTTCTTTGTATGTGTAATGTGATGTTTCACCAATCAACACTGGATTTCTATACAAGACTCCTTTACTAAATTCACTCTCTTTTCATATACAGTGATGTTTCAACTATCAGTGTCGACTTCTATCGTCTCTAGAAGTTCTCCTTGTGGAAATGGAAACGAGTCGTGGTATTATAGCTGAATTCTTGCGAGAGATCCCTCAGTTGTTTTGTGAGCGTGGGGGATCCACAGTAAAAAACACCTGCAATACCACATGTTAGGGATCTGGGAAGTGAGAAGGTTGGCATACTAAAAGTTCGACAAAAGTTCACCTATTCGAGCTTTGTGGGCACTGGCCAAGTCAGAGAACACTTTCCTCCAATTTGGCCTCGCAAAGTGTGTGCGTATCTGTCATGTATGAGTTAGAAACTAGAGAGGAGCAAATGTTCATTTATCTGAATTAAGAAAGTCAATTACCCGACTTCCAGAGACGATGTCAACACCACTTTTGGCATGTTGAAGTGATTGAACCATTGCAATAAGCGCCGACCTTGCATCACCTTCTTCGTACACACTTGTCAAGTAGTTGTGCATCTCTATGACATTCTGCATATGCATTCGCCTCTTTGTCAGTTATGGTTCTATGAAAAATGGAAATTACCAATCAGTTATAAGGAAACAACTTTAGGGAAGTACATTATAGTCACTTTCGGCAACATCATTCATGACACCTTTGAACCATTCAAATGATCCTTGTTCCCTTGTCACCCAATAGAAGTAAGCCCTTCCTGGACCATTTTCTTTGACGGCAGTTGCATCTGCATTATGTATTCTTTGCATTTCCTGCATGAGTTTTGAGCCTGTAAATAATGCCTTTAAAATGCTACCTTGCTACTAGTGAAAATAGATGTGAGTATAGAATACTTCGTTGGTCTTTATATTGTTCAGAGATCCTTCAGAATACTTATAAATGGAGTTGCACCGATTCCCAGTCCGACGAGCAAAAGAATGTCGTATTTCTTGTAATTTTGAGCTGGTGCACCATATGGCCCATCGATGTAGAGCTTAGGAAATCTGAAAAGCAATTAATGCATTTACAACTTTGCATAGTGTTTATGGGTTAATATTACTTGCTTCTACAAGAGTTCTGATCACCTTGTATCTTCAAATTGAACATCTGCAAAAACTGTGGTTTCAAGTCTAACTAGGTTAGCCTTCTTTGAAGTCACCTGAGCCTGGCAAACCTGTATAAAGAGACTTCTGTTAGAAAATTCTGAAAAAAATTGTAGATGGTCCTCTTTGGCAATAACTTTCTGCTTGAACTAACCTTTCCAAATAGATTCCTTAGCTCAGAGGTCCAGTCCCCCAGGGTACGGATATGAACACTCAGGTGCTCATCTCCTGGTGCCGAAGTGATTGAGAATGGATGCCTATGGAGATAAATACAAAGGTGAAGACAGGAATTGTCACTAAGTCAAATGTGATCTGAAGCTAAGCACATACCATTCAAAAGGTGAGACATCTGGACATTTGACGAATAGGTACATTCCGCTTTTGTATTTGAAACCTGGTGGCTTTTTCATATGTATTGAAAGGACATTACCCGGATATATTGCTGCCTGTATGACACATATGAAAGGTGAAGCATTTCATTTTTGCACTTCTTTTGTTGATGGGCTAGTTCATGGATATATATATTTATTTATTTATTTATTTATGTATGTATGTATGTATGTATGTATGTATGTGTGTGTGTATATATATATATACACACACACATACATACATACATACATATATACATATATACATATATACATATATATATATATATATATATGAGTAGCTTACCTTAACAATGCTGACACGAAAGCTTTTCTCACGAACTTTCCGAATTGATCTCTCGCAGACATAAAATAGGACTGGAATCATTAGATACATCCATGTCTGTCCAAAGAAAGATAAGTTATTATCTGCCAGAATAACAATAACTACTTTGATATTGCTATATGATGAATATAAAGCGTGACTTACTGTCTTCTTGTACCATTCCTTGGTAAGAAAAATGAAGTATGAATGCACTATCAGAAGGGCATATACAACAACCAGAAGATGGTGCACCAAAATGCATTGAAACCAGCTAAATGGTGGAGGGTGAGGGAAACTTCACGACACTCCTCCTAAAAGAATGTGTTGCCTGTTTGAAAGAAAATGCCATGATGATGATCATGAGGATAACAGTGACCGCAGGAGCACTCGCTAACAGAGATGGATAAGTTGGATGCTTATAATGGAAATTGGGCTAGCGTTCTCATGAACTTTGACTTTGGGCATGTTATTAGCCTTGGAAAATCACAGGTTACATGAGCAAGGGTGTGCACTAAAGTTCCGATTGTTATTCCCAGTGCAATGACCTGCAAATATTTGTATGTAAGAGGAACACATATGGACATTTGCAAAGTATTTCTTTTTCAGTAAGCTTAATGTTCGAAAGTCTCGCTTACCTTGTGGAAGTTGATGTTGTCATCGAATGGGAATACTGAACTAAGACGGGTTGATCTGAGCCTTGTGAGGGTGTTCCGACAAACAGGGATGAGAATTAGAGCCATGTTAAATTTCAGGGTCTCAGCTGCAGCCTTGGCTATGCAGACACAATAACCCATCACTTCAAATGCTGCCCTCCTTTTGTACTGGGCAAATTTCCATGCTGCTAGGACTATATTGAGTGTCAACCAAAAGGAAATAACCCATATCCTCTTCCAGTTCTCATGAACAGAATCTGCAGTCCTGCTGACAAACTTATTGACTGGGTTTCTGTATCTCATCGGTATCATTGTCCTTGCAAGGCTGTGTGAACGCTAGAGTGTTTTCTCAGATCCTTGTGAGCTAACCATCCCTCGAAGTAATGTCTCGAGCTGCCAAAGCTGGAATAGATATCACAAGACACAAGTGTTAGTACGATTAGTCTACTAGATCTTCTGGATACAAGATATTTGTCCAACTTTTGATATTTCTTTGAAAATTCAACAGATGCCTCGGTACCTCAATATAGCCCAGGCCATCTGGGTCAAGCTCCTCCATTATGAGAGCAGCATAGGTCGCTGCATTTGCTTTCAGCTTGGCAAGCTTGTTCGCCGAGGCACTGAGTATGATAATCTGTGAGGAAGACAATCTGTGTCATTAATTTGTCCACACAGTAAAGAAATAAGAGCATTTCCAACCAATGGAAGTGAGATTTAATTGAGACATCAAGATTGTCTACCTCTTTCACCTCCTCTTCTGAGAGCTTTCCATCACCGTTCTTGTCACACCTATTTCGGCAACATAGCAGATGTCATGTAAAAATTAGTGGGTCTCAGTGCAGAAAGCAGATAAAGCTGAGAAAAAATGGTTACATGTCAAAGAATATCTGTAGCCGAGAATCAAAGTTTCGGTCTGTCATTTCCTCCCAAAACTCCTTCAGTTCAGCTTTGGTCACACCGTTTTCTGGCTCCAAGGTCCTCCTCCTTGCTAAAGCAACAAATAGCTCCCCGGCAAACTCCGACTCAGCCATGCCTTGCAAATGGGATACCCAGAACAAAAAAATATATAAGAACCAACAAATTCATTCCTAGATCTAATTAATTTCTCAGGAAAGGAAAGGAACCAAGATCTGTCTTTTACTAGGAAATATCTCGTCCTGTCTTTTTCATTTCTTTTGTTTGAAGTAATTTTTTCCTCATCAGCACCTCCAAATCGTCGGTGTGATCCTGTAGATTCTGATATATGCTTCTTGTGGGTTAAATCGCTGTATTGATGTGATAACAATGTCTGATGGCCACGGCAGATCGATCTCAAACCAATTAGGAAAAAAGACGTTTAGATGGGATTCAGTGACGCTCTTCACAATGTGCACAACCGATTCTGTAACTTCACTACGAACTGCTTGCATCAGAACTCGATTCTTCCCTAATTTGCCGCCTCAGGAGTACTAGATCGAATGGAGACTTTACTTACAAGACTAAGCTCTCGGTTATTCTACATCCTCAAAGCAAAAGATGGAGGCACTCACCAATGCAGCGGCCGAAGTGCTCCTTGGGAAGCCGTCCGCCGACGGCGAATTGGCCGAACCGCTTCTCGACGGCGTTCCACCCCTCCTTGCCACCGGACGTCTTGTCGAGGAAGCGGAGGCCCTTGATCCCCGTCTGCGCGCTGGACACCATCCGGGTCATCTTCCCGGGGTTCTTCCTCTCCCCACCGCCGGTGCTCCTGGTCGAATCCCGGAAGCCCAACTTGATCTTGGACGGCTGGGCCAGGAGGCCCCGGGCGGAGCCCCTCGGCGTCGCATTGGTCGGCGGCGGCGGCGGGTCCGCAGCCGGCTGGATTTGGTCGCCATGAACCACGATGCTCTCCAGCTCATGCGCCGTGTGGTCGCCGAGGGGGCAATCCATGTAGCCCTGCGCTGGTCCCATTCTCTCTATGGTGTCTGGTAACTGGCGGTAGATCTCCTCCCGTCACCTGCTTCCTGTGTCTATCTCCCTCTACGGCGGAGTTGCAGGTTCCATGGCGAGCGAGCGAGAGAGAGAGAGAGAGAGAGGAGGGTGTTTAGCGGTGTTTAGGAAATTAAAAGGGAGGAGGAGAATTCTACCGGTGGAAATTTGAAATGACACGAAAACTGTGACCGACTTATCGCCCACAAAACATCAAATATGGGAAATTTGAGATCGGTCCACCGACACCGACGATGTTGCGGTCCACTCCATTCCCCGCCACCCTCACAAGTAAATTATTATTCTTATTGTTATATTTGTGCTATTTCAAATTTATATTTGGATATATAGAGTAATAAGATCAAAATATAATAAATAATAATAATAATAAACGAGATTCGATTATATATTTACGAAGTAAATCAATTTTTTTATATGAATATATGAATTCAGACATAAATCTCTTTATATTGCCGCAAACTGTTCCATAAATTTTTAGATATAGTAGAGATAAATTCTACCATCGTTCATGTGTTTTCTCACATCCTCCTCTGTCACAGGCAAAGAAAAAAAAAAAAGTAAGCCGAGAATGATTCTAAGTTCTTCATGATCATTTATTTCTTGGATTGGTGCATCTTGTCATAATTCATCTAGTTCCATGAAAAATAGAATTAGAATAAAATCGATTTCAAGTGATTTAGGTTCTAGTTCAAATTGTCAACTCTGATTGATTAAAAAAATAAAAAAAAATATTTTATTAATATTTAAATCCAACTCATTAGACTTTAAATTTTAAGTGCTAACCACTTCATTATTGAGGAATTTATTTATGTTTTTAACTTTTATTTTTAGCTAGCTTTGTCTTCCATTTCAAGGAACCAGAACAAAATCGCTAAACCCTTAGTTTAATTTCAATTTGGAATCATCAAACAATTGACCTAATTCAATTCTGATTTAAATCGAATCATGATCAAAATTACTATAAGTTACAAAAGGGTAAAGGGTAGAATGGACGAGAACCCAAACTCTAATTTTAATCTTTGTTATCTTTCAAAGAAATAATATGTAAGAATTGAAAAAAAAAATGCTTCGTTTTGTTTTCTTAATCTCATCGGATTACAAGGAATTAAGAGGATGTCGTTAGAGGATATTACATGAATTATCTCGTTGGAATAATTCATTTGGGATATATGTTGGAGATAGTGAGTGATACTACCATAGCCGATGAGTTGGTAAATGGGTAGAGTTGACTTCGTACCTTATCGTCAAAGGGTGGACTTCCCGGCGTCCGGCCAAGGCGTGGGTGAGCATTACCAAGCGCTTGGATACCAGTTGTGTTCGTCAACGTCATGGTTGGCTGTAGGACACCCAGTTGGTGCACCCCCCTTTGCCACTTACCTGATTTGGAGGTGGACCCCGCGAGGGCGACGGCCCACCCGTTACAGCGAGGACCATCCATGCTGTAGTCCTACCTTCCTCCGGCTAAGAAGTAATTACGAGGCGGCGTGTCCCGATCGCCGCCGCTGGATGCCATCCTACTAAGCCGATGGATGTCGATTGATTGGACCCTAAATTTATTTTTTTTCAATAAAATAAGTATGGTCATAAATTACATAATTAAAAATATTTAAAAAATGGTAAAGCAAATAATGAAAAAGCAGAACTTAGATGCGTTTAGAAAAGAAATATATTTAGATTAAAATTTTATGGTACTTCAGTAGGCTGAAACGATCTAATTAATGAATGCAGTGTTTCTTTTTCTTTGTTTGTGAAGAGAAAACAAAGAAAAAGAATTATGTAGAGTACATGCAATATAATTATTCTTTAATATATAAAAATTGATGTTGGGACACTTCACCCACCTCGATGCAATGATATGATGTGCGCAACATGGCGAACCACTTCAGCTGTCTTGAGATGATTGGTATGGCACTCCAAATCTAACAAAAAAAATTTGAGAAAATTAGCTAACAAGCGTGGGAAAATGTTCGATCAATGAACGACAACTACACGATAGAATAAGATGGCAGCATACGTACTCCTCTTTCTGGTCCACCTGCCATGAGCATGGTTGTTGCTGCAGGGAAAGCGTATCAGAGGGCAGTGAAACCTATCGCTTCTGCAACAAGATTTGGCTTCCAGCAATACAAAAAAGAAATAGAACATGCGCCGCTGCTCATCACCGACAGCTCGGCAGAGACGAGACAAAAGAAAAGAATAAGGAAAGAGAGAGAGAGTCTTCCGGGCATAAGATTTGAGTGTTTGGAAGCACGTTGCTGTTCCAGCACCAACGCCTGCTTCCAACTCCTCTTGTTTGTTCTGGACTTGAAACCAACCCTGGAGCAGACTGCATCATGACCAAACAAATGGATCCTTTTCTCGGAGAACATGGTCTGCACCAGCATGACATTCCTCCTGAAGCATGTCATGATTCGTTAATGTCCTCTTTCTCTTCTTTAATGAAGTAGGAGGAAGACTTTGAGGATTAAGAAATGCTCTCCTCCAACACATTCTATCAGAGGTTGGGAGCGAGCAGCAGCCAAGAGCAAGCCTTGTCAAACTGCACCACCTAACAGTAATAATATACAAAAATCATTTAGATTCTGACAAAGATAAAAAAAGAAGAAAGCAATAATGAATACCATGATCACTGGAAATAGAATTCTGAGAGGCATGCACAAGCATGCTATCATTTCCTGGGAGACAAAAATAATAGAAAAATGTGAATGATATTTGTTTCTTGTCCTTTTAATTTTGCCCTCAAAGGACCAAGTCTGCACTGCCCTTCTAGGTCATGTATCCTCTATGCAAAATGCCCTGTGATCTCTCTCAAAGTCGATCCATGTATTTAATGGCTTCATAAATGTAGGACATCCGGCACTAGATTATGCGGAATACCATACATAGGCAGTATTGCTGTTGTTAAAACTTGGCAATAGCAAGATCATACTTTTGTATAGATTAGGCACTAAAGGGGAGGCTCTGCATCGGTGAGATGTTCCAATTGATTTTGCTTACTTAGATTTATAAACTTTTTAAGTTAGCTGCAATCCGACCAATTACACCTAATACATGAGACCATGGGATTACTCTTGCACCGACAACATACTTTTCAAAATCATGACCATCTTTGGCAGGTAGTGTCTTGAAAAAATTTAATCTCGCTGCTATGCATTATTATCTAGTAATTGCAGTTGAGTGGAAGGATTCTATATAGACCAATGTGTATTGTAATCAAATTTTAAGTATATACAGAGTAACCATGTATAAAAAGCCAGGCCAATTTCCAGTTATTATATCAACAAACAAGGCCTGATAGCTTATGTTGGGTTATTCATTTCTCAAATGTCAGAAATGGCCAAACCATCCCTTCTATGACTCCTAAATTTATGCCCATTTCTCAAAGAAAACACAAACGCCCATGCTCTACAGCATACAGATTTGAACGAAAAAATAAACATGAAGGATTCTGACACTTTTGGTTCATCTCTTACATGTAAAATCAAGGCCTAAAAGGTGAGAGTTTCTGTAAGAAATGCCTTGTGCAATGTTTCAGTGTAAACCAAGTCTAGTATTCATCTTAGGCTTAATTGTTTGGCACCCTTTTGTGTGCTTGATTTGTATGCATCAAGGATCCATGTTTTTAGTATAATTTACTCAAATCTGAGCATCAATAATGGCTCAATACGCAGAGAAATATGGTCAATATGCCATAAACTTCTAAAATAACTGGATCATTGTATCTCAATAATAAAATGTGTTCAATTTCACTATCTTGCATGATAAGCTCAAAACTGAAGAATATGTGTTCAAACAAACGAAATATTTACACACCACCAACTTTTCTTACGTTATGGGTTAAAATTCAAGAAAGAATTGCCTTGATGAATGCTATTTAGTCCAGAAAGCAGCATTACCAGAGCAGAACCAGAATATCCTTCTCATGCTACCAAACCGCTCTCAGAAAAAAAGAGGTGGTATCATTAAGTAACATCTCAATTGCAAATACAGTGTTTGCTTCTCTAAAAAATGATCATGATTTTAGGTTTTTAATGATTAAAAAAAAAGAAGCTCCTGAGTAAAAAAAAAGTCTACATTTCTACTGGTATGTCATAGATTGTGTCTTTTTTCCCTTGTGGAGAAAGAACAGATTTGGATGGTGAATAATTAGGAACATGATTATTTTCCCAGATCTAGTTCCACAGTATGAATTCCTTATTTTCTTGCAGCACGAGGGCCATGGGGCCTGTGATTGAGATTTATGTGACCAAGAAAGGTGCAACGTGCTTTATGCCGCCAATTATTTGTTCCAACATACGAGGTAATTCTTTTCCCAGAGTGGCTTTTGTATACACCAATCTGGAGTTGTCAGCTCCATAGTGTGCTTAATGCTCATTATCTTCCTCTTGGGTTTCAAAATTCATGATTTTATTGACACTTAAAATTGATGATAAGTTTAAGTCATACTAGTCAAGGTTGACATATATAAGACGGGACACCAATTCAATCTAATGATGTGGCCGAACTCAATATATGTCACTCCACTCTTTTTAAAACTTTGCAATTTAGGAGTATTCCTTGGTCCTCTCTCAGTTCTTTCAAACACATGAATATTCTCCCAATGATCCCCTATTTAATTGTGTCTCAATCTTCTCCTCCCTTATTTGTAGGGTAGGCCAAAGTGTGTTTCAATTTATTTTTCTCTTTCACTTGGTTGGGCCATCTGGTAAAAGATCCATATAACCGATGTTAAATAGTTATGACTTAACGACTTTGTTATTTTTGTTGTACTCTTACTTTTTTGTGAATCAACAGCATTTGATAAAACATCATTACCTTTATCAGCAATGATACCTAAAAGAAATATTTTTCTCATTAAACAACTTGATATTTCATAATTGACGGTGATAACAAAACCAACTCTATATAAACTCGTATTTCTTATGAGGCTTTTTATTTTCTAAACTCACTCAAATAAATCTGAACACTCATATTTCTTATGGATCTTTTTTTACCCATAACGAACAAAACTGACTCGATCGAGGGTTCTTACCAGACACACCTCGACATAATTCTTTATGGGAACAAACCAAAATGAGATACGAGATACACATATTTTCTGTCGCTATGGGAATTTATCTCTCGACTAGTCATGATTCCCATATCACATTGTCTCAAGAAGATCTTCTTCTCCTCTTCCAAGTGCAATAGCATTTGAAAAATGGGTCAAGTCGAGTCAATCTCACCATGTCGAGGTGATGACCTAAATTGACCGCACCAATGTTTCATTTTCATAATGGCATCTTAGTTATGACTAGGATTTAATAATAGACAGCATAAAATTAATGCTGAAATCTGAGACACGAATTTGTGTTCTACCTTTCTTGAAAACCTTCTTCTACCATGCTACATCTTCCACTCTCATTTGCATCATCAGCCTCACTCTTAATGGTTTATTTATTCCATACGAGACATCCATTTATGTTTGGCAATATAAATGAGACACCATCAATGGCACACCCAAGGATGATTCTGACTGCAGCTTGAACCTTGACAGTTTCATATATGAAGTTCGATTGAAGCATACAAAAATTGTGTGTTATTGCAAATAATGTGTTATAAGTCGAGAATAGTCCAAGGGGAACAAATGACTCGTAGTGAAATCACATTTATAAATCATATACTAAAACGAAAGAGTCATGTGAAGTTGGATAACTTCCAATGTAATCAACAACAGCATTGATGTTTTAGCCAATAAATTGTGCTCAATGCACAGAAAATAACTGATCAGTGAAAGAAACTGACCGATTTCCATAAGAAGCTGGACAACATCATCTGCTGCATTCTCTGTCTATGATTGAAGCTATTTAGCATGACCAAATAGGATTAAAGAGAAAGAGAAGAGGGAGAAGGGGAAACGTACGCAAATAGGCCCCGTGAGACCACGAACCCTACAAGAAGGGTTCGCGGTCGAGGAAGAAATCCAGAAGGCGAGCTCGGACTCGCAACGATGCTTCCCTTATCCCATTACTTTGGATCGATTTGACGGTGAAATCTTAGCTATCTCATATGAATCGAGACGAGGCGAATCGTGGAGGGAGGAGGGAGGCGGGCGGAAGGCGGAGGAGGAACAGTATCCGCGCGATGTGTGGCTGTCAGTGAAGAATGGTGTTCGCACTGAAACCCGAATCCATTTTAAATCCAACGAAAGAAGATACCCGAACCCGATGTAAACGGATCGGATATTACCGGATTACCCATCCCTAGGTTTTGGGTTTGGGCATCAAGTGAGTCCCCAAACCATTTCCCGAGGCCGAGACGAGAACGAATCCGATCCCATGTCCGTCGCCGCCAGCGCAAGTCCGTCGATCGCCGACTCTGCACTGTCGGCAAGCAATCGTCACCCCTGTCGCGCGTCCTCATCGCAGCAGCAGCAACAGAAGCAGATTTGTGGCCACTCGTAATGGTGCGCGACACCGTCTCGACTCTTCCTTTCGTTCTTTGACAATAATGTACCATCCGAGCTCTAGTTTTAAGTTTCGATGATTCCCCGCCTCTCTCCACCTCGTTTCTATACACCTTTATTTTTTTGGTTATTTTATTTTTATATTTGGTCTATAATTTGATCCGTGAGAAAAGAGAATATAGGAAGAGCTATGTGCAATGGCTTTGTTCATTTCCGGTTTGGTTGTTCATGTCAGGCTTTGGAATTGGCCGTCACTTCGTCGTAGGCAATTCTTTGATAAGCCGTGTAATTATCAACGGGCTCTTTCTCAAGTAGTGGATGAGGATTCCGCAAAATTTGTCTGACTTCTTGGTTTTGGGATTTGCAAAGGAAAAATAAAGTTAAATCTATTCTCTCCGCGCCTTTGTAGGCGACTCTTTTAGTTAAAAATTAGATTTTGCAAAATTTTCAGAGTGAAGTTCCTTTTTTTTTTTTTTTGTTTCATCTCTATGCCCGACGTGTCTCTGTACTATTGTCACTATAGTAGTCGTCATAATCATGTATAACCTTGAACAACATTGTACAAGAGAGTATAATTATTGTAGAAAATGATGGAGAAATACCACATTGTTTACAAATATCTTAAGAATGTATCTGCTCCATCAGCTAATATCAATTGTCATGTTTTGTTTGTGTCCAAATTCTGTATTCAGTATGAACACTGTTTTAACTGCGTAAGCCACTACCAAGTGTTTTTTTAGAATCTTTTGCATCAATTTAAAGAGTATTTTCTTTAAATAACTTCTTAGCAGGAATGGAATTATCCTTTTTTGGTTAGAGTAACTAATCTTTCTGTCTTGCAGGTGCATTTACACTAGTTGTGCACTATCTTGCAAGCTAAAGTACGTCCTTATGTTTACACAAATTAACTGGAAAGCTACAGCTAGTAGATTTGCTTCATGTTCACAGTTACAAAACTGTAATTTTTGGAAAATGGAACTTACACATGGATAAGTACTGTGATGTACAATCACTTTCTTCATGGTTCTTCCAAGCATTCTCTTGCTATCTTCAGACCCTTTTCCGTAGCACATCATGTTCGATCGCAGTTCAGCACATTTACAGCTTCTAGTAGATATAGCGAGTTACAAGGTAAGGGGATTGACAAGGCATTGAAACTTTTGGACTTGGTCACCCCTAGGACCAGTAAGGTTGAAAGCAAGTCATGCCATCATCACCTAATACAGGGGTGCAAGCATGATCTTCTCGAAGTTGATCAACGGAATTGCTTAAAGTTCGTTAAGAAGAGTGCAAGTAGTAAATTGTGTAATCATGCCAAGGTTATGTCTGAAAAGAGTCATCACCGTGAATCTCTTTTATGCTCTCGAATCAGTAAATCAGTAAAGGAAGATGCTCTTTTGTTATTTCTTGAATTGCATAAGAGAGGGATCAGCTTGGATGCATCTACTATTTCTGTTGTAATTAGTTCTTGTGTGTCCACAGGCACTTTTGGAACAGGGCTGCAGCTTCATGCTCTCTTGGTTAAAAATGGTTGTGATGTATCTATTCCTGGTGGAAGCTCATTGATCAGCTTGTACTCCAAACTTGGGCAGTTAGGGAATGCTTATCATGTTTTTCATATGATGCCCACGAGGAATGTCGTACCATGGACTGCTATAATTGCAGGTTTTGCACAGTCCTGGGAGGTCGACACATGTTCACGACTGTTTTATTTGATGAGACAGGCTATGATAGAACCAAATGACATCACATTTGCAAGTGTTTTGAGTGCTTGCACCAACAGTGCTTATCTTGGGTTTGGTAGGAGCATCCACTCTTTAGAATTTAAAATGGGTTTTGATCTGTATACACATGTGTCTAATGCATTGATCTCAATGTACGCTAAATCTGGAAACATTGAGGAAGCCCATTATGTCTTTGAGAACATACCATGTAGGGATCTAATCTCGTGGAATTCGATGATTTCTGGGTTCTCCCAACATGGACTTGCTAAGAATGCTGTGGAGTTGCTGAATCAAATGGATACCCAGAATGTAACACCTGATGCTATATCTTACCTTTGTGTTCTCTCCTCATGTCGGCATGTGGGACTTGTGGAGCAAGGCCAGCGTTGTTTTGATTTAATGCTTAAACGTGGGCTAAACCCCGAATTAGATCATTACTCATGCATCATTGATCTTCTTGGCCGTGCAGGGTTGTTGGATGAGGCATTAGATGTCATTAAGAAAATGCCAATCCACCCAAATGCTGTTATATGGGGATCATTACTTTCATCATGCCGGGTTCATGGAAATGTATGGATAGGCATTCATGCTGCTGAGAACAGGTTGTTGTTAGAACCAGGATGTGCTGCAACTTACGTTCAGTTAGCAAATCTTTATGCAAGTGTAGGTTACTGGAATCATGTAGCAGAAGTTCGGAAGCTGATGAAGGAGAGAGGGCTGCGTACAAGTCCTGGGTACAGCTGGATTGAAATTGGTAACAAGGTGTATAATTTTAAAGCAGAAGATAGATCAAATAATAAACTGAATGAGATACTCCCGATTTTGGATTCTTTAGCATGTCATATGGAACTCTCCGAGTGTCCAGCTGCTGCAAACATTGATCTTCAATACGAAGAGATCCCTCCATGATAGCACTTCAGCGGAATACAATTTGCAAGCTTGTGTCACCAAAATGACATCCTTGGCTGCAATATTTCTGTGGATAGGACATTTATGCCTCTTATATCGTATGTGTTGTTTAAGGCTCTTTGTTTCAGACCAACAGAACTTCCTTTAGGCTTCACTACAAGTTTGATGAAGGAGGCATATGTGATTCCATAGGAGCATACCTTTCATCTATGATGCCCCTAGTAAGTTGTGTACCTGAAGAAAGGTTCCCGGCTGTGTGATATAACAAGAACCATATTGGCAACATCCAGAACAATATTTTCTTCATTCATGTGCTTGGAAAAAGGTGCTTATATTGTAGTAATATTCAAAGGTATGTTTCATGAGACAAATCATCTTTTTGTTTCCTCTGATTGTATTAAGATGAAAAGTATCTGTTTGTGGATTAGAGGGTGATGCTTCGCAGATAGATAAATGGTCATATTCTGCAGGTAGTAGCACTTAAAAGAGTCAAATACTGTCAATGAACTTGATGATTTAACTAACGCACTATATAGATAGGATTTGATAGGAGACCAGATTCTAGTGGAATACTGGCCTTTTTTGAGGTCTTGAGGAGCTTGCTTGATACTTGATAGGCAATATGGTTCACCACCTACATGTTATCTATGCTCTGGGCTTCCATGGCCGTTTTCTCAGGAAAATTTCCAGGTTTAGAACTTAATACCAATTTATATATATGGTTGTCACCAAGTCAGCAGGCAGTTAAGATTGAATACTGTTGGTCAAGTTGCCGACATAAAAAAAGATCAAGAATTGCTAGATTAATTTGTCCTTTTAGCAGTAATTTTTCAAGCAGGCTAGGGTTCTATAAGTAATCTTTCAATTATATTAGTGGTTTTTATACTGTGATGTATGCCAACTTCTTGTGCTGTCAATCCTGAAAATTTAATTATGGAAGGGGCTGTAGTTGGCATGAACTTGGAGATGCACTGTCCAACTAATTATAAGTACTACTGGCAGGCATGTGTATCAGGACTTTGGTGCCTGACTGTTACAACATGGTTTCAAGTACCATTGTATACTGATTACTGTACCAGTGCATCGAACTAGTTATATTAACATGTCAAACAATTTTCAGTATGCTTCTAATTAGTTTACCAAGGTGTTCCGTATCATACCAGTTGATACATACCAATCATATGAGATTTCATTACGAGTACATGTACTGGTATTTTCAAACGTATGTTATGGTTTTCCATCGCTTTGAGGATTCAACCCATATATGGAACATAAACTTTCTGCAAAATTCATAGTATCAATTGCAGTAGAAATTTAATGCTTTTTTTTGTCTTCATTCGAAAGATGATCTGTCTCAATTTCTAGGTTTTTACTTCTGCACTATTAGATTTCTAGTAAAAGTTTCATCTGACAGTAAATATGTGAGAAAATATATTGTCTCAATTCCTATGTTTTTTTAATTCACTGCTAGATGTGTGGCAAAAGTTCTTTCTGACAGAAAATATGTAAGAAAATTTACAAACATGTCGTCTGAGGAAAAAGCTGAGCGAACGTTATGTGATTTCATTTTCTAGCAAAGTACTATTTGGTTTTCCTTATGATGTTAATTTCCAGTATAACTTTGGTTGTTACCGAAGCAATGTTATTTAAGTGTGTGATACAGAGAACCTGAATAATGAATGGTGTAGATGATAACATTGGAATAGCTGCTGCTCTCTCTTTCTTTTTCTTGGCATATATATGTGTGTATACTGTATGTATGCTTGTATGCATCCAAATTGACAATCTTAGGGTGATCCAAGGTCGCCAACACCTTATTTGCATCCTTATGTCTATGCAAAACAGTGTTTGACTCAACTTTAGTTTATGAAAAACTGCAACCCTGCATGTAGCTACTATTTATTTGATTGAAGATAAATTGGTTATAATTTTGCATGGCAATGCTTTTATGTGGGCATGGTACAGTAACAGTCAACTTTTTTGTAGACTACCCATCAATTTGTTAGCTCTCGGTGATGCTAATATCAGGCCTTTGAGTAATTTTTCAGTGTTTACATAATTGGCCTAAAGATGATTAACTGATAGGAAACAACTAGATCTTTCAAGTTGCTTACTAGTAGTAGAGGTACATTAAATAAGTTAATTGTTCAGAAATTGGATATTATAAGATTTTTGCTCATGGGATTAAAAAAGGTTTATTTATTTATTTTTCAAGCTTGTTGAATATAAAAAAAAATGTTTTATCTTTTAAAATCCAACTTTTTAAATGCCAAAAAACAGGTGATGCTGGTTTAGCAGGATTCTGACATTT
This sequence comes from Musa troglodytarum, assembly GCA_023547065.1. Lineage (NCBI taxonomy): Eukaryota > Viridiplantae > Streptophyta > Magnoliopsida > Zingiberales > Musaceae > Musa > Musa troglodytarum. The sequence continues at coordinate 19,854,943 of CP097503.1, read as the reverse complement.
GAGATCCCTCTAATGAGCTCTTCTCATCCTGCGTAGGTACAGCTGACAATAAATTATGATTGATATGCATTTGGTGACTTTTGGCAATTGACATACATCATAACGTGCTTCCTTGATGCTGTGTGAGTACAGCTGACCTTAGATTATGACTGAAATATGAGCTGGGGAGTCGGTCATTTGACATCCCAGCATGATGAGCACCCTTCATTGAGTTCAGATTAAGGGGACCTAAAATTATGACTTGCACTACATGGGGTGGGGACTTTCTGCCATTTGACATCCAGCATAATGTGCTTCCCTTATGCTGCACAGGTAAGCTGACAATGTACTATGACTAGCACGATATGAGCTCGGAATTTCCATTTGTTGGGTTGCCAAGAGCATACAATCTGCACCTTGTATTATCTCCAATGATTACAGCATCAACTGCTTTTCTGCGTGTAGCGTTCTTCCTAGAAGTTCCAACACTTGTTTTCTCATAGTTACACAATCCATGATGGGATCAAGTTTCATCTTTGACCCCTAAAGAAGAGCACCCAGTTAGACAATTTGAGTTCATTTCATTCAAATTATATTTGGGCTGTGGTTGTGTTAATTAGATCAGGTCAAAAAAGTTAGCAGCTCTGTTTAATTTTGCTTTCTGATTAGCTATATTTGACTCAACTTAAAGGAGTTTTATATGCTTGATTCCAGAATAGGTAGGAGAACTGGAGGATCTCAGTCGGCTGCTTCTCTAGACAGTTATTTTGCGCCTCCAATCTGCAAGGTTCGGTTTCCAATTTTTTGAAGGTATAAATTGAACTTAGTTGCCAAGAGTAAGGGCTGGCTTCTTAGGATGTGAAAAATTGTCTGATTAGTTCTTTTGTAGTGTTGCAATGATAGTAAAATTCAGAAAAAGGATTCAATTATTGTGTCATGATACTCACTGATATGATAAATTTAATTCTGTTCACATTCGAAAATTTAATTGAATACTATGTTGTATTGTCTTGTTTCCTTGCAGAAATCAACTGATGCACAAAGTTTATATACCTTTGCTATAAGGCTAATGACATATTATTCCTTCTAGCTAGATCTTTTTAATATGATGATCTCTAGTCTTAAAAATTTTATATTGAAATTTCTATAGTTATGAAAGTGAAACATTTCATTCCATTTATCCTAACGTGATTGGTTTTTACCGTTTGAAGTATGAAAATGATGGTAAAAAAATAAATTTTAATATTTAAATTATATTTTCGATGATAGCGGACGATTACGTTGCTAGGGGCCACAGGTGATTGTGGATGAGGAGGAAGGACAAAAATAAGAGATAAGGCAAGGATAAGGAAGAAAATTGTATAATTACCATCAATTTGTATCGTCGATCGGCATAGTTGGCTGATGAAATGCTGATACGATTCTTAGATTGGTGAAAGGTTGCTCGCTTTACACGACATTGATGTAGATGCAGGCGATGTTGCCCTTCCTCGCATCATTGCTCCGATTATTGATGTAATCTGACGTTGGCATCTGCGTTGTTCTCTTTTCTTTTCTCCATACCTCAACTCTGCAATTAAAATTAGTTCTCCTTTTCTCATCTACAATAGTCACCATTTCTTGATGATACTATCATTTGTCACCGCCGAAAATGTAATTAGAACATTGAAATTATATTTTTGCTTATTGTTTAAATTACTTCGTCAATTAAATTGACGTTAGAGTAAATAAATAAGTTAGATATTTTACTTTTATAACTATAGAAATTTTAATATAATTTTAAATTTAAATATCGAAATACTAAAGGAAGTTTAATAAAAAGTAATAAGGAGTAATATGTAATTAGCTATTTGCTATACAAGCATAGGCATCATGTATGTCTTAGATGTTGAGACCAAGATAATTTATAACATGGCAGAAGTGAAACCTCGGATCTAGATTTGCGATCTTATGAGATTGAATTGAATGGGTACTAGTCGCGTAAAATTGGCAGCACAAATACTCTTATTTTGTTCGTAAATACTCTCTTTTTTGTGTGTTAAATGTACTTAAAAAGTCCGTAGAGTTATGCTGTCTTTTTTATTACATTAAATAAGACTGTGTTTTGCAATTAAAGCGACACTGGCATAGTTATAAAATAAATGTTAATCTTGTTTATCCTAATATCATCAACACTTCCAATTAATGATACAACATAATACAAAATTATCGATTTTATCAATGAGTAGCGATTATTTTGAGTGTTAAAATAAAGGTGAATAGTTTCTTCTTTTAAATCGATCTATTATGATTTCTTTCCTAAAATCGACCTCTTAGAATTTAAAAGCAAGCTCTTCTACAATCTGAGAATATTAAATAAATCCATAAACCCCAAGCGATCAGTTTAGGAGAAAAAAAAAGCCCCCCCTCAATCACAGCCCCTTTCCTTTCTTCTACATTTTAATTAACATTTGGAAATAATTATTTTACCGTATAAAATTGATAATTCTACCTACGATATCACATATTATATAAAATCGACTGTATTTAAATAGATAATAGATACTTTTCTTTCAAAATACTAATATATAAATTTAGAAGATTCGGTAAAGATAAAAGAGTACTGCTTACCAACTTATTAATGTTAGATATAGGTGTCCTACGAGCCAATTACGTAAGTGATGACACCTGTGACATGTTGTATCAATCTCTTTGCTTATTATTACTAATATTTTTTCACATTATCTGGATGAATATTTTGATGTTCTTGGATCTGTGTAATGGGAATCGGATCATGATGAGATCACGACTTCACCTGGTGCTGACCTCAATTACCCATGGGTAGAGACCGATGATTGGATAGGTGGGGCTGCGGACCATCTCTCGGGTCCCAGCTGCCTCAACACTCCAATCACCTTATTAACCCATGGGTAAGTGATCCGGAAACAGGTAATTTGATAAGTGAGCAAAAAGCAGTGTTTGTTAACCTCATCACGCCTACTATCAGTTAGAATAATCAACTACAATTCCTTTACCGCGAAGGGTTGAATTGTGTGACCGGTTTATACCGAAAAGATGATGGTTAGATGGACCGACCAACCGATACTACAAAGACCGCATGGTGTGCCTTGACGGTCGGACAGACACCGACAAACTAATTATACAAAGCCACCGTAAAAACAGGTAGGTCTCTCATGCAGAACTAATATGTACCTTGAATTGTCAAGGCCCTACTTGTTCTCACTATTTTTATTGTTTAAGCAATGATCAAGGCTGCCATTATACAAAGAGAAGCAGCTGACCAAAAGGCTGAACTATAAAAAGTTGCTTAGCATCAAGGATCGATGATAGCGTTGTGCACCAATTCCGGAACAGAATCACTGGTGGACAGGAAGATGATAGATTTTAAACTAAAACTAAATTATCGTAAGGAAAAAAGAAACAAACAGTAATCACATGGACAACCAGTTGCTACTATGAAGAATTTCAATAATTACAAGTGTAATAAATAGTAGGATTTTACCGCGATGCTGAGAAAGAAGGCTGGATAGGAAGAAGCCCACCAATGAGGATGCCGAGGTGTCGCCAAGTGAGGACCATAGCCCGGATGATAATGGCTGTCAGCCTGTGACAACAACCGAAGAGAAAGACATACCAATATCGCCAATTAACAATGGTTTGTATACATTTAAAGCGTATAAAGAATTGTGCATTGCGGGATCTATCATATCATCATTCCAGCATGAAAAATTATTTAGTATATATACTGCATTGGCAGGAGCATCTTATATTGGGCCTACCATTGTCACCAAACCCAAGCACAAAATAAAAAATGGAGAATAATATATTTAGTACATCATAATGTCATTCCTGAAAACATAAAATAAAATGCAAGACAACAGTAACTTCATTACTTAGCATATGTTATACAAAAGAAGCGATTGTGTATATTTATTACTGCTTTCTGGATAATGCACTTGGAAAATTCCCAAAAAAAACATGTGGTTGGCGATCTTAAAGGCTTTCATGAATAAGTAATTCACCATTTATCTCCATCACCATTATCTTCTAACATATTATTCATTTGCCAGTTTACATTATGATTTTTATTCAAGGTGTGACTTCTTAAGAACATGATCATAATGAAATAATTACTGCAGCTACACTGATAGTTCAGTAGAAGAGGAATTAAAACCAGTTAGAAGAGGATTGGAATTCGGAGAAAATATTTTAGGAATTGGTTCCACAAAGAACATATGCTTAAATATTCCAACAAAACCAAACATTATAAAGAAACATAGCCAGAGGATCATCATCTACCTGAGTGTTTCCCATTGGCATGGTCTCAAATGAGCCACGGCAGAAATCTGTACCACTTGAATTACCATCCCTCTTTAGATTATGGAGGTCAGGTTGAGAAATCCTCAAGTTTAAATCAACATCCTCAGAGGCAACTATCACAAATGGAAGATTAGTTTCCAAGTAAAGTTTACCAAGAAGGAACACAATCTGGGGAGAACAATATTTAAGGTAGACCAGCATGCTCGATGAACATATCCTAATGATACCTTCAGGCTCAGTAAGTGTCTCGCCTTCGTAAAGGCTTGGCTCAAAATTGGTTACAGCTTCCCTTCCGTTACACTTGATAGCAGCCTTGTCATATGCCCTGAAGTCCAAAAGCAAAGGGGGAAGAACAATGAAGAACATTGCTTTAGTTTATAAATTTTTATGTTAAAGATTCATATCAAACACCCATTGTGTGTACTGAATAAAATCAGACCTTGCAGCCTCTACTTCGCTATCAAATAAACCAAGATATATGTACCTGCATGGGAAATTAAGTTAAAAATAAAAATATGGAGTTCTTCAAGAAACAGGAAGGTCTGGTTTGTCTTTTTGCAACCGCTAACCTTGGTCTTTTATTCAAATATTTTAATCATCTCAAAGAATTTCCTTTGGGGAAAAAATCTAGTATGTCTCATATTTTCTCATTAAAAATCCATGTGATTTTTAATTGTAATTGCACGGCCATATAACTTGAGAAATTCATCAAACCAGAGGAAACAATGATGTTAAATTTAAGGATTTGTTAAGCCAAATCGACGGAACTAATTAATAAGAAACATCACACAAACTCAAGAATGATTAAATATTATATACATCATACTTTTTGCCAAGGAACTGCCCCATGCGAGCCTCCCAACGGCCGCACTTGTGCAGGGTCACCCCTCTGAACTTGGAGCTTCCCCTTGCAAATCCGGTGCTATGACGACGAAGTATATGCACAAATTCTTCCTTGGTTAGATTCTTCATCTGTGATCCAATCACATAACCATACATACCTTTAGTCCTGCATATCGATCACATAGCTTCAGCACCTACATATATCTATTTCCACGATTACCTGTTTTAAATCCTCCTCGTAATCACTAAGATTGAAATTGATGTCGGCATCAAGTCCTCTGAACTTGATTGCAGCACGATCATATGCTCTGTAATGCAATTTATCTATCAGATACAGCTTTATGCTTCCCAAGCAATGAACAACTGCGACATTATACTTGACCACCCGATCAGATTAAGAGGAGGGGAAAAGGAATCAAACCTTGCGGCAGCATGAGCAGTATCAAAGCCTCCTACAGATTCCAGCCAAACAGAAACACAACAGTTAAACCCCAAAGCAAATACAATTAGTGATCTTAGGTCATAGTAAGCGAATGAAGTTGAAATCTTACCCAAGTAGATTTGCTTTCCGCAATCCCTGCAACAAAATCAGAGGGAGAAAAAGCTCATCCTCTCAAAACAGAACACATTTAAAAGAACGAGGAGGAGAAGAATCTGCTAACCAAATGTGGGACTCCCATCTCCCGGTTCTCCTGTAGAAAGTGACTCCGCGATACTGTGAACTCCGAGACCTCGGTCCTCTCCTGCTCTTCCTCGCCGGCTGCGGCTGCTGCTGCCGATGCAGCAACAACTTGGCCTCCGCCTCAGCCTCAGCCGCGCCGTCCACCGTCCCCTTCCCGAAGCCGGTATTGGTCCAGCGCAAGGAGGAGGAGGAAGAGGCCGTGGCCACACGATGCTGCACCGCCGTTACATCCGCGGTCCGAGGGAACAGCTGCAGTGTGGAGATGCCCGGCTCCGGCGATACACCACCCTCCTTCTCGTCTTCATCAGCGGGGCGGCGCCGGACGGTGTCGAACCGGAAGGCGGCGGAGGCAGCAGCGTTGCGCGATGCTTCAGAGGAGTTCGACGCCTCGGCGGAGGACTCGCCGGGAGAGACCGCATTGAGATCGAACTCCATGATCTCTTTCTGCGCAATCGATCGAGCGGTCCACGGAACCCGATTCTCGCCGACAAAGCGTAGAAAATAAGGCAAAATCACAAGGCGACGGGAAGGCGGAAGAGATCGCCGCCGGAGGCGATCCGATCCATTCGGGAGAAGACAACAGGAGAGGAAGAGGGAGGAGAGGACGAGGCCGTTAGATATAACCAAAGTGGCACATATGTTATTACCATTCTCTGTGTCTTTATGATTTCTATATAAACAATTATCACAGTGGGGAGAGCAGGGCTCAAAAATAGTATTATTAGGGAGGTGCGGGGTTGCGTCGAACGTACGGCCGACCGGCGACGGCCGGTCTCCCGGTTTCTGTGTTCGTCTTTTTGCCCTTTTGTCCGCGCCGACTCACGTGCCGACGGCCACACCTCGGCCCCACGTGCGAGCCGTGAGCGAAGGTATTTTGGAGCGAATTTTCGAATAAATGTTCTTCTTCTTCAAAAGATTATTCTTTTTTAGTTAATACTTAAAAGATTATTCTTTTTCCCTTTCTTTCACTCGTTTATTTCTACCACTCAATCTAGTTACAATATTTTTACACTTAGTTATGATATTTTTAATAATATCAAAAAATATAATAGAATAAAATTTATATTATAATTTTTTACTATATTTTATATTTTTGTTATTATTAAAAATAAAAAATATTATGTTAGGATTTTTTTATTATTACTAAGAAATATTGTGTTAGAATAAGAATAACATGATTGTCTTGTTCGCACCTTATGTGATTAACCCATCAACACTCAATGTCATCATCTCTATCATCAATCTAACACATGACTAAGCTAAATTTATTAAATTTGTGAAACTACCTGATTGTAACTCTAACTAATGGTAGTTTCAATCAATATAATAAACGAGCATAACAATGTACGATCGTCGAATTATTATAATCATTTATCGCTAAACTATGTAATACCCTTTCTTAAGCACTCACTGTAAAAAGGATCACGCATGTACATCTAATACAAAAACCAAAAAACAAATAAAGTTTATCTTATTTAACATAAGTAATGATTTGAACATCAAAAAGACATTATCGAAATTACCCTCGACTTAGTTTTATCGAATGTTACACATTTTTAAAATATCTACTCAAAAGAAAAACCAACTCAAAATCAACTATATCACATCGTAATGTAATATAAAAATATTTTAAACATAATATTATTTTTTTAATAAAATTTATATAAAAATATCATGTTGCAATATTTTTAAACTAGAATATAGAATTTTTCTTGTATTACTGAAAACACACTATGACATAGTGTTGCAGTATAGTTTGACTGATTCATATGAAAAAGAAGGGAAAAAAATATTATAGATATTAAGGGATAAAAAAAAGGGTGATATATGAGATTTTTTTTAAAAAATGCAAGACGTTTTTCAGAAAAAAAAAACTTTCCTTGTATTTTTAGCCATTTAAAATTATAAATAAAGATAAGCAACATAATTATGACCATCAGCCTAAATCTAAAACATAAATAAATTTGCATACAGAATAAAAAGAACATAAATCTAGCTTATACAGAGGTGCCAAGTATGTGGTTTACACATTTTGCTTGAATATTTTATGAAATATTTGTTGATCAGACCGAATAAAAGCTTCAGTGCTGAAAGGTTGCAACAGTGAAAGCTGAGAGCAGATTGTGGAGTTTGGATGAGACAAGACAATGCCATACGCAGCCACACAATCAATCAATCAATCAGAATGATGGAGTTGAAGTATGCAGAAATGTATTTTTCTTTCAGTCCACAGCAAAACATGCAACAAATACTACTACTGTGTACTCCAGATGTCAACCTCCAACAAATTCAATTTAATCATATACAACATCCTATTCTTAGACACTGGTAGTTGACTTGTACAGTTGATTTCAATAATTGATGTCAGTATTCTTGTCAACTGGTCTAATATCATGTCAAAAAAATCAACTGCTATATAAATTAAATATTCTCTCATTACATTATGAGTTACTACATATAAACGATAGTTAACTTCTAAATCCAGAGAAAGCCTACTCCCCATCCTCCTTTATTCTATTCAGTAGGTCATGAGAGGCTTTCCAGTGAACAGGAGTTTACAAGGCATTGACTTGAAGAATCTGAATCCATTGCTGCCGGTTTATGTCCACCACACTACTTGTATTAATTCTTGGTAAAATGAGAATCTCCCTTTTAAGAGAATTATCTTGGAGAAATATTCATCCAAAACTTTAAAGATTCAATTTTTAAATTAATAATATTCAAAAAATGAGTCAGCTTGATTCATGTGTTAACCATTGGATTATTTTTTTTACTATTTGTTATTGTACTGATTTTAGAGATAATACTCGTAAAATGAAGATGACGACGCAGAGAGAAGAAACATTTATCCAGATCTTTAAGACACTTCAACCACTAAGCAATGGAAGGTGGAGCCCACAAGCACAAGCTGTACTTTTAATCTTCAAAAATCATTTAGGTTGATAATAATTGTACTGTGCACAGTTTTTATAAGCTTCTTTTATTCTATCAGATAATGTTTTATATTCATACGCAACCCCCTCGACAGCGAAGAAAAAGTGATGATGAAAGGTGTAGCCAACCACCGAGCAATCATCCTCCCTTCTCATCTCTCTCTCTCTCTATGAACACAGTCTCCTGCTCTTCCTCGCCGACACCATCACCTACCTTTTTTTTCTGATTATATAGCCCTATTTTAATTAAATAAAATATATTTAAATATATTTAAAATATAATTAGATTTTGATTATGATTATTAGCTAATAAAATTTTTTAATTAAATTAGAATTCCTTAGGAGATGTGGAAGAAAATCATCTAATATCTTATTCTAGAACCTCTGTCTTCTAATATCTTATTCTAGGATCTCCAGGGATCTAAAACATGAATAAAAGAAATACATAAGAATATGAGGAGAAAAAAATAAGAAAATTGAGATATTACATTTCTCTCTCAATCTCTTTATTATAGTTTTTCTCTCAAGCACTCTATTCATCAATCTAAATAATCATGTGAAACGATAAGAAGAGATGAGAAGATCAGTCTAGTTTTTTTTATGGATTGATATTTCAGATTTGATGATTATATGCTTGTGGATCAGATAAAGTTTATTTTTCTGAACAACAACGAAAAGTACGTATCGTAATATTATTTAGATCCATTACTATTTGATTTTAGATTTTGACATTAAAATTTTTTCACATAATACATAACATAATTACGGATTTTATTCTAACACTATTATCTATCTCTTTTTTCATCTCACAACTAACGCTATTAGTTATTGTCTTTCGAGTCACATCTCGGTTAATCTTAAATTAAAAAAAAAAAAATAAAATTAACTTATAAAAATATTTTGATCGATGATTTGAATTTAATAAAATTTATATGCCAATAATCTTATTACACCTGTTTTTTTTTGCATCGTATAGTATTATTATACAACACTAATATCACAAAACATCCAACAAAAATATACAATATTGAAACATGAGATTAAATACTTTTTTTTATGAAATTCCAAAGATAATATATATCAGCGTTACCTAAAATCGATAAAGCTGGGAAACTAACATATTTATTATTACTCTTAATTTTTCTGATATATATGTTTGTGCTTTCTTATTTGGGTGAATTTTTAGAAAAAAAATTGTTTTTTTTATTTTGTTCAAACCAAGTCCTATTTTTCATATTAGAACTCAACCCGATTGAATCGCACGCTTCTTCGATCAAATCAATTCGGTTTAATTTATGATCGATTATAAAACTTAAAAGTAAATGAAAAAAAAGGATTTATCATATTTATTTTGAAATTATCCATCCAATACCAATTTGACTTTTGTACAAATCATTTATGAAACTGATAATTAAGCTACAACAGTTATGGATAGAATGATAATAATTTGATCAAAAGAATTATAATCAATTTGATGCAACTAGTTTGATTGAAAAGGGATTCAATCGACTTTTATTTTGACCAAAACCCATTGGCGGTCAATTATTGACGAGCGTAAAGATTGGATTCTACCGAGGCAATAATGAAAAATAGGAAGGTTTGATCCCAAAAATTAAAAATATATGATATTTTTTTAGCTTAATATTTAGAGTCTCTTTTTAGTATCGATAATTTTTTACTATTTTATTTTTTTTTAAAGTTAGTTAATAAAAAAATATCTTGCTATTTACCGTCCTATTATTTTTTATTTTATCCTTTTTTTTTCTTTATCCATAACTCGCGTAATTGTTGTACATTGTCCCATTGATATTGTCCTCCTCTAATAACGAAGAAGAAGAATAAAAAAATAGAAAAAAAAGAAGAAGTTTGAGGATGAAATAGACGATATTTATATTTATTCGTGAAAAGTATTTTGAAAAATATTTTTAAAAAGAAAATAAAGATTATAAATAGTAATCTGATTTATTTTTAATTTTTCGAATTCTATAATACTCTCACTTTTGCTTTTCTTTTTACCTCTATTTGCCGCTTCACAAAAATAGAGAAATGGCGTCGAGCGGTGGTGGTGCCACCTTCTTGGTGGTGAACGGCGTCCGCTTCACCGGCGACGTTCCACCTGTCGCGACGTTCCTCCGATCCAGCCCCGGTAACCTCACCCGTTGCTTCCCTTTATTCCCTATGATAACAGCTGACGCCGACGTTTTCCCTTACGCTCGCCCTCTCACAGGCGCCTACACCACGACGCGCACCCACGGCGGCGCCTCGCTCGTCCTCTTCTGGGATCGTCACCTCCGCCGCCTCGCCCACTCGGCCCGCATCCTTGCCCGGTCCCACCCCGGTCTCTTCCTCCTCCCCTCGGATCGGCCGCCGGCGGCGGCGGCGACGCTACCGCGCTCATCGACTCTATCGAGAATCTGGTCCACGAATCGCTCCTGGTCGGGCTCCGCTTAGCTCTTCGGGACCGCGACCGCGCCGGATCCGATGATGAGCTGGCCATCACGGCCTTGGTCCGGGGCCGCCACGAGACTGACTGCCTCGATGTGCTCCTCCATCTTGGGTTTTTTGTTCCGCCGCCGTTCGGCGCCGTCGGAGCCCATTTAGCGGTCGCTGGCCGCGGGAGGGAGCTGGCGGAGGCCAAGTACACCGACTGGGTGCGGTGAGCCCGTGGATGTTTTCTCCATCCATTCATGTGCTATCCATCCACCAGGGTTTGAGATTTCCCTTTTCTTCCCTCCCTTTATTAATAGTGATTTGTTATTCTCTTCGATGCCAGGGTTAGGCAGGGTATGGAGAAGACGAGGCCTCCTTCGGCCACGGAGCTGCTATTGACGAACGACGGTGATAGGATTCTGGAAGGCAGCGTGACCAACTTTTTTGTTGTCCGTAGAAAGGTGAATGCTGAGCTCTCTTGCTCTTAACTTCTTATCTGCTGGTCATGCTCGATCACTTTGATTGGAATTGTTCTATTGATCATGAGAATTTTTCTGGTGACTTGCCAGGCTCTTTAGCTTTCTGGGAGCATTTTGTTGGGATAAATCAGTGTTGCAACATATGAAACACGAATCAGATTAACACACTATGGATAGTTGTTAAAAGGGTTTTAAAAGCTTTTTCACCTTTGTTGCTTTTCTAAAAGTCGCAGCATTGTTCTTACGAGTTAACTATCGTGTAATGAAGGGTTAGCCTTCAAGCTGGCTATATCGATTAGTTAGCTAGTTAATTACAAATTCTATCTCATTAATTTAGCAATTTTACAAGGCCTAGAAAACCATCATTTTTTCTGACCAGAGTTTACTGATGGAACCTACCAACTCTGTTGTACGATTTCATCTTCCCATGAAAACTATGTTCATGAAACTTGATATCGAAAACTTAAAGGCACGGATGAATTATTTCAATATCTAGTTGCTATGTATTAAGTTAGACAACTGCCAATACTGTTTTATTTACTGCGAAGGGTGCAAGTTTTCTTGAACCAAGCAATTTGCATTGACATGGAATCTAATCGTGAATCAAATTTCTTTGGCTTTTTTGATACTCAAACTTATATGATTTATCACAGTCTCTTATTTCTTAAACTCGAACATGATCGTGACTTTATACTCGGCCTTTCTTTGCCTCCTTGCCAGGTGATAAATGATCTCACCGATCTGCCTCCGTCTGATTCAGAATCATCATGTACATTCGTAGTGCAAACAGCACCTATAAGCGATGGTGTTCTTCCAGGAGTTATCGCCAACTAGTGTTCGAGTAAATTCTAGTCCCTTGAACAGCTATTTTGTCATATAATCGTTATATTTGTATAGTGAAAATACACAAATACGATGGATATATTTATGGTTTCTGGATCTGTAATTATAAATTTGAAAATTAAGAGACAATCTTTAATGCTTTGAAACAATGATCGTCATTACATCAAAAACCCAGAAAGGTAACCGATGGAACAAATGACTTTCTGATGTAAGAGGTGTCAAAAGAAAAAAAGTCAGATACACCATCATGAAATCTAGTTGATTTCAGAGTAGTTTAATGGTAGTAGTTATATCTAATGGCGTTAGTTTCTATTCGGGAGCTAGGGTGTGAAAAGGCAGTATGGTCTTGGAAGTTAGCTGATTGATAATTTGTACTCTTGGTGTATCAATATGAACAAAAATTGAAAACCATCAGGCTGTGTTATTGGACATTGCTGTCAATCACAATTGCAGATTTCTCACCTGATAGCTAGCACTCTTATCCTACCTATGTGCATCTTCCCACCAGGACATGTACTTTAATTAATTCAAGGAAATGTTGGGCGGTTGAACCCAAGGCTTGCTTTAACATCCACAAATATCTGAGCTGGAGCTAGAATTTCCATCACTCATCGTGTTGTTCCGAGGTCGTTAACCATAAAGTATAACGTGGCATGGTGCGCTTGATGCAATATGCATGGTTCTCTCACTCTTGCATCAAATAGTTCATTTGTATCCCTGTGCTATATTTGGCACCTTATGTTACTGATGCACTTCAGTCCGTGAATTGGTTATGAGTAATAATTACTTTTACATGGAACTATCTCAGACATTTTAAGTGGACATATACTCTCATATTAGTTTTAGTATTTAAGTATATAAATCTGGTGTTGTGTTCTGAGGAGCATGATGATTATTAGACTAATTAATCAGGCTACTTAAAATATTATCTAACATTGGAATTTTGAGTAGCATATATTGTGAACAGTTGTCTGTCATCAGTCTTAGAAAGTGAATTTAAACTGATTTGTACATTTTGGTCTTTACTGTAATTTTTTCTCATGATTTTATCTTGAATTATGAAGAAAGTGTAGGTCTATTCCTGCTTTATTGAAGTTGTATTCAGGCGCATCCTGATATTTTTCCTTTTCAGAAATTGGAAGCTGTTTCATTACACCATGATCTATTGGTTTACTGAGTTCCCTTAGACATTTGAACCTTACAATGGCTATCAAGATGATAAACTAATTAAGTTACTGTAATGCTATTTTCTGATGATTTATGTGTGTGTGTGTGTGTTTATATGCAGGATTTGCTCTAGTCTGGGCATCCTTGTGGAGGAATCTGCACCATCATGGTCCGACCGTGAGCTTTGGCAGGAGGCCTTCATTACAAGTTAAGACAGTTTTCAATATTTTCAGCAGTTTAATTTCTGTACCACCTCTTTTATCATTAGTAATTGTGTAGCTTTCATTATCATTGTTATTGAATTTCGAATGAGTATCTAGGTAGTTTATTGCTGAGAGTTATACAGAACATAGCATTTTGAGAAGGTGAGAATCTAGTCAGTAGAACTTTATTTGCATCTTTTAAGTTGATCCTGCACAGCCAGCATATCTCGGCACTAGTACTTTTCCCCATTCTGTAGTTTCTTTAATCTATGTTTTTAATGATCTTGTTCTTCTTGGCATTCTTCACATTGATGTTAGGTCCAAAAAATTGCAAACGACAACACTGGTTAGAAGCACATTCCTACCTAACTGGGATTGAATCTATAGAATATTTTGTCATCTCCTAATTCCATCTTTTAGTGGTGCTTATGATATTTTCTCCAGAAGATAGTTTCTTGTTCTGCAATTCCACTTAAGGATTGAGTCACTTTAATCATAGTTATCAGGACTCAACTGGTCATTGACCCAGCCAACCCTCCGTAAATGGGTGATTGGTTGCCTGGTGGATCAATCAGTTGCAGCTGTAGGTTTAATTAGAAAGATATAAAAAATATGATAGTGTATATAAATAGATTTTTCTTCAATTTTGTGTGTTTCTTTTCTTTTCATCTTTCCCTTTTCTGCTACCTTACTTCTTCTTCTTCTTTTCTTCTTTTCGCTTCTTTCATTTGGCTTCTCATTTTTATTTGATTATTATTTTTCCTTTAATTCTCTCCTCATGTTAATCTGCTGCTACTTCTCCTCCTCCGCCTCCTCCTCTCTTCTTGTTTATCTCCGCCTCCCCTTCTCATTTCTCTGCTCTTCCCTCACTCTCCTCCACTTCACCTTCTTGTTCTCCATCAGCTTCCTATTCTTATCTCTTCTATATCCTAAGAACAATTATAATATGGCGACAATAAGTAGACTTCCTGAAAATGAAATAGCATGAATGTTTATGTTTTTTTATCTCTCTAGAATTACAAATGTATGAATGATGGTAAACACACCCCTAATAGTGGGAGAGTATCCATGTAGCCAACCATACATTTGTTGGGATGTTGTTCATATGTTTGTTGAGCAAAACATATATGTTTGCTTCCTTGCTTGGTCTGATATCGTTTAAAGGTAGCCTGAGGCTTGTGCAGCATGTTGAGACAATTCAAGCTCCAACTTCATTTAAAGAGTTTCACCTGAAAACTTGGAACGAGTTGTCATGGGTAGCGAAGCGGTTTCAGGTGTGTGTACTTTCTATTTTCAGAATTTTGAGAAGCAATTATGATTGCTCTTCTTCTGACTGCTATTGTTCAATGGAAAACAGGGTATAGGGCATATCACTAGACAAATTCAGGTATGCACCTTTTCCTGGTAATCACTTATCTTGTTTTGTATATACTGAGTCTCTTGATTTGCATCATACGAACAAAATGTTTACCTTTCATGTCCTTGCTGATGCTACTTGTGGATTGGCTTGAGCAGCAAGTGTATTTTCTACTTGTACATGGAAGAATCTTTAGAGAATTTGAGTTGGCATTTATTAGATACTTGATGGTTATATTAAGCTTTTCTAATACCAATATCATTTTTTAGAACTTATTTTATTCAAAATCCTATTCTACCCCAGCAAACTACATGACAAGAAATTGAAACAGGATAATTACAATGGAGAAAGATTTTGAAACTATTGTGCGACCACTGAATGCCTCGTAGGTTAAAAACACCATTAAATAGTTGTAAGAATTTCTATGCTTTGTGGGCTGGGTTATTAAAAAGCATAATGACTTAACAATTCATACTATGAAGTAGATTTTGAGATAGACGAATGATACAGCCGTAGAAGGTAGAACAAGAAATATTAGTTATCATGAATAATTAGGGATGTATCGAATGAAAATAAATTGAAAGAGAGCTGTTCAAGGTTTTGACTTCTCAAATTGCCAAATGCACCAAAAAGATGGGGCCAGTCGATCCATATTTGTCTTGAAAGAAAGGAAAAGCAAAGAAGATTTTGTTGGAAACAATAAAAAAAGACTTGTTAATCTTTTAATTAATTAGTTAACGAACAATAGTTTCTTATGGAGCTCAATGATGGAGAAGTGTTCATGTACCCGACCTCACTCTTTGGGAACTATACCTTCTCGTCATTGCCATTGTTCTTCTGGTATGATATAATGGTAAGAATATTGCAAGTGACTTAGGCTATTGACATGCCAAACTTAGGCTCAAAAACCCATTAGTGATTGATTGGTTCTCTTTATCCTCGTGTTCTTTCCTGAGATTTCTGACTCTAAATAAAGCATATTATGCGCCTCTGCTTTATGTTGCTCTGTCTTTCGTGTTCTTACCTAAAAGAGTCTGTCTGACCTTTCATTAAGCTGCTGGCTCACAGAGTGAATTAAGCAAAAGGATGGCAGCGGATGGATACAAGATAGGTCAACATTCCTAAGACCGATAAGCACACTGATTCCAAAATTTCGGTTCCGTTGCTTAGTCCAATTTGTATCAGTGGTACGAGGACAAAATACATAAGATGGTGGCATCGCTAAGAAGACTGCAAAATTCTTACAAACAGAGTTGTCCTCGGCACATCAAGAGACATCTAACCTAATGGATCGATCGTTACACCGAGGCGTAATTTATCTCATTTTACTCGTGCTGCAGAACCAGGTATGCAACATCATGCCAAAACTTAATCTTAATTTCAGCATAGATTTTTATTGATAATGTTTACAAAACGATGATTACAATCTTACCAGTATTAGACCTCATTCTACATTACTAGTTTGCTCCATGCCGAGCTGATGCGAAGAAAAACTATTGTCTATTTCTCCTGATCAGGGCCAAAGCTTTGAATCAATAAGCTGCGCCGCCGCCCCAGCTTGTGTGTTATCTGAGGTGATCTAATGGAAACACATCATTGCGTGACTACTTTAAAATGCTATACGATAACGTGGATATTGGCAAAGGTCAACGGTTCAGAAAAAGGTTTGTGAACTTATGTGGATTTTTTAAGCGGTAAGTAAATGAAGCATACTGTCACTTTTAGAAATTGGTTTCAAATCCTCAGTGAAACGGGTGGCGATGTAACTTGCCAACGTTATTTATATCTCTATTTGCATGCGAGTTAGGAAAGTTTGATCTTTAATTTTATGGTTTTCTTATGTTTAAAGAGAAATCAATTTAGCATGTGAAAGAAATGATTTAATTTTTATTTTTATGTATTTGTTTATAAATAAAATATATCGGATGAGTTTTCGAACTTTAATCCTTAATAAATGAGTCTAAAAATATGTTGAATGAGATTGGATATATTAATTATGTATTAGCATTTTTATAGTTCATTTCAAATGTTAAATATATTTGACAAATCAGGTACTTATTCCTTCAATCAAGACCACGATCGGAAGCGGATGCATTGCAACCTTTGAGGGCTGCGTGGATCCAGTTTTCTTTTTTAACTCAGTCGCTGACGTCCTTTTTAATGGAAAATTACTGCAAAGAATTGATTTGATCAAATCAAATCAAATAAGATGACGGTTGACATAAATAAATAAATAAGTGGTCATGTCAACCGTCTCTCTCTCTTTTTTTTTTTTTTGTTTTTTGTTTGCCGTGACTCGGAACCAACTTTCGACGGCTGTCATGTAGCCCGGTATTCTGTCGGGCATCGGTTCCCCCTGCCGTTGGGTCCCGCTCCACCGACCATAACGTGTGGCTGCCACAAAGGGGCCCCACCCACCTTCCCCTCCCCTCCCTTCCCGCCTTATTCCTTCCTTCCGTCCGTCCGTCCTCCTCCGTAGCTACTGTTGAGAGCGAGGGAGGGGACAAAAAATGGTTCGGCAGCATCCCTCCGTCCATCTCAGCGGCGTCCGCCGAGCTTGCCCGCCCCCATTCGATGCGCCTGTCTTCCAACGCAACGGCGGAGGAGCCCCCACGTCTCCCGGTCCAGTCGCACCATGTTGCGTCGTCGTCAGTCCGATCGAAGAATGATTGATTTGGTCAACTCTTCGCCGATCAACGTCTTCATCAATCCGTCTCGTCTCGGGTCATCGAAGCCTGAAACAATGCCCGGCGGCCGGCCGATGTGGCCGATCGCCGTGAGCTCCACGTCCGCCAATCGCCACTTGCCGTGACGTCCGCTAGTTTTAGACCGAGCCGGTGACGGCGTGAACCCGAGCCTCACTTGGAATCTTAATGGGCAGCGCGTGAAGCAATCCATACATACATCACATTCGCACGCCATGAAAGCTTAGGGAAGGGCGGTGGGGCCCCGTCCACCGAGGAGTGATGTGCTTCACGCCAGGGTGGGTGGGGCCCCCCTCTCCAGGAGTTTGTGGTTGAAGACGCGACTCCACCATTCTTTTCCTTCCTCCTCTAATCATAATAATAATAATAATAATCATAATAGCAGTAGTAGTAGTATTTTTCCGGGATCAAAGACAAACGCATTTCGTACATACTCTAATCATTCCTCCCTCTCTCTCTCTCTCTTATTTTTTATGGGCTGAGGGGAGAACTCAATTCTGCTTTCCTCTCTGTCACCTTGGCTTCCTCTGGAGAGAGACTTCTCTCTTCCTTCTGTGTGCATGGAGATCTCTAATGCTCGCCATCAGGTACGATCGACAGTGGGAATTCACTAGCCAAGAACTAGTTTCTCTTGCTTCTTTCCTCGTCTTGTCCTCTTCATCGTGTAGCCGCTTTCATTTCCGGCTGATCCATGCGCCATTCTTCTCACCTTTCTCGGCTTAAATCTAAAGTTTGTGTTGATCATCGCGTCGTTCTCCCTTTTCTAACGTATTAAGAAAGAGATCAAGGATTTTGATCTGCCGGTGCGTTCGATTGGGTTCTTTTGTGTATCGTAAATTCTTTCGGCTGTGTAGTTTCCTGATACCGCTGCGGCCTCGGCACGTTTCAAAGCGAACACATTCCGGTGGAGATTCCGACACCTGAAGAACAAAGATTCTCCATTTCTCGTTTTTATGCTCCTTCCGTTTCCGCATTGTGTGAAGGCCGAGATACCAAAGAAACCTATTCTTGGTGTTTCCTCTTCTTCCATTTGGATGATTGCTTGTGTCCTAGGGTTTGCTCATGCATCGTCCGTATACTTCCTACATGAACTAGAGATTTTAAGAGGATTTCTTTTTCTTTTCTGGACTCCTTCTCTTTTGCGAGAACAGATGCAACCAGGGAGATCCATTTTGGGTTTTGTTCAATATCTCCCGATTTGGATCTCATCCACATGTTCTTCTTCTTCTTCCATTATCCTTCCGAAGTCCTTTGGTCTGACCGATAAGAGTTCTTCCTGCTTGTATTCATCTACTCGAAGGTGTTTCAGACTTGCATCTTTAATTTCTGACATCCCACTATAGCTCTTGTAGATAAAGTTGCAGCGCAGCATGTGGGCTTGTTGTTTCCAAGGACAGAATCATTCATGACTCGGTTTTCTAAATGCATGATGCAGAAAACTACAAGTACAGAGAAGGGAATAAAGGAAATAACATATTCACAGGGTATTACAACTTGGTAGCGAAGTGTGTGTGTGTGTGTGACCTCTAAGAGCACAGTCGTTGAGAGCTTTCCGCTTTCTGAGAGTGGCGTCAAAGCATCTCCTAGATTTTGTAGGTGATCGAAGTATGGTAATGTCTTCTTCGGTGTACCCACAGGCAATGGGCAGCCATGGACTGGAGGAAGCCGTGGCATGTCCCAAGACCCAGCAGCAGCAGGATAGGAAGGCGAGGCCTCATCCGGAGCACGCCCTGCCGTGCCCCAGGTGCGCCTCCACCAACACCAAGTTCTGCTACTACAACAACTACAGCCTCTCCCAGCCCAGGTACTTCTGCAAGGGATGCAGGAGGTATTGGACTCAGGAGGCTCCCTCAGGAACGTTCCAGTGGGAGGTGGCTGCAGGAAGACCAAGCGATCCTCCTCCTCTTCGTCCAAGAAGGCAAACCCACACCTCATCCCTCCGCCCCTTTCACATGATCCGAGTGACGACCGCATGAGTCTTCAAAAGCTACTACCAATGAAGCAGTTTGGTTCGGATCGTGAGAATGACCATAGCTTCCTCGTGGGGAACACAAACACCGACCCGTTTTCTTTCCTCGCAAACGATTCTGACCCGATGCCATCTGCTCCAACCCCAACGAAAGGCTTCCTCGACTACCTGAGAAATGGCTTGGTCGACATCTCAAGCCCGAGCAGCTTCAGCAACATCGACTACGACTACGGCCTTGGAGCCAACGGCGGCTGCGGGATGCCGACCGGTGTAGGGCTGAGTGGTGCAACGGCAGGCACGACAACTTGCCAAGGATCATGCAAAGCTATGGGCGGAGGATGGCCTCGTAGAGATGAGTCTTCTATGGCAGGATGGAGCCATGGATTCAGAAAGAGATTACTGCTGGAATGGCGTCGGTCCTTCTTGGCAGGGACTAATCAATGGCTCCTTGCTGTGAGGTGCAATATTTATGGATAGCTGTTATATTTTTGTTCTGAAAGCTGTTCGACTCTCTCATGTAGTCTCCCATCTCCTCTCTCGTTTCTCTCGATATTATTTTATGGGAGTGGTGACCACCAAATTATATGGAGATCGGTTTGCAGTCGCTCTCTTTGCATTGCATTGTTGGCCGCAGGAGCATCATCTTTTGTATGCAAAAGGAGCAGTGGTTCTTTCCAGGGCAAGGAAATGGTTGTGGATGCACCATGATCGATTCTGGAAAGCAGTGGGTGGTGGCGTTCCCCAAAAATTCTCTTCATGATTGCCACTCACCAAACTCGTCGGTGGTTTGTCTACGGAGAAGAAGAAAGGTAGCAAATCTGTACAAAGAATCATAAGAACACACCTCATCTAAGTTTGGGACTCTGCAATCTTGGACAACCGTAGCAATCTTAGTGGAACATGAGATCGATGTTAGCAGCAGTGCATTCTGAGATACTTGGCGTTTTCTTGCTCACAGGAGTGTCATACATGACCTACAATCTTTGAAATGCCAATCTTTTGGTTTTTTCTTCGACTTTGCTTCATCTCCTTTTTTTTTTCTTTGGTTTTTTCTTTGAAATGACATACAGGAGTGTCATACTTTGGTTTTTTCTTTTGGTTTAATCATCTACTGAAGAAATATTTAAGATGATAGAAATTTGTGGATCAAATACTATGCAATTCGATTCTTTCCTTGGTAATGCAAGGAAATATCTTCACCCTTCTTCTTCTACATTTCTACAACACCTCGTATCGTGCGATATGACTACCCATTCATTGCCTTCTAATTCTCCTGGAGATTAGATTGCAGCGAAGTGACAACGCTCGGTCTCCTTCGTCGTAAAATCCAGTCGAGCTTATTGGATACTGTGCCGATGGCGATCAAAGGCTTTTTTGATCTCCGAGCATATGAATGACAATGGGCTCCTTGGCACGTCATTCTTCATACCATATCTTTCTTGCATCAGACGTATCTTTTAAAACTTCTCATTCCCTTTGATTGTGCTTCTTTTCAGCTCCATAGATATTTTATGAGATGATGTTAAAATATGTATTAGATTGATTCCTAAGGCATCAAGCCTTTGAAATCAGTGGTCACTCGATCATATCAACTTGGGATGGTGTTCTTCTTTCAGCTTAAAGTTGAAGTTTCAGCAACATATGGTCAGTCAGGTAAACTGCTGGAATTGTGGCATGGAAAAGCTCTCCCATTGCAGAACACACAGATTCGAGTGGCCTCTCAAGCTCTGCATGCCAACGACGCTCTCGAACGCTTTGCATTGCGACAGAGAAGCACAACAACTGGCGTCGCTGTTCATTACATGCATCACCATCGTCGAGTTCGTCTTCCTATCGGTCCTACTCCTTATCTACTACTACTGTGTTGCTCTCATCCTACATGTCCCCCTTATCAGCCACTATGTGCTCATCCCGAAGAAGAAGGACTTCATGTTTCATTACCCTTCTCACCAGCCACACATTCTCCTCCTCATTTTTCCCCCAACTCCACAATATTTAGGCCCAAGCGTTGGTGAACAACCTTCTCTAACCTCCACAAAAAATAGCTTCTTTGTGTTCATATTTTTTTTATATAATTTATTCTCAAGAATTGAAATCCGATGGGGGGGTGAACGATCAGGCGGTGGTGGCCCACAGGGGTGGTCACATCAGATGAGACTTCGTTGGCGCCATTGGCCAGGCTAAATCGTAGGACGTGTCAGTAGTCCTCATGCACCTTTTGGTGGGCCGTGGCTGCCTTCGGGCCATCAAACAAAAGCAGCGATCGAATCATTTCATCGTGCATCGAACGAGAAATCGACGAACCGTAACAGCTGAATCGAACGGTTCAGATCCGAACCGGGGCGACCCGTTCGGCTAATTAATTGAAAGGCTCGAATCGGCCCATCTGATGCGACCCTGTCGAGTCGGATCGGTCGAATCAAACGTGATAACGTCCCCCACGCTTGCGATAGACATTAACAGAAAACTAAAATTTTTATTTTTATTTTTATTTAATAATTGTTTATTAAATGATGAGCGCTGACAGCGCGTCGTATATATGCGCACAAGCACAGCGCACGGGCTGAATCGAGACGCAGATTGGGAAGCAGGAGGGAAGCGGTGGTTGCTTCCGTCGGTGAGTAATCCTCCCCCTCTTCGTTTGGTCGTCGTCGTTGATTCCTTGTTCCTCGACGACGATGATGGGCTCGTGTCGTCGAGTTGATTTCTCCCCTTTTTTGCCCTTTCCAACCCTAACCTAAATTTCCGATCGAAGGCAGATCTTTAGATCTCGGCGCTAATATATCGAGATCGAGGCGCGATACAAGAAATCTTCGACGGACTGGAAGGTATGCCGTTATCTTCTGGATCGACCCCGTTGTTGCCTCTCAATTGCCGACATGGCGTCCGATTGACGTTTATTTTGCCTGCCGAAAATTTTTCTCATGTGTGGTTCATGTTTGTCTTCTTTTAAATTTTGTATATGCGTTAAGAGTTGTACTTGTCTGTGGTAAATCCATCGGCTCGGGCGCACGTTCCTGGAAAATTTGACTGACGAGTATGTTGGAATTGATATATCCGAAATTTCCAGTAGGGAATTTGCCTTCTGTGACGATGTCCTGTCTCTCTGCACGAGGAAAGAGGAAGATCTTGATATTGATTTAACAGCTCACGGTTCTTGCAGGAAACCCTTGTAATCACACCGATCATTTTGTCAGTCTTTTACTTCGTACGATTTGGGCTGCATATACAAGGATGAAGCTTCGGATCTTTAAGGTTTTCCACCTCGATTCAGTCTTCTATTGTTGAGTTTTGAGCTTGGTTTTTTGAAGCCTTCTGGATTAGGCAGTTTTCCCCACGATTAAGTCTTATGCTCGCTTGTGCGCATCAAGCTATGTGGATAGGGTTTCTCTCATTAATTTTATAAGAAGATAGTTCCTAGTTGAATTTAAAGTTGAGTTTAAAAAAAAAATGGAAGAAATTTTCATCACATCAAATACACTCGAAATTCAGACCTATTGCTTGTGCAACAATTTCCTAACCAACCCGAATGTGTCAACAAAGACAAAAAGTTGAGTTTTGATGATGGAAGTTATCCCGAGTTATTTTCCTTGTTAGGTGCTCTTAAGGGACTACTGAAGTGTCAAGACATTTTGTGTCCATCTTTTGATGTTTGGTGGAGCTCAACTCTTTTGGCAGTTGCAAGTGTTTTTTTCTGCTGATCAAAGCTTATCATGGAATCTTTGACAACCCTCTTTTGGTGCCTGAGCCAAGCATGGCTCTTCCTTCTTCGGCGAGGAGTTTTCCATTTGACTTTGTGAGTCAAGGTAATGACCGTGAAGGCAGTTCTAGCCATTTGTCCTTCAGATACGTGGAGGAGAAGAGAACACTTCGTTCATCCCATTTAGTGTACCTGAGATTCTGTTTTCTCCTGCAGAAATAGGTTAATTTTCCATCTGTTTTTGAGTACAGAGTTTGTTTCAATTTAATCATGGCAAGGGCAAAAAATTAAGAACGATCTTGGCATTTTCTGAAGGTAATGCCATAAACCGAATTTTGGCTTGATCATGGCATAAAATACAATCAAAGGCCTGTCAAGATTATTCTCTTAGATTATTGATTTAATTCATCTTCCCCTCCGTGCAAACGTTATAGACTTTTTTCTTGAGCATTGGTTTTTATACCTTTAGATTACTTTTGGTGAGCTATTTGATGTACTAATGTTTCTCTAAAACTTCCATCTATTTTATGGGCATGCTACAATTTTCTGCAGTTTAGATTGTCGTATGTCCAATTCAACACTCCTTATTCTTCTTTTTTGTTAGATCTTTTGGTATGTTATATCAAGAAAGCCATGGTATCTGTCACATGGGAAGCCTTGTGTTTCTTCTATAATTATAAATAAGTACTGTACAATATTTTATGATATAAATTTCGTTATCAGTTGTTCTCCCTGATCAGCATATTCTTGCTTTAGGAATCCATGGTTAGAAAACCTTTAGTGACATCTACAAAAATCACCATCATCACCTTGCAAAATATTGTTTTGTTTTCTGCAACTTAAGTTTTCAAAATTCATAATCATGGAATTCTTTCAATTCCCAATTTGAATTATTCCATAATCATTTGCAAAATTCTTGACTTCATTACTATATTGCCAATGGTAACTCACATCCTTTTTCTGCATAGTCAAGTAACTAAGCAAACTCATATATCAAATTTGTGCAATTCTGGGTCAGCCATCAACCTTAGGCTAAATTGTACAGAAAGATCAGAGAAGCGAAGGTATTGATATTACTTTTAAGAAAGCAGTTTAGTAAGTGAAATTTGTTTGGATTATTCTTCTGATCAGCTATTATGACAAAGACTTTCCAAGTTAGACATTGAGCTTTTCATTGCATGCAAAGCATAAACATATGATGGTTGGGTGAGTATAGAAAACTATCATCACATTCAGATTTTTATGATTTGAAGCCCACTTATTTTCTCTTTATGCTGTTGCTTCATGTTGTGATTAACAGATCTAGACAACAAGCAAGTTTGCATAATAATTTGGGTGAAATATAACTGAAGATGGATGGATTGACCTACATTGTTGCTATCACACTATTTTTGTCCTATGTCATTGGTACCAAAGCTTATTAGTGGTATAAAAATTTACTTGGGTTGGGAATGGACAAGAATCCTAATATTAGCCACATCCTTACATTCCAGATCATTTTAGATATCAATGGCGAATCATAGTGCTTACCTCAGGTTCTCTTATTCTTGTAGATTTTTATATGTAACCTCTGAAGATTAGTTGGTCTTGTCTAATTCACAGGTCTATAGTTGTAAATGTATGTTGCTTCAGTCCTAATAACTTTTCTTGGAAATTGCCATGGTAGAAGTTGTCAGGTAATCATAATTTGGAATACCAGGGACCATTAATTTTGTCATTTGTCTTGGAACTCAATTCCACACAGGTGAGTTGCAGGTTAAGTTGATCCTTCTATTCAGCAGTTAGAGCATCACCATAAAGTCACTGAATATTTATTATGTCGTTGACTGACTGTTCTTACCATGTCGAGGTGGGTTTCCCTGGGGAAAGGGAGAAAAAAAGGGGGGAAATCATTTTTGTATCTTTTTTTCTTTCTTCGGTCTCTGAACTATTTCCAGTCTTTGTTCAGCCAATTAGTTTCATGAGGGTCGCAAATTTGACAGTCATTCATAGGTGGCTTTTTATAAGGTAGGTTACGTCGACAGCATTTTTTGTCAGTTTTCAACTGAATCATAACTGGTGTTGCAGGAACATTTTTGACCATTTGGCCCATGAAGAAAAGAGTTTGGAATCTTGAGTTTTTAGTTTTTAACCAAACTATCAATTGTTAACACCTTCAGCTTTTAGGCCTTTTAATGCTGGCCTCATCTTGATGACATACCAATGTTGCCTATCTGGAGTTTTAATACATCAACAGCAGCGTAAGGCTCCTTGAATTTTTGTCTCCTTGGGTTCTTCAATTATTATGTCAGAAGCAAGGTTCAATTCAACATCATTCTGGGATGATAGTATTTGTGGATTAGCTTCTCTGAGTTGGAAAATTGAAGTGTTTATGCAAAATATGCGAAGGAGCTTCAATGATATGATGGCCCCATGATACCTTGGTAATCTTGTGATGTCCTTAACAAAGATGATGTTGGGACAACCATGCGCTATAATTACTATTGTAGTGCCTGCTGATAATTCTGAAGATAGGATGACAGTTACTTTTCCAATCTTAAAGATTTTTCCCATGCTGGCTGGACGATCAATGCCTTTGCACATTTATTTGTCGCTGAGTAGCATAGTATCTAAGATCAGTGGTGATACATTATATTAACAAAGAAATATTTTTGGTTGGTGGTAGCTCCCACACCTAACAGGCTTTGGTTGTTATCATGTATGAACTGGTCGCAATCTTTGGTGATCTGTATTTGAGCTTTAGTCAGTTTACATACATCCTGCAAATGGAGTAGGTCATCAATCACTTTTGATTTTTTTTTCTCAATGATTACCCTCTGGATGGTGTGATGATGGGAAACGTGGAAATAAAACGTGTGCATGCAACCATCCCTATTGGTGCCTGTGTATCACTAAAAGAACTGATGATGGCAGTGAAAGTTAATTTTGGGTGACATCTCTTCATTGTATATGCTGTGATGACATTGGTCAGAGGTCCATTTAACTTGCCAGAATTTGTATGTTATCTTTCAGCAATTTAATGATACCTATTAATTTGCAATCTCTATTTTTTTACTTTTACAATGGTCATGCTGTCTCCTCTGAACCCATGTTTTTATCATCACTTCAGATAAGGCATTATTCAATGTTCATGAGGTTCTGGACCATGTAATATTTTGCTACTAATTTTAGAGATGGATTTAGAATTCACACTCATTGGATTTTGGAGTAGTGTGATCAATTGTACAGAACAAAGTTACTGTTCATCTGATAATATTGCTTATACACGAGTCAGCTTCTTTGGTTATGGATGCTGGAAGTATCTTTCATGCAAAATGGTCCTCCCAAACTTCTGTGGATACTGTTTAGAGTCAAGATGTTGTCATTTTTATTATTGGAAGCCTGTGCAGCTCTACCATTTTGATCTCTTCAGTGTGCCAGTCTATCTGGAACTCCATAACATTTTATGATGATTATCTATCCATTTTTCTTGTTCGGTCTCCACTTTAGCTTCCTGAAGTTAAAAAGTTCATGATCTGGTTATCTATCTTATACAGCACAGACCAGAAATACAAAATGTCATTAGAAAGAAAACTGAAGAAGCACAACTAGAAAGTGTTTGATGCTGTTTTATGTCTGGTGGACTTTGTGCAACTGGAATTTTTTAAGTCCCAGTCTGTAAGTAGAGAAATATGTTCTTTGAGTGCCTAGACTGAAGAGTTGCAGTGCAACTGCTAGCTATGTAAGGTCTAAGCAGCCAGATTCTTTTGCATTGTTCTAGGTCCAAAACTTAGAGGTTTGGGTTGCTGGTGGTTATAAGGTTGAGCCAGAATGCCCCTCTAGAAGTAAACATTACTCAAATTGCTTTGTTGATTGATGATAGCAGCCAATTACTTGGGGTGTACGAGTTGCAGTCAGACATTGTCTGAAGTTATGGATCTCTTATTGGTATTGTGAATGACTAGAAGGATTTTCCAGACTGCAGATAGCATTTGATATTGGGAAGTAGCGAAATAGCACATTTATGGTTTTTGTTAGCTCCTCAAAGTGAGACTGGGACAACCAGTGACTATGATGCAGCTTATATTAAGATTGGATTTCTGTCTACCAATCCTTTGGCATGGGTGTCATGAGATGAGATTGACTGGTAATCTATTGTTATACCTGTATGTTTTGGAGGATATGCACATACTCTCTTGGTTATGATTGTTGATAACAGCGTACTTCTGCTTAAATAACAGCATGCAAGCTAAGTTTGAGTTGAGATGCAATATAGAATTTTAGTTTTTTTTTATTTACAAATTGTATTACTTGTTATCATAGTGAAAATTTCTAGTTGAATATCTTTTGTATTTTCTATGCCTTTAGAGTTCACAGTCACAAATCTACCCTTGGCCGGTTCGAGTACTAGGAATATGGGAACCGATGCTGGCTGTGGTGATTCCCAGGGTATTCAAGCAATTCTTGATGTATAGTGTATACATTCATGCTTTATAGTTCTACGGATTGGCAACAGTCTTAAAGTATGGTGCTAGTTGAATACCCAAGATTAATGTCCTATTGGAGAACTGCTGCTCTCTATTTGACTTTGATTTTTGCCCCCGAGTAGATGGTGTTTTTTAAACCAAAAGATCAATATATAAATATGGTGTACACAGACAGAGACACACACATATACTTATATATGTGTATTATATATTATGGGTGAATAAACTTTACATATACCCACTTAGGATGGCCACCAAAACAAGGGGGCAAAAATCAAAGAACCCAAAACTTAAGGAGTGGGAATAAAATCTTGGTTCAGCAGGGATTTCGAATTTTGATTACAAACTGGTCAAGCAAAAGGCCTGTTATCAAACTTTCTTTTTACATGTAAAATCTAATTGTTAGACTAATTTCTTTTAATCTTTTACAGAGTTGATGCTGCTTTTAGTTTGACGAAGAGGCTATGGAACATAGACACTTGGTTGGTCAACCTCAGATGTCTGTGAGGGATCAAGAGCAAATATGGAATCATCCGTACCCTGATCCTCGGTCAAACTTGGGTGATCGATCAGTTTTATGAATCAATATTTCATCATGATGGTCAATTTTTAACAAGTAATTCAGTTTGTTCCTTTAAATCTGTTTGCAGGACCTGGTGCCTTCATATCTCCTGAAAATATTGCAGTTTGTGGACCAAATTCTGTGGCATTTGCTAATCCTGCGCCTGCAGCAAATTATCCTGTCATGCCAAATTTTAACATAGAGGCTCCCTGCTATGTGAGAGCTAATTCACGAATGGCTCATGAATCTTACACGCCTTATCCATCTGTTCGCAGCTCTAGTCAATTTCCACCATATTATTGCCTGCATGAGCCTTGCTTCAACCAAGTCACTGTTGGGGATATTAATGGCACAATTAATCCTCCCACAGACTATGATGCAGCAGCATATAAAAGGAAAATGCCGGCAATCCAAACTTTTCCTGACAGTGGAAGCACAAATGGACATCGTAGTGATGCAAGTTCTTCCAATCGTCCTGTTTTGACTGGGCTTTTTGAATCAACACATACATTGGGTCCTCATTGTTTCCTACAGGATCCTGTCAACATGGTCTCAAGTTACAGAAGTAACAATCTGCTATCTTCCGAGGAAGATCACTGGAATGTTAGAAGTAGACCTGCCAGTGTGCTTCATCCTGGTAACATCTCGTTGACAAACCATTCATCCAGCAACTTCTCCGACCATTTTCATCCACTAGCAAATACTTCTGGTGTGAATTTGCCTGGGCATCGGAACCTTACTCCCGTGCCTCTGGATCCCCATGTAACGCTTATATCTTCAGGTTTGTCCAATTACCACCTTTGTACTTTGTATATCACTTTTGTCGCTTTGTAGTCTGGTGATAATAAATTGTTTTCCAATGTGACCTACATATTGCAGGGATTGGCTCCTTCAATCATGAGATGAACCAGTTGCATGGACGCCATGCCACCAACATCGCTGTGGATATTGACGGTCGTCGCAACTTCTTTCTCATTCCAGGTTGGCCTTCGCCTGACTTAATGGTAGATCGCAGTTCCTATAGCCAAAGAACATCGTACAGGGCCAACTCAAGCTACCGATCTGTGGGTTCGGAAGCCAATTTGGTGGATTTTAGGCTACCAGCAGTGGGAAGAGTTGTCCCTCCACGGTATCCAGGGCATCCCTCTTTGCAAGGGCATATGAATGAGAGGAATGGGAGCATAAGGATTCGCGATGATGGGGACGAGGGCATCGGCCACGGAAGATGGGTATCAGAGGTGAAGTTCTGACCACCGGAGAATACACTACGATACTCTCATCGCAGAAACAATTTCTTCTTCTTTACTCCCTCGTATCGGAGGAGAATAATTAATTCGTCATGCATTGACATTGCAGACTCTAGCTGTGATGGATCGGTCAACCTTCTATGATTCCAGAACTTTGTTTGATGAGCATCATGACATGAGACTAGACATAGATAACATGAGCTATGAGGTAAAGAGAGTTTTGCACAATCCGGCACTTCCAATGTAGTGATTTTTGCCTAAATCTATCCGATGTCTGCTCTTTTATTTTGCAGGATCTTCTTGCTTTAGAAGAACGGATCGGTAACGTGAACACGGGTCTATCAGAAGTTGCCATCTCCAGATGCTTGATGGAGACGATTTACTGCTATGATCAAACGCCGGATGACCACGAGAAAGGACGCTGCACGATATGCCTGGTGAGGCTTAATAAATCATTTAATCAGGCATTTTCCATCTCGTGCAAGCTCGAGCAGAAAACATATTTCTTTTGCTACTTAACCCGATTGTTGTATTCAATTCTACATCATGAACAGGAAACATACAAGGGAAAAGATTGTCTTGGAAGGTTGAATTGTGGACATGATTTCCATGCTTGTTGTATTAAGAAATGGTTACCGATCAAGAATGCGTGCCCAATCTGCAAGGCCTCCGCGCTGACCGGTTCTTTGCTGGAGCAATAAGTCTGTCTTGGATGATTATTAGGTCACTCGGTTATCCTGTTAATTTGTAAATAGACTTTTTATTCGTGGGACGACATACTTCATACAGCTTTGTATAAAACTATTTTTTTTCCAAACCTTCTTTCTTTTTCCCATAGTGAAGTGTTAATATGCTTTCAGAAGTTCTCCATGAAATGAGGGTGTTTTTTTTTTTCTTTGTATGTGAGAACGTCTCAGCTCTTGTTACTACTAGCGTGGCATATGACACAGCCCTCGGCTTCAGGGGCGTGTGAGTAGTGGAAGTTTAAAAGCTATTGTGGAATGCAAGGGAGTTCTTTCTATACCGCCCGAGGCATCAGGCGCTTTTCTCTTTTGTGGAACACAAGCGTGTTCTTTCTATGCCACCGAAGAGTCGACGGGTTGAATCGTTCTTTAAATTAGTGTCGAGAGAACTCATAAAAGAAAAGTCGAACTTAGACATCAGAAATTGAGTAATTGGGCAGTGTTGACTCCTCTCGATAAAAAATAAAAAAAAAGAAGATTTTTCTGGGGAAAATTATTTACCCCAAGAAAAGTCTTTTACTGATAGATTTCTATAAGCTGATGTTATCATATTTGACTTTTATGAAAGGTTTTTTTTTTCATCAAAAAATCCTTAATGAAAAGATAGTGATTATCCTCTAATTATGCGGATACTATCTAATAAAAACCTGATACTTTTCTGCTAATTGCCCCCTTCTTTTCTTCTCTCTCTCTCTCTCTCGTCACTGCTGTCTTTTCTCCCCCAACCGACCCTCGATGTGATTGCATTATGGTTCGCCCATCACTAAAATTACAGAACCAAGCCAACAAGTCCCTTCGGTAACCTGTCAAAGCCAAAACCATCAACTAAGCAACGAGCACACAACGCCATTTCGTCCCCCATACCTCGGACCTCACATGCTACACGAAGGCTCAAGGCTTATAGACTAGAAACTGCAACGTGAAATATTGGGAAGACTTCTAAACCTGCTGCACATATGCCGTCGAACACCACGCAACCCGGGAAGCCTTGACAAAGAAGGCGCAAGGGTGTTGACAACTGCCAGCTTCGAGTAGAATCTGAGGTCGACATGTCGGCATCTATTGCAGAGGAGGAGGAGCACTCCATGCTTCAACGAAAGCAATCGGAGGTCGGCATCTCCAGACCTTCCTATTTTATTCGTAGAAAGGACAGTTGAAGCTTACAGAACTCTGATTCATTGCATGCAGAGAGAAGTTGGTCCTCATGATCAGCTTGCAGATGACGATGATGGGTTTCCCTCCACATGGCCTGTCCCGAAATCCATTGGAGTCCACGGAAACCTCTTCGTTGACTGTGTCAGCGGACCCTGGAATCGGCACATGGTTCCTTCATCTCCTGCCTCTCTCCCCGCATACCCCGTTTCGGGATTAATCAAAGCAGCGTTGTTGAAGCTTGTGAGCGACGTCTGGCTCCAATGGATGGAGTTTTAAGAATGTTGGCTCCATCCATTGTTTACTGCTCGAGCCGTTTGGAGATTGCTCGAAGGGTTGTCGACCTCATCAAAAGCCTTGTTAACATGCTTCATCATGCCGACCATAGAAGATTATTCGCGGGTTCATAGAAGAAGATGTCGGCATGCATTAATGCTCGAACAAAGATCGATTGCCTACGAGTACAAAGTCGTGCTGCTTAATCATTCTTTAGTTCTTCCCCTCCTTTGCGGCTGAGCTCTTCTTTGCTCTACCCTTCAAACTTGGTGAATGATCAAAGAGAAAGCCAATTCTACGTTAGATTGGTCCCAGCTAAGACGCTCTCTATACCAGATTTGATCGATGTCTTGTTCTTGAGGGGATCGGTTTCTCATGCTGCGCCAGATTTAATCTTCTCCATGGTTATATGTGAGATTTGTCGAATCATATTAAGTCTTATATGGATTTGCTGACATATTATTTATTTATTTCGGAATTATTTCTTTACCTCCCAGTAACTTCGACTTGTACATATATATTATGACCCAAGCAAGATCTGCAACCATGGCTTGCTACGCGTGGACGCCATCACGGCGAGCAGATGATGTGCACCCGATCAATTAACACTGAGCCTTCAATGACTCCACCTGCGACTTCCCCTTCGGCCCCTTCTTCCTGATGTGCAGACGATACTCGTCGAAGGTCATCGGCCGGTACAGCTGCGGCCGCTCCGCCGTCACCAGCTTGCTCACCGGCGCGATCGCTACGTCGCTCCGCGGGTTGTAGAAGAAGGCCAGCGAGAGCCGCTCCTGTGCTGCGTTCACCACCACTCGGTGCTCCACGCTCCTGTACACTGCGTTGCTCAGAACCTGCAACCAGATGCAATGCAGGTTAGCCCTGCCGCTGCCTTTTCGCATCCATCATACGCACTGCATCTTCACTCCGATCTATTTCTTTGGACTAAACTGTGCATCGCGTCGGACGCGGGCGGCTTAGGTAGACTTGTTTATACGTCACTGTGCTGCGGTCAACCCGGTCCATGTGGTTCGGATGTTGACCAAAGATTAAGATAGCTATCGATCACCACCGCGAGAGGGCCAAGAGCGGTGGCTGCAGGTTTCCAAAAGTACGTAGGACAAAGCACACGGTATACGAAGACAAAACCTCGCGTCATCCACGGAGGGATGGGGATGTCGTGCGATCGGCACCATCTTTCCAAATGGCCACACGTAAATAAGATACTGACGGATGGTTGAGAAACTGTCATAACCATCACCGGACAAAGTAGTCGCTAAGAGATGCACGGCGCACGTACCACCACAAGGTGGAGAGGGGCTGTACCTGAATCTGGTCGCCGATGTTGACGATGAAAGCGCCGGGGATGGGCTGGACGGTGACCCAGTCGTCGCCTCTGCGGACTTGGAGACCCCTGACGCAGTCGTCGGCGAGGAGGGTCGTGTGGCCACCGGGATCGGGGTGGGCGGAGGGTGAGCTCCGGCTGCGGGCACCTTGGGTAGTAGTTCACGCGGAGGCAGGCGCCGACGGCGTCCCCTCCGAAGGCGGTCTGCAGCTGCTCCGCGTCCAGGCCTAAGCTTATGGACAGCACCTTCATCAGCGTCCCACACAGCTTCGCTAACTCATCTGCGTACTCTTGCACCGTCTCCCTGCTCCATCACGCGCACGCATGTCCGTGAACACTATGGGTTTTCCGTCGTTAGTAGTACTGTCATATGACAATGGAGTACCGTACCTGCAGGACGATGGCAGCGCAGGCCACTTGTTCTGGTTCTTGATGGATTCGGGAGGAGGTGGAGGAAGAAGTAGTCACCCCAGTCCAAGATGGCACCCTTGTCGACGCCGAGACGGCTGCCGTAGCCCTCGTAAGTCTTGGGGTCATTGGCGTAGGCTTGCTTCTCCTCCATGGGGAGATGGAAGAAGGCCCGCCACACCTCCCGGACCCTGGCGACGAGGTCCGGGCTCACCCCATGGTTCACCACCTGGAAGAATCCCCACTCGCTGCACGCGTCCGCCACGGCGCGGATGGTGGCGCGGCACTCCGCCGCGCCCTCCGCCAGCCCGCCCAGTTCGATGACCGGGATGTCGGACGTCACGGCGCCACCGTTACCAATCGACGGGCGCTCGGCCGGCGGCTTGACGTACACGTCTGGAATCGTCATCAGACCGCTGTCGGACAAGGCCTGGACACGAACTACCTGTTCGGGCCATCCTTGCAGGCAATCCATGAGACTACAACTCCAAAGCGTCGAAGCAATCTTAGGGGACGACAACCGCAGCAACAAGGCTCGTTTGATCGGCTACGGCTGCAAGCGTCCGTAGGTCGAGCGTCTTTATAGAGCAAGATGGACAAGTGAGAAAACGAGCGAGAGGGGGGGGCCGGGGGAAGGTGATGGTGATGGTGATGGTGGTGGTGGTGGTGGTGGTGGCGGTGTAAAGTTTGGATTGTGATGCAAACGTGATAAAAATGGTGGCGAGTGGACTTTTTTGCATGGATAAATTAAAGAAGAAAAATGATGCAAGTCGAGATCGGCCGACTTGAATGCAAAGGAAGAATGATTCCCCTCCATTAACTTCCTCAACCAAAAGAAGGATGAACGAGGAAACAATGCACACTGACACACCATCAACTGCGATTGGAGATCAACGCGGAAGTGGATCAAAACAGTTGTCAGACGCATCAACAAATTCGCAAATCACGATGCATACTGCAACGGTAGATGATCTAAAACCATAAAAAAAAAAAAGTCGTCTTCTGCCGTCCTCTGATTGGTTGACTTGTGACATACGTATTTATATGCCAAATTCTACGGTGAGCGCAGTCCTCCGTATAGTTTATTGGATCGGCGCAATCGAAAGGCGACAAGGATTCAAATAGCATGTGTTTCAGATGGGCAGAAAGAATGTGAACCGCTGAAATGGGATTTGGTCAATTTTGTTGCCTATCCTTTTTTTTTTTTTTCTTTTTGTCTTTAATAATAGCCTACAAAGAAGCCATCGACGATGAATTATTCGTTGAGGATTTTGATTATTTTTTAGTTTTAATAAAAGAAAAAACTGATGGGGATACCAATTGTGTTCGAGAGAGTGAGACCCGGATGATGTGTCAATTGTCCATATCGAACAACGCCAATAAACCCTAGAGAGAATATTTGACTCGTGCCGTGCAAAATTTTCCTAAAGTCTAGCCTATTATAAAGGCACATCGGCTTACTATTACGGAGAGAATAGTTGTTGTTAACCTATTGCTTCATTTTTCAATTTTTGTCCTAACTTAAATATCGAAGAGACGAGGTCGAGCATCCCATTATGTTTTTAACATTGTTGAGATATTTTAAATCATATGATAAGTTTTGAGCCGAAATCAATGAATCATGAGATTAGTCATCAATTCAACACAGAACTTTCATCTTGCTAAATTATTGATCAAACTTAATCGATCATATTCCTTACTTCTCGTTCAAGTTTTCACATACGCATCAGGACAGAAGAGAACATTTATCTCGTAGCCTCTAAAGTTGAATGAAAGCATTTTGCACGCTCTACTTATCTTCTCCATGTCAAATCAATTACGGTCAGTCCATCTTTGAATTTGACTTAGATCTAGATTTCAGGTAGACAACGATGGCTCGTCATATTTATCAGGAGTTCATTGGGCGTGCAGCGTTTCCACTGCTCATAGCGTTCATCGGTCCAATTCCATCACTCGTGCTCTTATTTTCCTACTTCGAATTGTAGTGTTTCGTTTAGAGACATTCCGTGTGTATCATGCATTTCTCACCGTCGAAGTGGCATTCCGTGTGCGGAGGTTGAAGACGGACCAAGAAAAATTATTGTTCTTTATCGACAAGTAACGTCACTCGATGGCAATTTCCATTTTCCTAGCCTCTACTTCTGCTTCTCTACGTGGAGTCCGGGCCACATGCACCGCCGCTCCATGGTAGCGTCGTCGAAAGACCAACCTCATGGAATGGATCGGCTCTTCTTCCATGGCAGATTCACTGCATATGGAACACCCGAGGAGAGTACGGTCAAAGCTTCGCTCCTTTGAATCCGCAGCATGCATCGACTTGCGGTTCCATGGTTGCATCTTTCTGCACCGCAACGTGTTCTTGATGCGTGCCGCTGCGGCCGCATGCAGCGACGCTGGCAGCGGTGGCCGACAGACGTGCATTTTCTCAAACAGCTGCTGGTGGACGTGCGCTATGTCGTCACGTTCGCACTGTGTCGCTTCCGTCTCTCTCTCGCTCGGGCCACGGTGGATGACATCCTGCGGCGGACCAGTTTTTTTTTTTTTGCCGCTGTTTGACCGAGATGACGAGTTAGCGGCTCGCGAGACTCCACAGGGCGTCGTGTCGACGCGAGCCACTTCAGTTCTCGAGCGTATCAGCATCGGCATGCTTTCCACGTTGCTTTGATTCGTCGCTCATTTGCGGCTGCGTGATCGCCGGAGCGGTGTCCCCCGTCTGTGCTCTCCGCCAGCCCTCTCTTTGCTGGTGATTCCCCTCTCGGGCGAGAAACCCACGGACCGTGGCTGAGACCGCAGCGTCGTCTGCTTCGGACACACCTGCGGGCGCGGAGGACGTCCGACGTGGATGCTCTGGACCTCGACGCAGTCAAACCGTGTTCATCAGCCAGTCAAAAGGAGTTGTGGTTCGCTGAGGCCATGATCTTTGAACTTGTGGTAGGATTTGGGAAAAGAAAACTCGAAATTTACTGTGTTTGGATTTGAGAAAGGAAAAGAAAAGAAAAGAAACTCTAAATTTACTTTCGTATGTTTGTCGAGTCTAATTGGTTAATGCCTCATGTTCTGTAAATATTATACACGCCATTTAATATGATTTATTTTTATTTTTACTTTTTTAAAATATTTTTCTAATTTAATTTTGATTAAAATTTTAATTAAAAAATTATTAACCAATGATCAAAACGAAATGTTTCTTGAGTCGCAATCCATACTGAAGTTAAAGGTATCGAAATTGAATCTAAAAATCGACTCGAAACCAAATCAATTTATTAATGATTTTATCTTGAAGGCCAATTTTGGTTCGAATGCATTATTCTTTAATTTGATTAATCGATTTGAAAAAAAAAATTGAATCAATTTTAATTTAAAATATATCAATTTGATTGAATTTATTATGCTAACTCTTTAATCAATTTAAACTAATTATTTCAATTGCTCAAAATACCTAGATTTAAAAATATTTTGGGTTTAATTGGATAAATATTATTTTATCATCTAATTGGACCAAAATTCTAGTTCGATTCAATTAAATTTAATCGATTCATTTAAAAAATACTCATTTTAAATTACTTAAAATTATAAACTAGTTAACTGGTTTGGACACCCTTAATAAATGCAGTTGATTAATAAAAATAAGACATTATGATGATCTTGAGTCCAAGATCGAATACCCAAGAAAAACTTGATTAAAAAAACTTAAAGACTAAAATACATGATGAGACATAGTACCATATATATGTACTAAATTTTACATTAGACTATAGGGTCTTAGGCATAAGGAAGCATCATGATGTTACAAATACAATAATTTCAAGCGTAAGGAATAATAAATCTTTGGAGAGATTTAATATGACTATATCTACTAGAGAGTGGATTACTTCAAAATTTATATATATTCGAGGGAGCTGGATAAAACTAAATGAATAAATATTATGACTAAAACTACAAATGAGAATATAACCTATAATATAATTACGATGGTCATATATGTATTTGTTAAATGCACTACAAGATGAAATCCAAAAAAAAAAAAAAAACTTAAGCAGAAGCCAAAAGAAAAAGATTGATTTTTAAACTTGAGTTTGTGGACGAAGGATCACCACAATAGTCTAGTATTGGGGAAGTATAATTATCGAATGAATTGCAAGGTCTGAAGGGTAATGCAATCTTTAGTGTGTCCCTTTTTTTTTTTTTCAATGTGAGTGCTTAGGTGAACTTTTGCGTGCGTTCTAATTAGTTTCTATTATTATTTTTATTAATGATGATGATATATTACTAAGTATGTTTACCTATTTAACCTCTATTTTTTTTATACGGTTGAATTTTGAATTTTGATGATGAAACTAATTGAATATGTTTTAGTGATCTAATTACATTTTGAGATACGCAGGTCTACTCTCGATCAGGATTAGATAATTGACGTAGGACGAATCAACATTGCATTAGAGGAAATCACGTCAAGAGATTGGACATCGAGTTGGAGGTCCGATCGATGATCGGCAAAAGGCTTTGGATAAAGAAATTGGGCATCGGGCTAAGAGGAGCAGAGTTACGCCAAAGAGATCAGGGCTACGGAGGTTAGCTATTGATTAAGCAACAAGCTGTAAGAGAGGACAATGCGTCGAAGTGTTAGACAAAGCGCTGATAAGCCAATGACGTGCCGGGCGATATTCTGATTCGCCTTGTAATAATAATTGTCTAGATCAAAATAGGATTAAGTCTAATTGAATTATAATTGGGCCAACCCAATTAGGGACAAATTCAAGACTGTGCTGGGCCGGATGAAAGGCCCAAATAGTGCCCAAGTGCCACGTCAAGGGGTGGCATCGCCAGTTAGGTGAGGGAACTGCCTGAAGGCTCAGTCTTCAAGACTAAGTCTAGGCGATGGTACCACCCACTAACAATGTGTCTGGGCAGTGGTACTGCCTAGTACATTGACAAAACCAGCATGCCAGGCGATGGTATCGCCCAGCACTGGCGGTGGTATCTAATTGGATTATAATTGGGCCAACCCAATTAGGGACCAACTGGGCCCAATTTAGGACTACGTTGGGCCGGATGAAAGGCCCAAACAGTGCCCAAGTGCCACATCAAGCGATGACACCGCTAGTTGGGCGATGGAATTGCCTAAATGCTCAGTCTGGGCGGTGGTACTGCTTACTGACATTGTGTTTGGGCGATGGTACTATCGGTGGTACCCAGGATTGAAAGATTTTTGACCTCAAGTTTGAATCCAATTGGAGCCTATAAATACCCATCTTATCCCTGAGTTTGAAAACATAAGTATAGAGATTTTTAAAGGATATAGAAATCCTTCTAAACATCTCTCATCTTATTCTTATTTGTATTCCACCGAAAGAGAGGAGTGAAGTATTTATAAGAGTTACCTCACAAGCCCGTCAAAAGGAGAGAGCTGTATGGAAGTTAGTCTTCGCTCGTTGAAAGAAAGATAACTAGTGGAAAAGCCGATAGTCTCAAGAGGAGAGGGATCGGGAGTAGACGTAGGTCGTATGATCGAACCACTATAAAAATCCTGGTTTGCATTTACTATTGTTCTTTATATTTCAGCAAACCTTATTTACTTGCTACTCCACTTCCTCATCTCCTTCTTACAAATCATTTTAAGTTTATACGCAATCGAAATCGGATTTCATCGAAATGAAGTTTTCAACGTATGAAGTTTCCGAATTTGCTTGAATCATCAAAAATTTATCGTTCTTAATCGCTGCACTAATTCACTCCTCCTCTTAGTACCGCTCTAGATCCCAACATATATGTATTTTTTATAGATCATGAAAAATATTGTTTGGATTCCTCGTACCTTAAGACGCGATAAAACAATAAATTTTAGATTTAATCGCACTCGTGCGATTATATACGTTATTGTAATAAAATTTATTCTATATATTAACAAAAATTACTTTCACTCTTTCTATCCTTCCATCGTTTCCGAATTCGATTTCCGTTCAAATTTTAATTGCAACTGTTCTTCATTTGATCAGGTTTAATGTGGTTCTAAACTGTTCTTAATCTTTTACGACCGGTTTAATGCCTTAACCATAAAACCATTCGTCTTCCCAAATCTAAAACACAACTCCAATAAAATTATTATTATTTTCTATCTTATAATAATAAAATAAATCATTATTTTTTATTATTAAGTCTTTATCATCCGAATCGCGAAAAGAATTCCCTTAAACTTGGCAAGACGATGTGATGGGATTACTTAGAATTGCACTTGGGTTTACAAACACAACCCATCACACTTGGCAAGTGTGATCGTACTCTTGGCCATGTTGACAAGAGTATGAATGGCCTATAAATGTCGATACTAAACACACATCACTGTTGTTTAAATTGATGCCATTTAATGTGATGATGTTTTATTTTTAAATAAAATACTGTAAAATAATTTAAATAAACTTCTAATCCTAATAAAATTAATTATAAATTTTAAAAAATATTATAATGATATGATGTCATTCGTAATAATTTTCAATCGCATTTATGGTGTTTTTGATACATCAATAAAATACTATAAATGAGTTAAATAAAAACATCATAATAGTTAAAAATTCATAAAAATAAGTGAAAATTTGACAATTTTTTTTAGAGGTATTTCAGATATTTTTAAATTAGAGATATTATTTTAAAAATTAAAAGAGGGATACCTTTTAGAAAATGCCTAAAATATGGTTATTTTCTAGCCCCAAAAAAAAAAAAATCTCTAATATACATATCTGCGCCCATGTACCAATTTTATAATCCCACCATCACACATTGTTCTCTATGAAATAAAAAAGATAAATCACAAAACAAAAACCAATTTATTGTTTTGTTGTCCATGTTTAATTATTATAGGAGGCCCCATGTGAAAAATTAATTGGAAGAGGACTTGTCTGCAAAAGGACCAATACGGCAATATCATCGGAGGGTATCACCGCAGCACGTGCAATTCTCGTGACCGACTACAACTAATGCCCTAAGCCGCCACCGACCGCTTTTGCCGGCCGCCCGAAACCCTAAAGCTTTTCTTCTCCTCGTTGATTTGAGGTGACCCTCGCGCCCACGGTAGGGTTTTCCATCTGCTTTGTGCTTTCCATCGACGAGCCCCTGTACCCGCGCACGCATCGTTGTGCTTTCCATCTGCTTTCCTCAGGTAGACATCTATTTCGAGCACTCAAATCGTTCTTCTGTTTTATAGCGATCGTCTGTTTCTATAATATCTTTATCTTCTCCTTTGGAGTATAAGGTCTAGGGTTTAGAGAGATGTCGGACGACGAAGCAAGGGAGGAGAAGGAGTTGGATCTCACGTCCCCCGATGTCGTCACCAAGTACAAGAGTGCCGCTGAGATCGTCAATAGTAGTGTTCCCGATTCATTCTTTAGGTTTTTCTTTCGGTGTCTATGATGCTGGGAAATGTTGCTTCGAACACCTAATCGTTTGCCCCGTGCAGAGGCCCTTCAGCTGGTGGTATCGGAGTGCAAACCCAAAGCCAAGATCGTTGATCTCTGCGAGAAAGGCGACGCCTTTATCAGAGAGTATGTATTTCTTGTTACTTATCGTCTTTTCTACTTCGGTATATTGAATATTGAGGAAGTGGAAGCATGTGATGGGTGCAATTAGGCAAACGGGGAACATGTACAAAAATGTAAAGAGAAAGATTGAAAGGGTGTAGGCTTCCCAACATGCATTTCTGTCAATAATACGGTGTGCCATTTCTCACCGCTAGGGAGCGACGAGGCAGTTCTGGAGGCGAATGACATTGTGAAAATGTACGTATTGTTAGGCAATATCCGTTCTGAGGGTTCTGAGGGACCGGCGATGTGTAATATCTTTTCTGATGGTTCTCTGTTTTGCAGTGACATGGGATGCCATATCGATGGGTTTATTGCGGTGGTCGCACACACTCATGTTATCCAGGAAGGACCTGTGACCGGCAGGGCTGCAGATGTGATCGCTGCTGCCAATACCGCAGCAGAAGTTGCCTTGCGGCTCGTGAGGCCTGGAAAGAAGGTAACTAGTTTTAAGCACGAGATTAGTATTAGGTTAACCATTTTTCGTATATGGAATTTGTGTTGTTCTATAAGCGTAATAAAACCGAAATTTATTTTCCTGATTACTTGCTTCTGAAATGTTCATCTTATCAATCGGTTGTATCATAGTTATGTTACTTTTAATTTCAGTGCCCACATGTGCCAACGGATTGGTGCTTTCTTTTGATGTTTAATGGATAATAATAAAATAATTAAATGTTGATACCACTCCTGTCACACCCCTAAGATGACATCGCAGAGGCATGAACCTATCTTAAATCAAGAATATTTTTCAATTACCTAGATATCCAACCCAAATCCACAACATAGAATTTGAGGACATCAGATGCATTCAATTCTCATTCATACATATACTATAAAATCTGTGCGGTCTATAAACATATAACACATCACTTGATAACTCTATAAAACCCAATCTCAAATCAAAATTATTAACAACTACTTATAGACTCACAAGATCCAATGCAAATATCATAATCATAAAAATCAATCATTTACCACAAGTTTAGACCAATATAAAGCCTTCACATTTAACATTCTAAACTTTCAAAACATGAGAGATCTTTTAACCTTTACAACAACACACACCAACATATAGTTTTAGATTACATTACAAACAAAATGTAATGTAATCTAAAACTAACATGAGTGTGAGTGACAAGCTAGCCTCAAAAATTTATATAGCAACAATGTGAGTTACAAAGTTCAGCAAGTGACTATCATATCCATGACATAGAGAAAGTTAATCACGTGACATAAGCATCAAGGTGCAAAACATGGATTCAAGAGTCATACTTAGCATTTCTTATGATTCATACCTAACCAGGAGCAAAGAGCAATGTATAAGCAAATCATGATCAAAAGGTATGAGCTCAAGAGACATATATCATTTCATTCGATTCATTGATATCAAATGAACATATAGCAACATAGGAGCAAATCAAGATCATAATGTAAGGCATGAGTTCAAGAATGGAGTCATATTTGATTTGTCATTCGATTCATTGATATCAAAGGAATATATGACAATATAGGAGCAAATCATGATCATAATGTAAGACATGAGCTCAAGAACAAGGTCATATTTAACATATCATTCGATTCACTGAGAGCAATGGAGCAAAGAGCATCATATGGGCATATCAAGAACAAATGCAAGTCATGAGTTCAAGAGGCATTGGACCAATATTTTTGTTTTAGATTTATTTGAATGCCTTGAAGTGCTCAGATCTGTCAGATGCATTAACAATGAATTCCCAAGAGCTCAATTATCATCAGTTGTGTGGACTGTCTAATTAATAATTAGATGCACAATTTATATCTGTTAATATGGTTGTCTTGGAAATTGAGTTGGTGTTTGGATGCAGGTTGCTTCTGTTGGATGTGGTTTTTTGACCCAATCAATCATGAGACTGGCAACTAGCAAGATTGTAATAGTGTACATGATGTTGTAAATTACCAGTATTTTCTATTTGTGCTTAACCCAAAAAAGGCAAACCAACTAACCCTATGTCATTCTCATGCGTGTGTCATTGTCCAGATAGTTACACAGCTAACTTTTTCAGCATATTTTCCCTTTTACTTTCTCTTTCATGGTTTCTATACTCAGATACTTTTGTGCATGCAATTATTTGTCTATTTCGTTGTCAACTCAACTTTTGTCATCAAAATA
This sequence comes from Musa troglodytarum, assembly GCA_023547065.1. Classification (NCBI taxonomy): domain Eukaryota; kingdom Viridiplantae; phylum Streptophyta; class Magnoliopsida; order Zingiberales; family Musaceae; genus Musa; species Musa troglodytarum. The sequence goes on along the minus strand of CP097503.1, from coordinate 19,811,414 downwards.
ATAACCTTTTGAGCCTCAGCACCATTTATCTTCAAAGGGAACTAATTCTAACAAAAAAAAACTTATATATTGGTTTTTCAAGTTTATGAGGATTTGGTGTTTTGCGCATGCGATTTTTAGATTGTGACTAGTTATTCTCCCAGATTCTTTTTGCTGTGTAAATGGCGATTCAAGTTTTCCCTATTTGGAATCTTTTCAATAAAATTCCTATCTTACTGAACTCATTATCCTGTTATTCGTTCTCCATCTAGGTCTTTGCTTAAATGGTTATGTGAATTCACTATGTGGGGCCATCATGTTTGAATTTTAGTATGCTGTGAACATACTGGATATTGATGCTTGTACTGTTAAACCAATAAACTGTTTAATTATTCTATTGTCCTAATCTGGATCACCGTGGAAGATTCTGACAAATTAGAAGACCTACAACTGCAAAGGTTGTTTAGAAAGTTGGTTACCCAATTGTGGAAGCCCTTATTTGTTTCTGGGAATAAGGTTCTACTACAATTCTTCAGATAGGTGCAGATTAATAGAAATATTACTTTTTTTTAAAAAAAATAATGATTGTGATGCCCTGCACAATTAATTGCGGTCTCTTGTATTGATTAGAAATCTGCCTACCAACGGTAAGTTATGTTATGGGTTTGCACCTAGTAACCCGAGTTAGTTGGGTGAGTTTGAGATGAATATTATGCTGGTAGTGTGCAGTTAGCGTTGAGATGCTTGGAAAATTTTTAATTAATGTTCAAATCAACATGATGGATCTTAAGAACCTGCTTATAATCGAGCAAATTATTTCCAGTTTATTAAATATCATTCTTTGTTGATCTTCAGAAGTAGGTTTATGAGTTTCACCACACAAGCATTTTTTTTAGTGTCTTTCTTAGTTGTGAAGTACTTATAGGAGCTTCAGTGGATTGTTCTTAGTCATATAGTCAATAATGCTTTACAGAATTCATCGACTCATATTTTCATTTGGATTTTGTAATTATGCAGTTTCTCATTCACTCACTGCATCTTTGGACTGCTTAGCTTCTTAACCTCATATGTCTATCAGCTAGTTGAGGAATGGGTTCTAGATATCTAATTGCCAGTTTTATTTTATGTTGATGTATACAGCAGTACAATCAGGTGTTCTTATGTGCCTAGTTGTGTATTCCTTGTGAGTTTTAGTTCTTGTATCATGCTTTGTTTTGGCAGAATAAGGACGTTACAGAAGCTATTCAGAAGGTAGCTGCTGCCTATGATTGCAAAATCGTTGAGGGAGTGCTTAGTCATCAGCTAAAACAGTTTGTAATCGATGGGAACAAAGTCATAATAAGTGTAACAAACCCTGAAACTCGTGTGGATGAAGTGGAATTCGAAGAAAATGAAGTGTATGCAATTGATATCGTGACTAGTACAGGTGAAGGAAAGGTGAGAATGGTGTTCTTAAGACTTAATATGCGATTATCATCACCGAAATTAATGCCTCTTGATATGTTTCTACTTCATTTGCTCTTATAATCCATCCTCAGTCTTCTCTACTGATTCATGACAAAAATACTTGCAGCCGAGACTGTTGGATGAGAAGCAAACCACCATATACAAAAGAGCTGTCGATAAAAACTATCACTTAAAAATGAAGTCATCGAGGTTTATTTTCAGCGAAATAAGCCAAAAATTCCCAATTATGCCATTTTCTGCAAGGTTTGCCTTCATGTGTTCTTTGCTAGAACTGAAATACTCTTTCGTTTTGGGCTTTTTATTTTGGAACTATGTGCGTTTTATAATTTTTCACAGGGCTTTAGAAGAGAAGCGAGCTCGACTTGGACTTGTTGAATGTGTGAACCATGATCTTTTACAGCCATACCCTGTGTTGCATGAGAAGCCTGGTATGATTTATTAGCTCTGGCAGTTCTTTTTTTTTTTTTTGGGTTGAATTCTGCAGTGAAACTAAACACTGAAGTGGTTTAGAATGGCCGAATGCTAACGTCTTCAAATACATGCCATCGGTTACGTAGATTGTTCGCTAGTGAGTTAACCTATTGGCTTATATTTACAGGAGATCTTGTTGCGCACATTAAGTTTACGTTATTGTTGATGCCCAATGGGTCAGACAGGATTACTTCTCACCCGCTTCAACAGTTGCAGCCTACCAAGACTATCGATGACAATCCTGAAATAAAGGCATGGTTGGCGTTGGGAACCAAGACGAAGAAGAAAGGCGGAGGAAAGAAGAAAAAGGGTGAGCATCCATTGTCCTAGTTCGCCCTGCTAGGTGTTACTTTAAAATCATTAGTGCATTTGTTGTCGAGTGCCTCGTGCTTACTTACAGAACGTAGGTATTTGCGGTTTTAATTCCTTCCCTGATGATTTTTTATGCCATTTTTTTTTTTTTGCTGCTTGTAGGCAAGAAAGGAGACGGCCGTGATGACTCCGCGGCGAACCAGCATCGAATACCACCGCAGCTGCATAGCCTGACCAGTGTCTTGAGTTTTGGTGTACTCCTATTGAATTTGTTAGTGCTTCCCCAAGCCTTCCAACCTTTGCATGAATTCTCTATGTATGGGAAATGGAAATGCACGTTACTCTAATTCCAGGAGAGGGAGAGGATTTTTGTACTAAAATTTCGCAAAGCTTCGGTGAGGAGGATATCAAAACCAATAAATTGTGTTGCTTCGGTCGTGGAACTCTTTTTGTGCACAAGCATATTCCCTTTGTGAAGGCGAGTTGTATCTGTGGCCGGGCCCCAGCTGCAGTTGTGTGTGTATATATATATATATATATATATATATATATATATATATATATATATATATATATATATATATATATATATATATATATATATATATATATATGGCCTCTCACTCTACCCCAATTGCTAACCGTCCCCATCGTCACCCTTTTGGAAGTCGCAGTCACCGCCGGCGACGAGGATGAGGACGTGCCTCTCGATCTGTAAGCCCCTCTCAAACCCCGATCGATCACGATTTATGGCAAAGTCCGGTTGGTGATGCGGCAATCCAAGACCCTCAAGATCTGCGCTTACCATCCCATCTTGGTTGGTCCTTTTTTCTTTCTTGATTCAGGCTTCGTTCTTGGCAGAATGAAGTTGGTTGTTCTTCCCACTTCTGATTTCTCTTGGTTCCGCGTGCAGTTGTACCGACGATTTTGATCCAGAGACGATAAGTCATGCCTGTTGCATTTTGCTGATCGCGAAGTAGGAGATGATCTGCATCCGCTTCGGCCGTGTGGAAAGTAAGCATTTCGCCGCGAATTTTCATCTATTGGCCGTAGGTTAATATTTGGTTTTCATTTGGAAAATTTCATCTCACGGCCGAAAGGCCGTACGAAAATCCCTAATTTGGTGTTCAAACTACCAACTTCGTTGCTGCTGCTGCTGCAGCAGATCATAATCGTGAAAATACTACTACCATAAAATATGTAAGCAGTCATCATATAAACTGAACCTCAATCGAGTTTGCCGAGTTCATGTGAACTTTTAGGGAGGGCTTGCCAAGTTGGATCCCAAATTCGATTGGAAAATTGGAGCTTGGATTAGGGAAGCGGGGGATTTATCTAAGAGTTGTTCCTTGATCCTTAAAAGTCCCCACTGTCTTCTTCCTCCATCATATATAGAGCAATTGCCTGTCTCTTGCTATACAAAGTGTTTAATCAGTCTGAAGGCTGGTGGGGGATAAAAGTCACATATTGGTTAGCTAGAAAAAAATAAACATAATTTATATGGTTAAAAATGAATTATGATGGATCTTCTGCCTGGATGTGAGTTTCTACCCATTGAAAGTTAGCACTTTGAGCCCTCAAAGTTGGAAGTGGAATCTGATTCTTAACCATTGATCAATATTTTGAACAAGGAGAAGCCTTCTCTTTGGTTCTTGCTTAATTGTGTTAGAAAAACTATTACCCTAAATAACAATATTATTTTTTTAATCCATGCAGTTCCTGAGGGAATAGCATATGATGAAGATTGGCTATTGTAGTAAGGTAAAAATACTTGTCCATTGTAGGGCGGTAGCTGTTAGGATCTCATTTATAATATTTATGCATGGATTGGCAATACCAAGTGGCTGTAGTTTAGTGGTTAGAATTCCACGTTGTGGCCGTGGAGACCTGGGCTCGAATCCCAGCAGCCACAAGTTTTTTTTTTCGTTTTCTTTTAATTATGATTTTTTGATGTGCTTTATAGCTTAAATCTTGAACTGTTTTTGCTTCAATTAGCTTCCCAGCAGCAGCCACATTTGCTTGTGGTTTTCTTTCAATTATGCTTTTTGATATGATTTATAACTTAATTCGTGAATTGTGTTTTTTTGCGTCAATTAGTATTTTGATCTGCTGCATAGCTTACATGGGTGAACTATAGGAATAACTTTGTTGTCACCTCAAACCTTCTTTGACCGTCAGATACGCTGATACAGCATAAACCCTATACATGCACCAAAGCATGGCCCCGCATCAGGCATCCAGTTAGGAATATTCGCCCAAATATCTGTGCATTGCATCGATCTCACCGCACGCAACTCATAAATTCCATTCGGCTGCAAGCCACGCTGACAACAAAACCCATCTCATTTCAGTTCTATTTACGTTAGGAGACATGAAAAGATAAAAAGTATCCATCTCATGTGAGTGCGTACAGCACCAGAGTGTTGTGGACCCACAGAAAGAGCCAGGGGACTGTTCTACTCTCGACCGCAGCCCAGCGAACAGGCAATGGGCTCTCTCTTGCATGCCCACCATCTTCCGCGTTCCAGAACAAGGCCATGTCTCTTCACTCCGCCATCTCGGCAGCTTCTTTCCTTCATGCATCCTGCTCCATCTTCTCTCACCCTCAAACCGCAGCCCGCGGCTCCACGGCCGCGGACGAGTCGGCGAGCGAAGCCCTGCACAGCGGGCAGCTCGTGTGAGCCTTTAACCACTCGTCCACGCACTCCACATGGAACGTGTGGCCGCAGCTGGGCAGCACTGTGACCTTGTCCCCCTCCGTCAGGCTGCTCAGGCATATGGAGCACTGCGCCTCCTCGCCGGCCTCCGAGTCGCGGTGCAGGTGCACCGGGAAGCTGTCGATGATCCGCGGATCGAGGCCGGCGGTGCGATGCGATGTCGCGGCCGACGACATGCTCACCGGGGCGGTCTCGGCCCCCCAGTGCCGATGGTGGCGGCACGCCCACCTCACGTAGAGGCAGATGAGGGTGAAGAAGAGGAGAATGGTAAAGGAGATGAGGAGGAAGAGGAGACCGTGGCCACGGACGTGGAAGTTCTTGTCGTCGAGCGCGTCGTAGTGCCAACGGAAGGGCTGAGCATCCTGTGCTGCCATCCTCGCCGGTCTTGGTGGTGGTGGAGGAGGAGGATAAGGATTCGAGTTTGGGCTTTTATGAGGGTGGGGATGGCTCGGCGAGTGGATTGCGAGGATGAGGCGTCGAGTGGCGCAAGAGGGTTTCGGCCCATGCCATGCCATGCCATGCCATGCCATGCCATCCCATTCACCTCGCTTTCCAGCTTGCCCTTCGTCTCACATTAAAGAAAAGGGTAGTTTTGGCTCGTCTCATTCACTGCTGTTGGTGGAGATGGCGGTGTTTCTACGCAAAGAACGAAGAGCTGGCCAGGGATGGCAGAGCCGTTCTACATGAAGGTTTCTAATCCATAGTTTTGGAACAGGCTGATACGAAATGAAACTTCCAATTAAAGGGCTGCGGCGGTCAGCAAGCAACTGAGAGGGAAGAAGTCGGGGACGCTTCTCGGTGCGTCCAGCAAATTGCTGAGGGTGCGACAGAGGGATTTGGAAGCTTGCTTGTTGTGTATCGATTTGCTTCACGCACGCCATCTTGCTTTAAGCCTATTTGCCAGCACAATGAGAAGTAGACAAGATGACGCTGATGGGGTTGGGTTGCGCGATCATGCGCATAAATAAATTCTTGAAATGTACACACATCGCAAGCAATTACACGGTGCATGACCATAGCGAAGCTATGAATGTGTTGGTGAGAGTGCATATAAATATAGTATTCTACAAGCGAGGATTTGGTTGAAGCCCAGTGGGCCAGCCCAATTGCAAGGATGGTGCGTTTGATTCCCTCTATTTCGTCCGTTCTCCACCTCCTCGGCCCATCTCAAGACCAATTACCACGGCGGGGATCCTCTCCGCTATTTGATTCCCCCTCCCTCTCTCTCAAAAGAAAAAAGAGGCGATCAAGAACCGCCATGGCGGCAATCCTCTCCGCCATTTGATTCGGTAAGAAATCCCCTCTTCCCGACGGAAAAGAAAGATGAGACCCTAAACGATATCTTACGCTCCATCTGCCTTGCTCCCGATTGATCCCGTCCGATCTCTGCTGCAGTGGCATTCAGCCGATGAGGGAATCGGCTCCCCCCTCGAATCTTGGAAGAGAAGCACCCCAGATCCCTTCTCAGAAATGCAGCGTCTCACGATGCATCCGTGTCCGGTTAGTCCTTGGACAAACGAGCTGAGTTCCAAGCTTTGATGCCATCTGTTTAGGGTTTATCCCCGTCTTTTCCTTTTCCTATATCCTTGATGCTTCGTATGGTTAGTTATTGCTGATGAAATCTGAGGTCGAATTCGGATTTATGGCGTAATTGGTTCCGTGATGATCTCAGGGAAGTTGGAGAAGAAGAGCATCGGGTTGAGGCGAGCGATGTCTCGTTTGGCGTATTCTGTGTCGCTACGAGAAGCGGCAGAAGCTTGATGGGGGATTCGAAGTAAGTCTCTTCTCTTCTTTAACCTAGTTTTTCTTCTACCTGATGCTGATCGGTTAGGAATTCAATTTTATGCATCTCGTCGTGCCTTTTGCTCGATCTGTCTGCACCGTCTAGCTACTGCCTTCTCTGATGCTTTTGCCCCTTCAAGATAATACTCAAATTTTAGCTTCTCATTATATTGGCAATTCTTGAATTCTTGTTGCGTAATAGAGAGCCGCAAAATTCTTGAATGTAGCCGACGCAGTGGCTGCTTTCATGTATGTCCCACACGATCATGCAATGTGTAGTGTGATAGTTGTGCTGGGTCGAGAATTAAGAATAAGAGGTAAGGCCGCACCATGAGAAAGACATGGATCAATTTGGAGTCAGAACAGAAGTGGGCGAGAGGATGCGCGGGAATTGTGCTTCGTAGACATGATCTCGTGGTAAGGGCATAGAAGCAATAAACCTCATCATTCTTAATTAGTTATTGGTACTGTGGATTATTGCAAAGCAATTTATAGTCTTCACAAGATGTTCCGACTAGAAAGAAGAGTAAACTTGTTCCGAGCCTTTTAAAGAGTGCAACGAGATGGATTAAAAAAGAAACACACTGATGATTTGTCATCATTTTATTTCCAATTTGGTTTACAAAATGAAGATTAGTGTGGCCAAATAATCTATCTATCATCAGTTTGAATTCTTTTTTTTTTTTTTTTAATTTTAGTCCAGGAATAGTTTGATCACTTGTTCGATGGATGAATCAATGTTAGGTTGTTGCCCTAACATTGATATGGTAAAAGTTTAGCCAGGGTCACCCATATAGGTAGGCATCGCTCTAACAGATTTCTTCAGGGATTAACCAAGGCAACAACAAGTGGCACACGTGTATAGCACAAACCAGAGAGAGAGAGAGAGAGAGATCTTGATCTTGATCTTCTGATAATCGCCAAGTGTTCAATTAGCGCCCTAAATAGTTGGAAAATGGTGTCTATTCAGAAGCCTTGCATCGAAAATTTGCATCACAACTGTATTCGACAAGAACCCCACAAAGTTTGCAGCACAATTAAATACATAAAGTAGCCAGCAGTATGACGCTGGGACTCTGTGTCGACGATGGCGCAACAAACGGGGATGAGAAGGACATCCCTCTTGTAAAATGACTTTAAAAATATATATATGACAGACGCATGCAAGAAACAATGGTTTCATGTATTAAGATGCTGAAGAAAGATACCACGGGGCAGGGCAGCAAGTCATAGATGGAAGGGAAGTAGCTTGACTGTCTTGTTGATGACATCTTTTCTCTCACTTTCGCCAATCATCATTAAGATACCACAGGCGAATGCGGCGGCGGGGGTTGTCCGTCGATGAGAACCTTGAGCTCGCCGGAGGTGTGGCGGCGTATATCTCGTCGCGCCAAGGCAGCGGCCGGCGAGGAAGACCTGCGGGAGCGTGGGCCGGTGGCGGCCAAGGGCGGCCTGGAGCTCGGCGAGGAAGCGCGAATCCACGGAGAGGTCGCGTTCGTCGATGGCGACGCGGAGGCCGCGAAGGATGGAGCGGACGGCGCGGCAATCCTCGAAGGTGCGGCGGACGACGTGGAGGGAGGTGAAGTAGAGGATGACGGTGCCGCGGCGGTCGGGATCCGAGGCAGAGGAGCGGAGAGCACGAAGGGCGGAGGACGCGGGGCGGGCTCGGTGGATGACACGGCGGAAGACGGTGGAGGACGGGGGTCCGTCGGCGTCGTCATGTAGGATGGCTTGGAGGTCCCCGAGGTGCGAGGAGGTGGGCGAGCGGTGGGTGGCCGGGCATCGACTAATCTTCGCCCAGGGCGACCACATAAGGACGAGAGAGAGAGAGAACTGACGCCTTCGAGAGGGAGGAAGAGGAGGCAAGAGAGGGACTTTTTGATTCTTCGAGTAATCGATTTTCTTATATATGGCAGATTCGAAAAGCTCGAGGAGCGGGACATGTTCCACTTGCTATTATCCTGATGCTCCAATTTTTTGAATTTAATATTTTACCCTTGTGTATACGTTGCAGGTTACGTTGACTTATCGTGCTCCTTTTTTTTTTTTTTACCTTGTCGTGCTCATTTTCAGGCATAAAGCTCAGATTCGAAAAGCTCCAGGAGCGGGGCATCTTCCACTTGCTGATGCTCCATTTTTTTGAATTTGTTATTTTACCCTTTGGGTATATGTTGGTTACATTGAATAATCCTGCTCCTTTTTTGTTTTTCAACTTATCGTGCTCATTTGAATTGGTTTCAAGTTTTAACTAACGTTTTGATTGTACGGAAAAATACAACGATTGGAAGCTTAAATTATTGCTAAAGTTTTTTCTTAAACTGAGTCAGCAAAAGAAAATATGTTAACTAGCCATTAGGAAGAGTGAGAAAACACTGTTTAGAGAAAAAATTTATTTTAATGTTATGATTATTTTAAATTTAAATAGTTTGACTATGGTCGGGTGTATATGAAATTTTAAAATCTTTCGGGTGTATCTTAGTTTCGCTCGCAATGGTCACGGACTCTTGCCCACCCTACGACGGAGACGGATCGTTCCTTTATTAAACCTAAACAGCGTCGTCACAACGTGGTGTGAAGTACAGAACAGTACTCACCAGGAACAACTTCATCAAAGCTCTGGGCGACGTGTGGCCGTAGTTTGTCTTCGCCAAATTAAATCCGAATGAAAATTGCGTCACCATCCTGCAAAACCATTTTTTTTAACGAAAATCAATAACAATTATTTTATAAAATCGATGAATGAGCAGTACCACTTAAGAACATTATATGCTTGCAATTTGCTTCGAGACACCAAAAATTCATGTTTTTTGGGGCATTCCAACTCAAAATTGGACTAAACATTTTGAAAAATAAAAAAAAAAAGAGAGTAAATGCAGATTAAGTTAATCAACAACCAAAACCATCATGACAAGTTGGATTTCTAGAAGACATAGAACAAGCTCAAATACGAGGAAAATATTCGAATCCTCCTGTCAAGTGACCGAGCGTGCTTCATGGGTGCCTACGAACACTAATCACTTTGCATTGGCTGCATGAACACTTGACATCATGAGCAAAAGAGCTGATCTTCAATTTAAAATCTCATAATTATTTTCCATCTGGGAAAATAACCCCAATTTTCAGTAAGGTACCGGCAATTTTGATTTCACAAAATAATGTAGAAACCAGAAAATTCAGATGCACAAGAACATGAGGCTAAAGTCCTTCAAAAGCTAGCTGATTATAAATGAGAACACTCGTGGAAGCTCAACCTTGGCTTGTTATTGAAGAAAGATAATGATCATTGCACGATTCTATGAAAGACCGAATGGTTCAAGAAGGCACGATTCTGGTCTGATTCATTCATCTGAAACTAAATTTAGACCACAACTAGTAACTTCTTCAGCCAACAAAGCTTCCAATAGAGAAATAAATAGATCAAGATCAACCAAAATATAGTTCTGGACTAACAAATACAGAATAAAATCAACAGATATCAAGTGACTTAAGCAAATTTGGCAAACTCACAACAGAGATCATGGGCAAAATTCACCCATGGCCAAGAAACTTGGTCTGTTACAGTTTGGCTCTGGGATATACAAATTCGGTTTAGTCGACCAAGCCAAAAAAAGTGACCATATATCATGCGCCAAAAAGACCCAAACGACAATTAGACACTCTATAGAAAGTATCCTTGCTTCCCATACAATAGTAGTCATATGAAATGCACAAAACAGGATGCTAATATTTGAGCATTTATAAAATGAAATAGGAACCAACCTTTTCCAACTGAACTGGATTCAAATAAGATCCTGGAGGCAGCTTCTACGCACACAGTTGTAGCAACACCAGCATCCCGACAATGGCAGCAGAGAAGCATGTAGCTTACCCATCTGTTATAATTTGAACTCATGTTTAAATCAGTTGCCACTGTCAAATCAACACCATCGACTAACTTGTTCAATTTATTTGCCCAATCAAGAATGGGAACTCCTAAATCATAATGTCCATCTCAATGATACGATTGGTCAAACCGGTCCCAAAATCAACTACTACAAATGTTGAAAACGTCTAGACAGATTGATTCAACATACACATCAAAAATACAATACAGCATATGTAAATGAAGATCATGTGAATAGAAAGACGTGTTTGATGATTATCTTTTATTCAATGCATTAAATATGCAGCATGAAATATGAATCTACTCTATAACGTAGTTGCTAAAGAATAGATAGGGAACTTCACCTACAGGCCTCACCAGTTCTAAGGGCGACAGCAAGGAGAAGACATTAACAAGTCCTCATGATTTATGTTGAAATTAAACCTGTTCAAGTATCATAAAGAGGTTAATTTCAACAAAAGAAAGGTTCATTGCATCAAGAGAGAGATTCATTACATCAAGAGGACAAATATATTAAATATCTATGGAAGGACAAGCCAAATTGGCTATTAGTTCTTGAAGATGTTTCTTGAAAGAGAATGATACATTTTGAATACAATCAATGTAATGTATCTTCGTGGATTATATAAACCCCATATGTTGGGTCATGAAACGCATAGAGTTTCTAAAATTGTAAAATATTTTGAGAGAAATATAAAAGATTTAATCTTATCCTACCCGTTTAATAACTTTATCTCTTCTTTCTATCAAATTCAATAATTTATTTCCAGTAAACTTGAAAAATAAGGAATATTTTTATTTTTTTTGCAGTTAAGCTGCACTAAACATTTTGTTCTCATGGGCTCAAGCCTACCAAATTGATATGAGTGGAATGTCTAACTTCATCTATCTCCATGTTCTCATCCTGAGAAGGCACGATGGCATCCAAATGGTGCCCATAGGGATCACAACATCTTTCCTTTCTACAAGCAAATTAGCATAAATAAACATATAGGAACACGTAGTATTATGTGAGAGAAACTGAGACTCGTAGGATTGGATTGACCAGTGACTATATGAACTCGACAAAATTGACTGGATCTAATTTGCGGTCTGTAATCAGCCAAGGAAATAATTTAGATAAGTTTTAAAGAAATATGTTAGAAGTTTCTTTTACCTTGACATTGCCTGAGCGATGTAACTTTCAAGAGAAGAATTACAATTATAATTAAAAAAAACAAATTATTCAAAGAATTGTAGTGAAAATATAGATAGGCACCTGAAGTACCTTGTGACCGCTGAGTGAATACAGATTAAATTATCTTGTTTAATAGAACAATTATAAGATCAGTTATGATTCAAGTCAAATATGGTACTATGGAATTCATGAAATGTGGTTGAAACATGGTAACTCGAAAAGCAGAAGAAATAAGGAAGATATTTGTTGTTGTTGATTTGCATATATTACCTAAATAAGAGTATAAACAAGACAACAAGTTCAAACGAAACTCATTAAAATAATCATGAACCATAAAGCACATCCATCACAAGATAAAGAAAACATCAAGAACTCATGTAAACCTCATCAAACAACATGTATATCATGTATATCATCAATCAACAAGTGGCATAAAAGTGAAACGGAGTTTATAGCAAGAAATTGTAACCTACTCGATCAACTCCTCTTTTTTTTTTCTAATTCTTGAGTAAAGACTCCATCTAACAATAGAATCTCTAGGAATGAAACAGCGGTAACAAATTTACAATCCAAATAATGAACAGGCAAATTTGTGTGGCTTCAAAATTACGTTCTATTCAATTATAACGAGCAATTCAAAGAAAGATAGCCATCCACCATTTCAAGAACAGAGAACATGTCGAGAGAAAGAAATGTTTACCTATATTTGCGCCTGGGACCCTGAAGCCCAAGAGATGAAATCGTTGGATGCAAGGGGGCGATGCTTCCTCTCCCTACCATATAGTGCTGGATCTGGGCCATGCAAGTTCTCGTCGATCTCCGACTGCTTGGTGTTCCCATCTTCGTCGGCATTCAAGCCAATGGTCCCGTTGTTTACCTATTTCATCCGCCGATGACACCGCCGCCTCCATGAAATTCGACCAGTTCCTTTTCGCTTTCTTCGACACCGGCTCTTCTGCCATCTGTTCGTGGTCGTCTTCAACCTCGACTCCCGCAGAGTTCTTTCTACGACAGTAAAGCAGCACATTGCTCAAAACCCCCCCACCAGCCCAAGAACAATCAGAAATGAGAAAAATAGCGACAAGAACACAACAACAACAACAACATGGCGAATGGCCGCAAGAGCCACCGCATCGAACCCCTAACCCTAACGACAGAGAGGACAAAAGACAGAGAAAACGTACCGGAAGACTGGAGTCGGGTCGGGATACAGAGATCAAGCGGAATCGCCGCTTCTTGATCGTGATCCCTTCTTCTCCTTGATTCATCTAGAGGGTTTCAAGGCGAGAGGATGAGGCGGTGGAGACACGAACAATGGCATCACACCACTCCCAACCTCCTGGCCTATTTATATGCTGTTATGCTATGGCGGTTGCGACGAGCGCTCTCGCTCTGGCCACTCATTTATAGATATAATGTTTCTGTTTTTCGAAACGACAAATAAATTTGTTTTTGTTTTTCTTCCCAGCTTCTGCCGATAGAAAAGAATTCGACAAAGCGGTAGTGTGTGTTTTCGAATCATTAGAAAAAAAATATTACTTCGATGTTTCAAATTTAATAAAAACAGCCTCATCAGGGCTGTTAAGGGTGTTTTGGGTAATGTGCTGCCGACTCCGACGCAATCTTGAAGCCCAACTCAACCTTCGCATGTATTATTATTTTATTCTTCCTTCAAACATGTTGTTCGAGAAGGGCATAGCGGATAACTACGAGACTTAAAAGCATGCATGTTAAGAAGATTAGATGATGTTGAAAACGTGGACCACCGTGACTCGTGATCGTATGCTTTTGGATTAATTACATGGTGTTTCTCACGCATGAAAGGCCATCCCAAATCCATCTCATGACTCGTCGTGAACCGAAGCTGTGATTCCGCAAGATGAATGATAGATATTGCGTAAGATGGACGTATGTCCTCATCGTTTGACGAATGCTTGCTATCATGGAAATTTCTGAGGCGCTGTAGCAGAACAGTGTCGAAGAAAGGGCTGTTAGGCGGGCCCGAACATGGAGAAACACAGGCGATGGTTACGGTGATGTCGAGATCGCGACCGCTCAGATGAACACCAGGAATTCTGCACTTCCATCCTATTTGGTTCAGTAAAAGAAAGAAGACGAGGATTAAGGCCATGTTTGGGCGTCCTCATCGCGTCTGGTGCATGCATGCGTGCTTTAGTGTTGTTTTTGGGACATGGACTGACCAGAGTCCGTCGAGCGTGGGACCCCAACACGACGGTGTGGGTGGAACGAAGTGTTGGGAAGAAAGTGGGGACGGGAACATGACCTAAAAATAAAAGACAAGGGTCATTGCGACGTTGACAAGATCGATGGGCACGGCTTTGGCCGACGCTTGATGGTGAAGACGGCGATGGCAGGAGGAATGGCGGGCGTGGGGGCCGTGGGTGTACCCGGGTGGGGGGATTCCTACGTCCCGCGAGCCAAACAAACGAAGGGTCAAAGATCGACTTTGGCTCTGCTGGGTGTGGGCGATGGAAGCAGTAGCAGTCGGTGTTGCAGCGGCACGCCGTGGCCGAGCGAGAGAAACGCTCCTGAGAGAAAGGACCGAGCTGTGAGTTGCCGTGGTTGGATCGCAGAAAAAGGTCGGCCACATCCGTCGTCGGCTTCCGCTGGTATGCTGGTTTACCTGCTCGGCTTATGCTAGCAAGGGGGTCCCATGCTGTTGACCGGAGGAAGAAATCACAACGAAATGTTTTTATCTTGTGTCTCGCTGTTGCCGGTCTCGTTTACCGATGCGCAGGGAAGCAGGAATGCCCCTCGCCTGCCGGCTGCTGCTCCAGCCCAACCCCTTCCCCCCTGTTAAGCTCGAAGAGGGTGGGGGAGGAGGACGGACATGTCAATCCTCCGCATCTTCCATCACAAGGGTTAACTTTGGCCTTCTGCGATGATGAGATGTCAATCCGCTGGATTCAATTAGATCAGCAGGCTGAGAGTAGTTCTAATCATCAAGGGATGCAGCACAAGTACAGTTCTTTCTCAAATCGTAATAACAACAACAACAACAAAAAAAAAAAAGGGAAACGAATATATAATAAAAAAAATTATAAATTTTTGATCGTTATGATTTATTTATATAAGTTTATCTTATTTGAAAATTTTTGCTATCTAGGTTATGAACTTTTCACAAGATAAGATTCTTAAAAAAAAATTGTTTAGCATGTATAACCTCAATCTTCACGTTAAATATACGTTGTGCATGGGTGATGTTTCTCTCTTCAGATAAGAGGGACATCTAGAAACACCTTAACCAGGGTTTTGAGCCGTGTGTAAATGGACTAATTGTACCTAACATTAGGCGTTACTGTGATCGATGTGACCGACAGTCCAAGAACACATCATTCTGTTTGAATTTTTTTGAAGAATGATTGGAGTGGCTATATCCTATTGAGAAAAACGCAACCTAAGAGGGAGGAAGAATTAATTTCCAGACGTCAACTCATACGCACATACGGTCGATTTCAAGCCGCCCAATTTAGTGACGACTTGATGATGAATGTATTGCGTAAAAGATTCCTTTTCATTTTTCTTAAATATAAGAATAATAGCATCGACTGTTTGAGACTTTTTTTCTAGGATTTTAATCAAATGAACGTATCAATTTTAGATGGCTATCGACATTGCCGTTGGCTTCCTCTCGATCGTGAGCCGAGCATGATATAATTCATCGAAGTGTGCATATATCAACTGCAGTTTTCGGATGTTATATATGTTGATTTGGCAATATTGAAATCACTAACAATGGAATCCAGTACTGGTACTGCAAAGTGACCAAAATAGTGGAAAAATAGGAAAGTAAACGAGCAGCCACTCATCATCTACCAACACAAGAAGCCTTGAAACGTCACTCTTCTTTTTGTTGGTCGGAGGAGTAACACGCACTGCGTTCTGTGCTCAAACCGATGCCCAACGCTCCACATCACTATTGCTATTAGGAGAAGCACTGTTCGGTGGTGCTGACCGACGGGACACCATGTGAATCCCTTCATACTTCTTAGTTTTATAACCTCTCTCTCTCTCTCTCTCTCTATAGTGTTTCTTGGTCCCATCAAGATACATCTACATCTCGCTTTCCTCTTCTGACGTCGGTGCATGGACTCGACTACACCGGACAATGACCACTGCCCGCCGGGAGTGGAAGGCCCGTCCGCCTCCTCCTTCGCAGCTTCCACCGCCGGCGCGGCGCCAGGGGGAGCCGCGGACAAGCAGCCCCGGGGGTCGGTGGCGCCGCTCAGCCGGTACGAGTCGCAGAAGCGCCGGGACTGGAACACGTTCCTGCAGTACATCCGGAACCAGAGGCCGCCGCTGGCGCTGGCGGGGTGCGGCGGCGCCCACGTGATCGAGTTCCTGCGGTACCTCGACCAGTTCGGGAAGACGAAGGTGCACGCGCCCGGGTGCGCTTTCTTCGGTTGCCCTAGCCCGCCGGCGCCGTGCCCGTGCCCGCTCAGGCAGGCCTGGGGCTCCCTGGACGCCCTCATCGGGCGCCTCCGAGCGGCGTACGAGGAGAGCGGGGGGAAGCCCGAGACCAACCCGTTCGCCGCCCGCGCCGTCCGCTTCTATCTCCGCGAGGTCCGGGACAGCCAGGCCAAGGCCCGCGGGATCCGCTACGAGAAGAAGAAGCGGAAGCGAACTCCGCCTTCTGCCGGTGGGGACGCAGGTGAGCATTCTTCAACCGCCGGCGTCCTGGGTGGGGGTGGTTCAGGTTCGAGCCTCCGGAGGGATCTACTACTGCTCCGCCGGCTGGCTCATCTACCTCTTGACGAGCTATAATCTCGCTTCTGTCCGGTGTCGCCGACGATGATGGTGAGGGAGGAGTTGGGATGGATCACAAGAGTTACTGTTGGTCGCGTTCGTTAGATTTGGCGATCTTCTTTGATTCAACCTGTTTTTCATGAACACAAGACAGAATGCACCTTTATTTTTCCTGATGCAGTGCTTGTTTGAATTAATTCTCTCTTTTAAATCGTGTTATGATTGGATGTTTCTTCTGCGCTCATTTCGTTTGGATGCTTTGGCGGGCTGATGATAATTCTGTGGCATATACTTTGAACTGAACTCTGAGCACTTCGTCTTCGCTTTGCTATGCTGCCTTGAGGTTGCTTTCATCATTGCTGTGCCATCGTCAGGAAGCTTCAGAAACCTCAAGATATAATGATGTCGAGATCGACCTCGATTCCTTTGTGACAATTGGGTTGCCATCCCATCTCGTTATATTCTTCTCGCTCTACGTTGTACTTTCTGTAATTTTACTCTTTCGATTGTTTTTTGCTTTCTGCACCGCACTGTAGGGTTTGATCTCATCTCCTCTCTTCCGTTGTTACTTCTAATCCTTAGGAAGCACCGAGGCTGGCCCTCCGTTAATATTTCAGCCGAATGAGGCTTAATTCCACATGCAGGAATAGAACTCCAAAGTAAGTCATTCCTCAATCTAGTTGTGATCCCAGGAAAAGCTCCCCTTCCGTCTTTTTCTTATCATCTGCGGTGGCGACCGACGTGAGCATTGTTCGATCAGGAGCCCCCACACGGACGTGCTTCCTCTCTTCCACAACAAGTCTTCATCTCCAACTCAGATTTGCAGCAACACCAAGTCTCCCCTTCTTCTAGCCACCATCAGTTCCATCTGCCATCTCTCTCTCTCTCTCTCTCTAAGCACTGGTTTTGTTTCCTGTTACTTATATCCTTTCCTTAGTGATATCTAGGAGAAACTGCAACCTCTTTGACAAGCAACCACTCTAAGCTTAGCAATCCTAGTGATCTATGCTCTCCGCCGTATGCGTTGCTGCCAACACAGAACCACTTTACGGTTCTCATGGGCTGCCTGAATAGGAGCAGATGCCATCGCAAGAACAACAGCAAAATAAAGGACCATATTATTCTCCCTTTGGATGGACCAAACTCTCGATGAACATTTCGAAGCTGAGACGAATCGTTTCCTGAACCACGGATATCTTTTAGCGGTCTGCTGCTTCTTGGAATATGAATTACTTACTGTCATCGGTAAGTTTCTTCCCCTCCCATAAGCTGCAGGTACAGTAAGACATCGGCAGTGAAGTTCCTAGGATTCTTGATCGATTTTTACTGTCGCACAAGTATTGGAACAGTAAATGTGCCTCATAAATCAAGTCTGTCAGCACACACGTCAGCTATCTCAAGAAGTTCTTTGATCATGTAGTCGAAGAAGAGAATCAACAACATCGGTAAGTTTCTTCCCCTCCCACAGCGAGTACTTCATGTAGCACCGTCCGGAGGCTGACAAGCTCCTTGATTCTCTTGCATGTAGCACCGTCCGACGACGGGAATGCTCGCTTCTCATGTGGGGTTATAAGCTCTAGAACTGGGAGGCCAGCGCGCCAACGGTTTCGACCTCTTGCTAATTAATTGCATGACATGAAGGCCGACAAATTTATTATTATAGTGTCTCAAAATAATTAATCATTAACGTTGTTGATCAATAGATATGGCCCGTACTATGAATATATATTGTGAGGGAGACGTTGGATTAAGAAACGAAAAGGAGTATATAGTGGGAAAGCCACTCACAATACGACTGCAATTAATTATGCTACGTCTGATGCGTCTCTCGGTTGTGCTTAATTCAGATGCCGCGCAGTTGAAATAAGTCCTTTTTTAAAGGTCAAATTTCCATTACGCATTAAAAAGCATGCATAGCCTTATTAATCTCCCGTAGTGCTTTCTTTGTGATCGAACACTGATATTTCAATGCATGATACGGTCAATTTGACATATATTATCCGTTCTTCGTCTTTCTTTTTTGGTTTTAAATTGTCGTGCTTCTTTAATGATGGCCGAGAGAGATGCCCGCAAATCCGATGGTTCCGAGATCACAAGGAACAAGATCTACAGCATCGAAGTTTTAGTTTGATGAATGAGCTGCGTGTATCTAATTTAATTAACTGGAGCCACATTGCAGAGGATGTCTGGAACACACGTACGGAATGGTGGGATGTTTCTTCTCTCGAGACCAACGGGCACAAAAGCCGAAGCCTACCTGCAGACTCGAGTTATGGTTCTCACAAAGGGGAGTGTGAAATTAGCAGTGGCAGCGTACGACCATACTGCGATGCAGAAGAAGAAAGGTCGAGGCATCCAAAGCCGAGTCGATGATGCATGTGAATCTCCTGTTGCTGCCTGCCGATCATTTGGTCGTACTGCAACAGGCCATGTCCACCATGGGGATATGCAATGCTGTAACCAGGACGGGGTGTGGCCATGTCTCTGCTGCCCTTCGCCTCGAAGCAGGGGCCGGGAGGACGGAGGCACTCCGAGTGCTGACACCGTGGGCTGTGCCATGTCATGCGAAGGACCTGCCATTAGGGGGCGAATCGACGATGACAAAGCGAAAAGGAGGACCTCATGATTGTCCGTACTCGAAGGCCCAAATTGGCCCATTTCCCAGCCATCGCAACACAGAATCGCCCTGATGTCATCGTCCAGCATACCATTCGTATTAAGCTCGGCAACATTTATATTATACGGTCTTAGACTTACACAGAACAAATGTCACACACGTCTCTAATTCTCAAAGTCTACTGCTGCTGCAGAAACACCAAACCAAAGCTACATGCAAAGAGACCCAGGATTCCTATGCCTGGTGCAACTTTCCTTCGTCGAGCAGCATCCGATCAAAGTGCCAAACCCCTACGATGAGTTGTATAATCGTAAGACCAAGTCAACGACTTCCAATGCTGACTAAATTTTAAGAGAGAGTGTATAAAACCTCACCATGTCCCTTCCCCACTCTTCTCAGTTGAGCAACATACTCGGATATCTTTTTGATGGCTTCCACCTGGATAATAGAAGAGAAGAAATAATTAAGCGAGACTCTTAACACAATAAAAGTACTTGGATTAGATTAATCTAATTAGGTCATGATGCATCTAATTCTACCAGTTGAAGATGATGAAAAATTACCAAACAAATGGCAGCAATCTAGCTACTTCAGTTTATTTTATTCTTTCTTTTTTCGTTTTGGTTAGGATCACAAAATAGCCGAATGATGAACATCTTAACAACCATCCTCGAATGGCCACGACGGCAACTAGAAAGTATCAATTATAGTTTCAAAAGTAAAGAAAGAACTCATTAATTGTCAACAACAAGGGAGTATTCCACCTGTTCTTCGAGGAATTCGCTCTCGATAAAATCTGCCATCTGAGCATCATTGCATTTTTCGGCCACCTGTTTCGTGAATTTTTAACATATAGCATAAGCTGGTACTAACCAGCCAAAAACAACATATTAATTTCATAGGTCAGGATTGCTTACATCATGTAATCCGAGTAATTTCTCGTTTGTGAGCTTCTCGAGACACAAGGCTAATTCCATTGCTGCAACAACATAAACAACTTGCTAAAACTATGTCACTGTGATTTAAAGTTTGATGACAACATGAAAGAAACAAAAAGAACAGAAGCATGAATAAGCAGATATTGCAGACTTCCTGAGTAATCTTATCTCAAGGAAACATGCATGAAGTCAGGACCCTCCACTAGGTCGATATAGACATTTAGATCTGGATAAGAAGGTTCACCTACAGAACAAGAGATGGTGGAGCAGGCATACCCACATAAACAAAGACGATTTTTAATCAGGAGCATGTGGATTATTCTACCATATATATAGATCTATAAAACAATGGATTCATCTCCTCCATTATCTCAGGTCATGATTTGTATTAGAAAACAAACTTGGGGAGGCTCGAGACTTGCAATTCTTTCTAGCAAACCTCCGTCAAAAGAACTCCCTTTTTCATGGCACCTCAAGAAGATAATACAACCCAGGAAGCAGCATGGACAAAAGCTTCATGACGACATCGATAAGCATGCATAAATCGGCAATTCATGTTTCTTGGTCAATAATTATAAGTAGATCCGCGCTCTGTGAAGAAACCACGACTTACCGTACAGTGCATCGCCCTTCTCGGCGTGATTAAACTCGGACAATGGCGTAGCGATGGATTGAAGCTTCACTCTTCCCCCGCGTTTGTTCTGACCGCATCAAATTTGGTTTGGTTTAGCCATCACAGATCCGAAAAGGAAGAACGGAACAACTAAATATCCAACAAAAGAGGGAAGAAAGCAACCACTCACTTGGTACTCCATCAATTTCTCCGCATGGTCCCGTTCCTCTTGGCTGGAATCCTTGAAGAACCTGAAACAAGCAAGAGCAGCACAGATCTAAGCGATGTATGTGCCGGTGCAGGGAGGAAGATAAGGGCATGTGCTGGATTTTTTTGGCGATGGCATACCTGGCGAAGCCCTTCAGTGCCACATTGTCGCGATCGAAGTAAGCGAAGAGGGCATGGTAAATGTAGGAATTAGTGTATTCGACGCTGGAGGAGAAAACACAGACAGAGGGTAAGAGAAAGGGATTAAATCCCCTGTAACTCGAATTTGGATCTGTTCGAGCAAGGAAGGAGAACCGACTTGATCTGTACGTTAACGGCAGCCTCGCACTCATCGGCGTACTTCTGACGAGCGATGGACAAGTCACCGGCACGAGAAAGGCATCGCTCTGGATCTCCTCGAAAGGCTGGAACAGGACTCCCGTGACGGCATGGCTAGAACCGGCGACGACAGCAGTTGAGACGCGCCGGTTCATTCGCCTCGGAGATCTAAAAGGAGCGAACGAAGAAGACAAGGAAGGGCGGAGGGCGGGAGAAGGCGGCCGCGAGGCCTCGGAGGAGGCGGAAAGAGGAGCGAGAGCGGCGGAGGCCTTGACAAGCATCGCCATGGTGTGAACAGCAAAGGATATGGAAGAACAGAGGAGGACGGCGGACAAAGGATGAGCGGGCGAGGGGCATAAATAGAAGGCGAAGCGGATGCAGGACGCGTGGACGGTGCAGATCGATGGGGAAGCAAAGGCGCGTGTGGATTGCTCGTGGTCGCCCCACGACTCTGTCCACCTCTCAGTTCGTCGTGTGGTGTGAACGGGGAATCTTCGGAAAATATCTCTTCCTCTTTTGACCTTATATTTTCATATATCTTCTGGCGTACAAATATACATGACATGATTTATTTACTCGTCCCTTTTTTATTAATTCTGGACCATATTATTACATTGAAGAACACAAATCGATTTATAATAGATTTAACAAAGAATATAATACATGAATTCTAATGGAACGAAAGCCGATGTGGTAAAAGAATAAATCAGTTGGATTTCTACGCGGAATAATTTGAAGAACTGGTGGGGAACGGTTGGTGAGGAATCGATGGAGGAAGGACAGGCCAAACTTCACTGTCACGGCGATCGAAATCATCAGAGGAGGAGGCGTGTGGTGACCTCGCGCGTCTTGTGGACGAGCCTCGTGAGCCGCCACGGCACGTCTCTTCCCAGTCGCCTTTTCCACTATTCCTCCGTCTCCCAGCCCTAAAGCATTCAAAGGTTTGAAGAATCCGTGTGCGGAGGTTGAAGGAGACGAGACGAGACAGACGGAAACGAAAGCCTGAAGGCCCCTTCCAGAACGCTGATGTTACTTGCGGAGCAATTTATTTGACCGACGATGGTTGCCGATGACTATTTGGGAACACCAACTTGCACAGCGGAAATGTTTGGCCATGGGCGTCTAATCGACCCGAGCACGGCGTGTGCTTAACCTGCAGTGCAATGCATTTTAGGTACATGTTCATATGTTCCACATCAAGAAGAGACAAAACGAGAACAGGCGTCTGGATAAAAGCTGTCTCCTCCGAGTTCAAGCTTCTTGTGCTGCATCATTGCCACTGTGTTCTCCAAATTAGTTTGGTCATCGACTTCATTAGTTTTTTATTTGCTCTTTCATATATGTGATCACCGTACACGGCGCCGAAGGTTATTATAAACAAACTGCTTTCCGAATGGCAACACTGTGTCGACACCCACAGAACTAATTTATCAACCGACGGAAGCACCCATCGACGATCTCCACTTTACAAACATGTTAATGCCTCGAATTCAAGGTATTATATGTTGTACGACGGAAAGAAGAAGAAGAAGAAGAAGAAGAATGATGCACAAAAGAGCGTCACTCTGTGGCTTACAAGACAAGCCCACAAATATCCTATCCTAATCGGAGTCAACGTTTGGAGACCATCATGTGCTCATCGATCGCTGCGTCTTTCCCTTGAAACCCCCTCCTCCTCCTCCCCACCCATCCATCGACACAAACGTGGCTTCAGCCTCCCGGTAATCCATTGCAAGACGCTCTCCAAGCGCCGGGAGGATGATGAGAGGTGCCTCGCTCTTCTTCCTCGCGGTGGTTCTTCTTCCTCTGCTTGTTCGCGGCGACTGCGAGTGCTCCACCGATGAGGCGGGCCGTGACAGGAAGAAGGCCCTCCCGCTGAAGGTTGCAGCGATATTTTCCATCCTTGTGTGCGGCAGCATCGGCGTCTGCATCCCCATCTTAGGCAAATGGTGGCCCGCTCTTCACCCCGAGAAGGATGCCTTCTCCGTCATCAAGTCGTTCGCTGCCGGTGTCGTTCTCGCCACCGGCTTCGTCCACATCCTCCCCGACGCTTTCGACCGCCTCACCTCCTCGTGTCTCGATCCGAGTCCTTGGCAGAAGTTTCCGTTTGCCGGGTTCGGCGCGATGGTCGCCGCGATCGCGACGCTGATGATGGACACCGTGGCCACCGGATACTTCAGCCGCGCGCACAGCGCCAGGGCTCGGACGGCGGCCGTGATCGATGAGACCAACGCTGACATGGAGGCTCCCCACGGCATGCACGAGCACAACGACGTTCACGTACATAGCCATGCAAATCACGGTCACACTCACGAGGGTCCTTCGGCCCAGCAGCTGATCCGCCATCGCGTCATCTCTCAGGTAAAATCACAGAACTGCTTGCTCTAACGAGGCAGAAGCTGATCACTTCTCCGGTGCTTTGTTCGTGATTCTGATTTCGATGGGTGCACAACGCAGGTTTTGGAGCTCGGCATCGTGGTTCATTCTGTAATAATCGGGATATCCTTGGGCGCATCGGAGACTCCATCCACGATAAGGTCTCTGCTGGCTGCTCTCAGCTTTCACCAGTTCTTCGAGGGCATAGGGCTCGGAGGATGTATCGTGCAGGCGAGCTACCGAATGAAGTCGATGGTAACGATGGGGCTCTTCTTCTCCCTCACGACACCGGTTGGGATTGCAGTGGGTATGGGAACATCATCGGTGTACGACGGAAACAGTCCCACAGCTCTCGTCGTCGAAGGTCTCCTTGATTCTGCCGCTGCCGGAATCTTGGTTTACATGGCCCTCGTCGATCTGCTCGCCCAAGATTTTACGAATCCGAGGGTGCAGAGCAAACCCAAACTACAATTCGCCATGAGCATCTCTCTGCTTGCGGAGCAGCACTCATGTCTTTGCTTGCCAAGTGGTCTTAGAACCGTCTGTACTCCGCACGATAGATCATTTTTTCATCGTTACTGTTATAGTTGTTTGTGAAATTTGTGATGCCAGTAGAAATTACTTACCGAGAACAAATTGGACATCGATGCCAAGATTGGATTGGGACAATGTCCGGTTCATTAATTCATGTGACCGATTCAAGCTCCGCTCGAGGACCGCAGTTGATGTGTGGAAACTGGAGACATTGTTGCAGGTCCATTAGTGGCCCAGTTGGTCCTCCATTTGGATTACTTGAGACCTCCATTTGTGCCAAATGGTACTCGAGCGTTGTGGCCCCGTTGGTCCTCCATTTGGATTCCATGAGACCCCCCATTTCTGCCAAAGCGTACTCGAGCAATAAAATGGAAGAAAAAAAAAAAAGATAGAAAGAAAGAGAAAGTTTGACATATGATCAAATTCTATTAAAGATATCGTTATGAATGTAATTGATTTAGTAACAAATCTTTTCTAACTGAATCATAATATTATTTGATTTAAATTATTAATTAAAATACTTAAATTGAAATAGATAATAATGTACTCATCAAATCCATATAAATTAATCTTAATATTTATATTTTCAATATGGGACTAATTCGGGTATTACAATTTCTCTCGCTTAAGGGCTTGACATCATTGTCAATGCCTAACATAACCTAGATCTAATCATAGTATAATGTATGATAGGTGTAGCACAATGATAAAGTCATGAAATCGGTAACAAGAGTATGTGAGGACTTTGTTTGCTCTAAAATTCATGAAATTTCTAAGTTGTGATTTGCTTGAACACCTTTATGAGTGTATAAGTTGATAGTATTACAACCATAAGCACTTCGAGTAATAGGATCATTATTATCTTGAATTGACTTAATTACTCCTTTAATAAGTCGAAAGATAATCAAGACAAAATCAATCTTAGGACTCTAACACTTATAGGGTCTAAATCATGCTAAGATACCATAAAAAATATCACATCTATAATTTTTTAAAGGACTATAACATCATTTCATAAGTGCATCGAGAACCAAGTAAATAAATATTACTTTATTATTATGCATAAATATAAATATTTATTACAACTCATTTATTCATAAATATAAATGAAAGTAGTCATGAGCTTTATTGAGAAATATAGTATTTTTTACATAAAATTAAAGTCCATCTGAATATATCTAATAATAGAAAAAGGTCTACTTTATATTGAAATTTAACCTAGCGTTCTGAGAGGCTACTGTGAAAATAAAAAATATTTTTTTTTTAGCAATGATGAATAAGAATCCCTATAAGTTAACTATAAAACAAATATATGTTCAAAAGTTAATCATTCTATTGATATATATCAAATACTTGAAGGAACACTTTACTAATAGTGGATAGAGAGAATTTATCCTATAGAATGAGTTTATGTTCTCTCAATAATAGATGGAGATAAACCCATATCATACACCCAATAATTGATAGAATGTTATTCATCACTCATTAAAGTAGAGACACATTCCTGCCAACAACGAATGAATGAGCTATTCAGTTGTCATGTTTGATAGCCTACTAATCCTTAAGGAAATCATCATACTTACCCTTAGCAAGGAAACAAAACTCTCATATTAGTCATGTCTATATTAGGATGAAATAATATATTTAAACATCTTAATTTATCTTTCATACAATATTAATATCAAATAATATTAATTAGCTCCTAATTAATTAGTCAAATCAAACTCAATTTAATTAGAATATAATTGAATTAATCTCTAATCATTATTTAATTAATGTTGAATTATTCTAGATTAGTATAATTTGAATGGTTTAACTCAAGTTAAACAAACTTAAATAAAGTCAAATAGATTCAAAATCATCATGAATCAATCTAAATTAATTAAATTTAATTTGATTTAATCAATATTTAGACCTAAATCAAAGAAACAAGAGCAATGAGATAAATTACATAACATTAGGCTAACTCATGTAGTGATCATGTGTACTACACATGACTATGAATACATCATACCGGGTTGGGCAACTATAACTTATAGATTAATCATATGTACTGCACATGATTGCTCATGTTGGACTACGTTGAGCTAGATTACGGGCTAGGGCAGTTGAGTCTATCCTATTATTGGTTGGCTTGGCTTGTTGGTTGATTTCAATTCAAATTTTAATTAATTTTTTAAATTTTAAATTATAACATCATAAAATTATAATAAAAATATTTATTTATTTGTATTGAGTCATTAAAATATAATAAATAATAGTATATTAAAAAGATAAAATTATATAAAATAGAAAATAATATTTTTAATCAAGTATTGTATAAATCTAATGAAAATAAAATATCATGCATTTAAAATAAAATTTTAAAAACTACATATAACATGAATAGTTGTAACATGTTTTAATTCAGTAATAAAATTTCAGATAGTTAAAGGAATAATTTTTTTAAGAAATTACATATAACATGAATAATTATAATATATTTTAATCTAAAAACAAAATTTTAAATATTTAAAGGAATAAAAAATATTTGTTGGGAAAGACAAAATGACATACCTTTTCTCAACAAGATACAATTCCTCATTTCTTATATTACTAGGCTTGGTTTGATAAGGAAAGAAGATGATGAATTTCTTCCTTTAAATAGGAGAAGGTGAACTCTCCACATAAGGTAAGATTTTTTTATTTTATATTTATTTAGTCTTTATTTTTATTTAATTTATTGACAAAAATAACATTACCTAACTTGAAATGTGGAATAATTATTTTTTAAATTGTATTAGCAAGATAAAAAAAATAAAAAAATGTCTAAATTAAAGATTTGATCATTTTCTCATACTAAAAGAAGTATGGTCTAAGTTACCTCTTAATCTGAATGGTGCTACAAATAAATTTTTATTAAAGGTATAATTTTATTCTTTAAAATATGTTTTTTTTTCAAGGTTTGGATTGGTTACTTTATATAGGTGGTATCTTCTGTTTGTTAGAAATGTTGGTATGATATAATATGAGATGAATCCTTGATATACTTCTAAAGCAAAGATACAAGTAATACATTATATATGCTAGTTAAAGCTAGGGTAATGCTAATTTGTATACAAAGCTTCTGCAAGATTTCAAATGAGTTAATGAATATAAGGGTTAACTATCATTTTTGGTCCAATCTCGTGATTCCCTTGGTCGGTGACATCTTTAAGTAGACGTATTCATCAACTTTGAATTCCAAATCTCTTCGTCTTCTATCTATATAATTTTTTTTTATAATTTTGAGTTGTTAATAATTTTTGACATATAGTTTAAACATTATTAACATCTTTTTGAATCAATTGAAGTTTCAAAAACTTCTGTTGTCCCAGTGATTTGTAATATGAACCATATAAGTTATTGCGATGAGATACGATATATAAGTCATTTTTCATTCCAACATATTGCTACATATAAGTCATTTGTCATCAATTTCACATTTTTCTCCCCCTTTGTAATCAACAAAAAGGATGTGAAGAATTCAGACATGGTTATGAAATCCAAAAAAAAAAAAAATTAATCTTCATTTATCAAGCTATGACAGATTCATGAAGGATTTATGAAAATGATCAATTTATATCAAGTATCAACTTGGCATTTATGACTTTATGAAATGAAACATGCTTAAAGTAGATGGAGGGAGCATGAAATCAATTAAGATCGATCATTCAAGAAAGACATTAAATCATTTAAAATATTACATCAATATGAAGGCGTCATCCAAAATTCAAGAGATGTCATTCAAAATCCGAGCAGATGATATGAAAGAAATATACAATAATGTGTCACAAATATGTCATTCAATATTTCATACTTACGAGTATTTCAAAAATATATCAATAGTAGTCATAAAGGTTTACAAAAACAAGAGTCAAAAGATAACAACTATTCCTTAGGAGGAATTCCAAAATACCTATACAGGTGATCTATCTTCCGGTTCATCTGTCGTACTTCCTTCAAAATTTCAGCGTGCTATAAGTTGATTTCATCTTGCTATGATTTGATTTGATTTAATGCTAACATGATTGGATCTTCAGAGGATGGGGCAAGAGCTGGTTCTGATGGTGCTGCACTAAAGGGACTAGGAGGAGGAGATTCATTTCCCCTAAAAACAGATGTTTCAAGTTATTCTACTGGTGGGGGAACTAGGTTAGTCCTTCTAGATTACCTAATTCATATACCATTGCTAAATATGTACCTAAGTCTCTTGAGTAGGTTTCTGTTAATAGTGTTATATCTGTCGACATGGATTATTTCTTCATCGGGTGATACACAAATATTATGGGCAAGTATCAATCGAGTGATTAACCCCCCATATGATAACATTAAGTCTCTAGATATAATTTCCATCATATATTACCGGATCATGTATCCAAAATAGTTATTTTGTCCAGTCATAATCCAATACATGGTACTTAACTCTAGCAGACTAATCTCATCATGATGATATTGTATAGGAATTAGGATGCTTATGATGATGTGACGAAGAATTTTAGAATTAAAGGGTAACAAGTGCTCGTAGCTTTTAGGAACAATGCCTAGGTTAAGATTTTAAAAAATAGTCTCTAAAGCCTCGGAGTAGGTTGCTCCGATTAATACATAAGTGGTTTACACTTTCTCTCATAAAGAGCTTCAAATGCAGTCATTTGTATACTAAAGTGATAGCTACTATTGTAACCAAACTCAATTAGGTATATATATATATATATCAAATTTTATCAAAGCCTAAGACATAAGCTCTTAAAAAGGTTTTTAAGAGTTTGTATTATTCTTTTTACTATCTCTTTAGGGTGAAAAGCTAAACTAAACTTTAACTATATGCCTAAGGATTTCTTTAGACTTTTTTAAAATATAAAGATGAACTTTAAATATCTATCAGAGATAATTCTAATTGGCACCCCATGATATCGAATGATTTTCTTAACATATAAACTTACCAGCTCATACAAGGGATAGTTCTTGTTAACAAGGAGAAAATGAGCAGATTTATTAAGTCTACCCACTACTACCTAAATTTAATCATATCATTATGTAGTCTTGGGTAGTCCTATCATAAAATCCATAGTGATATGTTTTTACTTTCATTCAGGAAGTAGAATCTTTTACGATCTTCTCAAGGTATTAGATATTTTGCCTTCACTATTTGCAAATCAGATATTTAGATATAAACTCTGTTATGTCCCTCTTCAGACTATGTCATCAATAATTTTAACGTAAAAAAGATTTAGATATTAAATCTTGATCTTCACTGGATGATTTTTTTAATACCTTCCACCAAAAATGATTGTGCCATCGACGAAAAAATCTTTATTTATCTTAGTTAAAAATTCAAGCTTTATATTTGTCAAATTTGTTATCGTCAAATTTTTTTTGAATATTCATAAAAATTATAAGATTCGAAGACTTTATATTGAAGGCATAAGCAACTATATTAATCCTCAAACGAGGATAATAGTTGATATTAAAATCATAATTTTTTAGAAAATTCAATCATCTTTTCTATCTCATATTCAAATTATATTCAAATCCTGATGAGTGAAAATACTTAAAATGCTCTTTTAACCTATAAAAATTTCAAAAGCTTGTCGAAAAGAAATAATACATCCAAATTGATATCGACGTTATTTATCGACACTAACAAATAAATTTAATTAAATCGAACTAAAACACAAGCAACTGCACGCAAACATCTCTGGATCTAGTCCATCATCCGTAGACCATCGGATCCTTCGATCTCTCGTGGTCATAAAACCTGTCCATTGATCAGATACATTTCAAACTTAATAAACAGGCAACGTTCTCACGGTCGTCGGAAAGACTCTTGAAATCGTTCTCAGAAAGTTCCACTCGCCACGTTTAATCCCACAACCTAAAACCTTAAATCGTTAAATCAAATCAATATTTAATCCTATATATATATATATATATATATATATATATATATATATATATATATATATATATATAGATATATATATATATATAAAACGAAGCGGGCTGTGGAACGTGGGAGGAGTAAATTAACGCCTGCACCGCCTTTTCGCGTCCTTCCCCAGCACAGATGAGATGGAATGAATGCCTCCAACCACTCCGGTTCTTCGTCCTTCTTTATTTCGTGCGGCACATGAACCCACCGGATACAATGAATGATGTGCCATGTGGCCTCTGAGAACACCGCCGGCGGGTTGGAAGAAGATGGTATCGGAGGATTCTTCTGCCGACGTGCTGTTCGTACACGTTCGAGCTATGCAAACTCGAAGTTGCACCAATAAATGATGGTGCATTTGAGGCTTGGTCATTCCAATTAATGCTTGTTTCCGCAGAGAAGGACGTAATTATAACGATAGATTCTTGTCGGTGGGACTCGATCGCTCCAACACCCATGCATTTTGAAGAAGATTTCATGGATCACAAATCGACTCGTCGGACTCTTCGCTTGTCCTCGTAGGTTGGGAATTAATGCTTCGAGCGTAGCAAAGGTTGGAATTGGGCGTGCCAAACCCTTCGATTTGACTCGTTGCCAATCAATTGCACCGACAATGACAGTGATAGCTCAGCTTGAGGCTCCACCGGAGCACCGGTTTCCTTCGACATCGTGATGTCCATAAGCCACAAATACAAAATACTAAATATTTTTACCAATAAAATCCTGTCGATTGTTTTTTTTTTCGTTATATATATATATATATATATATAATATTATATTGTACTATCTTTGTATTTCAAACCATTGCCACATCTATTATGATGATGTGTGCAACAAAAGAAAGAAAAAAAAAAAAAAAGAAATAATATAATCAGTAATCATAAAGATATATATATATATATATATATATATATATATATATAATATGGGAGTGGGTACTGTTGATCAGTGCTGTTCATCAATATTCTAAATGCTGAGTGATGTGGTCTGATGATATATATATATATATATTATACTATATTGTACTATCTTTGTATTTCAAACCATCGCGACCTCTATTATGATGATGTGTGCAACCCAAAAAAAAAAAAAAAAAAGAAATGTTATAATCATTGATCATAACGATTTATAAAGAATTTGGGGATTATTTACTTTTTACCAATTCAGATGATCCCTTAAAATGTTGATGTTCCGCCTTCATCTATTAATTTTTATTATTTTTGTTGGCTCGAAGGAAATTATTGAATAAAAAGAATTATAGGATATGGACGGGTTCAAAAACGCATGATTGGAAAAAATTTGACGATTATGGAGACGCACAGGTCAGGAGAAAAATAACAAGAGCATCAAGTGCCGACTTTAAAAACACACATCCTTCGTGGATTTAAGAAAATAGTGTTTGTTTATCTTATATATTTCATATCACTCTTTAATCGATCACAAATATTTTTCTGGATTAAATCTATTATAAAAGCTTGTAAGATCAATATAATCGAAGTCAATTATTATTCATACGAAACTCTCGTCTTTCGTCATAAAACTTGAGCATTAGAGAAGCATCGTTAGGAACCTCTCTCGATCTCGATTTTTATATTAACTTAACCTCTAGTTACTTCTTTTAACCCATTGACCTTGTGATCCCACTCATCGTGTTGCTCCTTTGTATTTTTTATTTCGGCTTAATGATTCAATAGGTTATTCTCCATGACTTGATATTGGTCTCACATTGCTTTTGGCTATCGTTTTTATTGAAGGCCTTGACTCTCTCCTTCTTTTATAGCTTTAGATTACTACTTCAACTACCTAAAGTCTCATCGGGCTTTTCGCTTAATCTCCCACTAACTCAACACTTTGTAAATTTTTTCGCTTAATCTCAATGCTTAACTCATCGAGTTAAGCATCGAAAATACACCTGATGTGTCTTTCTAGGATTAAGCATCAAAAATATACTCGACACACTCTTCTTGAGGCCAAGCATCATAAATAGTTGGATATACTCGACACACCCAATGAGTTCTTGTTAGACTAAGCATTAAAAATGCATCCGATGTGTTTTTCTTAAGTTAAATATAAAAAAAATATATATGATGCATCATTCTCAGGGCAATGAGCCCGATGTACCCTTCATAATGCATCCAATACAATCTTCCTAGGCTAATGATCTCGATCTTCGTGTCATTTTCGTCTCTAGTTACTCCTTCAATCCATCGATACTAGCCTCACACTATTGTCAGCTATTTCAGTTCGAATAATGTTGCTTTTATTTAAGGCATCGACTCATGTTGCTTCAACTCCTCAAAGTCCCATGAGGCTTCTCGCTCGATTTCTCGTGTTAATCGACTATTGGAGCCAATTGACTATTGAAGCCAATCTCAAAAGACACGCTTGATACGTTCTTTTTAGTTTAAGCATTGAAAATGTACCTAATATGTTTTTCTCGAATTAAGCATAAAAAATACTCTCAACATATCGTTCTCAGGACCAAGTATCACATACATGCCCAATATATCCTTTTCATACCAAACATTAAAAATATGCTTCATACATTCTTCTTTAGCTAAGCATTGGAAATACATATAACAAATTATTTCGTGTGTTTCGTAACAACAACCATAGTTCTCGTTGGGTGGCTAATTTTATTAGGAGTTCAGAAAATTTCATCATGTGGATGTAAAATTAGCTCATCTAAATCCGAGAGAGAGAGAGAGAGAGAGAGAGAGAGAGAGAGAGCCCATTGGGTAGACGTCACGAGGTTAAATCAATGCTACCGTCCCATCAACTAATTGGACTTAAAAACGTAGATGTGTGCAGCATTTCCATATCACTTTCCCCACCCACGCGCTGATTCACCAACCTCTGTAGCTTCATAATGCCTCGTTGAAATCGAAGCGACACGCGCCCCGGCTTTCTCCGCGCATCAGAGAAGAATGAACGAGCCCATTTTTCTCATTTATTCCACCGAAATGATCCCTCGGACTGCAAACACGACTCGCTCCCTTTTTTTGTTTTCTTTCTTTGGGTCCGCGCACGAGAGAGAGAGAGAATTGTGAACTTGTAAACTTCATTGAATTTTACTCTGAGAGAGAGAGAGAGAGAGAGAGAGAGAGAGAGAGAGAGAGAGAGAGAGAGAGAGAGAGAGAGAGAGAGCGAGAGAGACTTGTGAACTTGTAAACTTCATTGAATTTTCCTCTGAGAGAGAGAGAGAGAGAGAGAGAGAGAGAGAGAGAGAGAGAGAGCGAGAATTGTGAAGTTGTTCTTTAATTTTCCTTATTATTATCTTACTATGTGACGGTTGTCACCACAGCGAGGGATGCAAGCGTGACCTGTCCCCCTGCACTCCCCCTACGCCTTTTTGGTTGTTTCCTTGTGAACAAATAATTATTTATTCCCTGATGAGGAATCTCAACTCTGAATCCCTTTTAATCTCATGGAAAAAAAAATGTATTGAAGAATACTTTTTATGGTTGTGCAATGATATTTGTCAAGTTCGAATATGTTGTAATAAATACAATTATATATATTGTTTTGTTTTCATAAAAACAATTATATATATATATATATTCACAAGGTTAAATTCGTCAAATCATGCGTCGTCCCTGCGACCATTTTATTAAGAAGGCACCGGAAGCCTTCAATGAATGCCTTCGCCATCTGGAGAGCCCGACCAAAAGCTGCGTCGCTGGGCGTGGGTCGATGAAGTCGTCGCCCCGAGAAGGCGCAACCTCCGCACCCGTCTTTTCGTCTTCTCCGTCGTCGCCTTCGCGATCGTCCTCTACGGCGAGGACTTCACGTGCATCCTCGGCACTCCATTCCGGCGAGCAGATGATCCACCGCCGCAGCAGCAGGAGCAAGGAGGAGCCCCGAGAGGTTCGAAGGAGAGAGAAAGGAAAAGAGACTCCGTTGTGAACTGCCGCATGTGGATGAATAGCCTGACTGACCGACTCGATGTTGATTCGTAACAGGGACGGACGAGGCGGTGGTGCCGTTCGCGGTGGGGAAGACGGAGGAGGGATGCGACGTCTTCGCGGGGGAATGGGTGTACGACGAGCCATCGAGGCCGCACTACCGCGAGGAGGACTGCCCCTACATCCAGCCCCAGCTGACATGCCAGGCGCACGGCCGGCCCGACGCCGGCTACCAGCACTGGAGATGGCAGCCGCATCGCTGCTCTTTACCCAGGTATCGTCGTACCCTTCTGCATCTGCCAATACAAACTGCTTAGCTTCTTCTCCGCCGGCCGGCGACTCGATTCCATCTTTCTTTCTTCCTCTCTCTGGTTTTGTTTGGAGAAATGGTTCCATCGTCACACGAAGATATATTTCCCCGTGAGGAATGCTCCAACCCCTCTTCCTTCGTCTTCTTTGTAAGCTTGGTGACAAAGGTGTCGCGTCTTGCATCACATCCCGTGATGGACCATGAGTTGGGCTTGGGCCTGATGCCGTCCTTTAGGCAATTACCCTCGACGACAAAAGATTCCGTGCCATTATTCATGGTAATGCCAGGATCTTGGCCCACGCTCGGGTACATGGCATGTACCAGGCCGTGAGAGATGGGAAGGTGTTGAATCCGTAGGTTTAACCTCGTCAATGGTTGATTTGTTCTTCAAAAGACCATTTCGTCGTCGATGGCAGGTTCGACGCCGCCTTAATGCTGGAAAAGCTTCGAGGCAAGCGGATGATGTTCGTGGGCGATTCCTTGAACCGGGGCCAATTCGTATCCATGGTGTGCCTCCTGCATCGGGTCATCCCGGAGCACGCCAAATCCATGGAATCCTTCGACTCGCTCATGGTCTTCACGGCCAAGGTTAGCGTCTCCAGCCTCTCTTCCCTCCTCCATCTGCACCGCCGCTGAAATCGACCGTCGTTCTCGTGATAGGACTACAATGCGACGATCGAGTTCTACTGGGCGCCGTTTCTGGTGGAGTCCAACTCCGACGACGCCGTCGTCCACAGGATCAAAGAGCGGATCGTCCGACCGGGGTCCATCATGAAGCACGCTCGCCATTGGAAGGGAGCCGACATCGTCGTCTTCAACACGTACCTTTGGTGGATGGCCGGCCACAAAATGAAGATTCTGTAACCGATGACCCTCGACTCTGTTTCCTTGATCCCATCCGCCGGTGTCGGCGTCCCGACTGACTTAAGATCCGCTTGCAGGCGAGGGCCCCTCGGAGGTGATGGCACGAAGAACCTCACCGAGATGGTGACGGAGGATGCTTATAGGCTGGCCCTGAGGAGAATGCTGAAATGGGTGGAGAAGAACATGGATCCTCGCCGCACCAGAGTGTTCTTCACCAGCATGTCGCCTTCTCACCACAGGTCGTGCGATGACAAAAAAAAAAAATGCTTACATGCATGCTCCGCCATTTGGCTGCACTCTTCCAAGTGCGACATCTGAGGTGGGATGGGGATGCTTTTGCAGTAGCAAGGAGTGGGGAGGTGATCCCCGAGGGAACTGCTACAACGAGACGACTCCCATCGAGGACGCCACGTACTGGGGAACGAGCGCGAGCAAGAGCATGATGCAGGTGATCGGAGACGTGTTCGAGGCCACCGGAGTGCCTATAACTCTGCTCAACATCACCCAGCTGTCGGAGTACCGCAGAGATGCGCACACCCAGATATACAAGAAGCAGTGGAGCCCGTTGACGCCGGAGCAGCTGGCCAACCCCACAAGCTACGCGGACTGCATCCATTGGTGCTTGCCCGGCCTGCAAGATACGTGGAACGAGCTCCTGTACGCTAAGCTCTTCTTCCCTTGAGGAGCGGTCCCAACTAAAAGCACACAAATAGTTCACCTTGCTTTGTAACGTTTGTCATCGTCATCAACACCCTCCTCTCTCACACTACTTTTTTGAGTTTGTAGCCTTGCGATCTGCTGCTTTCATGTAAATTAAGAGCCAGTAGGAAGTGTGGTTCTCTGAGCTACAGCTCTGGAATTTTCAGATCCCACGACACAGAGGCTAAATCTCTGGGCTTTGTCTCTACCTAATTAACCAGAGAGATTAAAGAAGATGAATAGGGCATCCACCGGGAGCTAAGAAGATGTCAAGGGAGGAGGGAACAACACCACAAGTGGCTGCGAGGATTAGCGCGTCCATCGTCACGCGCTTGTATTCTATCACGAGCCAACAGCACTTTGTTGATCTACAACCCCATCACATCTCCACGATGGTGGCCTCGATGGGGGCATGCAGATCTATTCATCGGCAACTTGGCATTTATCAACTCCCGGGAGATCAGACACAAGATATGGCAGAATATAATAGCGACGTGGGAAGTGGAGACAGAGGCAGTGCCGTACGTGCAATTTGCTGTATCCAACAAGTTTTCCCTACGGATCTCCCGGCGAGGGGTTCTATTTACTCGACTCGTACGTTGACCGCCTCAGAGTCCATGGATCTCTATCTTTTTACGGCGGGCAGTAAAAGTGGCTCATTAATTCCACTTGCACGCCCTGGCCGTGGTCCTCGAGGTCGATCTAGTCTCCGGGCAGGGCTCGGCGGCCACCTGCTGAGGAAAGGCTGTGTCGTTAAATACTGGTTGCATCGTCTTCGCTGCTGCAAGAGAGGGTTCGTCCATGTGAAGGATCAAGGCATTATTCACAGGATGGGCTCCATTCGAGGTCCTTTTTCTCGTGCATGATTCCGCCAGCATACACAATTAATTGCTCTTCTAACAAAGGAAGCCGAGAGCAGGCGGTGCGCCCCCAGATTAGCATAAAGTGAAGGAATAAGCAAAGCTTAGCGGAGAAGAAAACCGTGGTTCTGAGCCAAGGATTGGGAGAAGTGATGGAGAATGGTAAGCACGAAGCCTCACGCAACTTGCAGCCATCCATCGGATGCCAACTGAAGGCCAACCAACGCGGAGAAGGGGCAGACAAGAGGAAGACGGGGGTCTAGAAAACTATCCACTGGACTGGAGGAGGCCACCATCCCAACTTGCACTTCTTTATGCCGCTCCTCGAGGGCAAATTGCCTGAGACAAGTTGGGGGAGAGAAGGGTCGTGGAATCCTGCCCTATTCCAACGCTCCCACCCCACATGGTCATGGGCCAAGTCATCTTCTACCCCGGACGTCAGACGCCACGAACGCCCACGTCGATCTTCGTGTTCTCTCCAACTCCAATCACGGTTGCCACGCGCTCCTGCCGACGAGGCGTGGAGCCCACCTGCGCTCCCCACGGTCGGTGGAGCCGCGCCGGCGGACTCCACGCAGGGTTCGCACATCGGTGAAAGCGGCGGCAGAGGCTCGATGGAAGACCAAAGAAACATCCGTTTTGCTTTCTTGGAGGGTTTGGGTATAGACAGAAGTACATAGGCATTTAATCCGCAAGGGTTCAGGTGGACCGAAACAAAGACGAGAAAAAAAAAGAGATAGGAACGAGTTTCTCTGTTCTTTTCTCTTTCCTCAAAATTTCCCGATGTTGACGGGCTCAGCAGTTGTTCTGGGACGTCGTTGTCCGCTTCCGGTGGGCATGCGAGAGGGGTGGCGGCGGCGGCGGAAGCTTGGAAGATGGGCAGCCACGGGGTTGGGTTGGGTTGGGTGGGAAATTACTTGGCCGCCCCCGGGCGCTTGGCCAGGTTCTCGGCTGTGCGCGCCAGGGACTGGAGGTTGCACCGGATGATGGTGTCGACGAAGACGCGGGTGTCGTCCCTGGTGTTCCCCGCCGGCACGTCCACCACGTACGACTCCACCACCACCGTGCGCCCCTCGGCCTCCGGGTGGAGGGTTGTGACGGAGCGGTAGTTGGCGAGGCGGTGCTCCCCGCCGACCACCCGGAAGCTGAGCACGTGGCGCTCGTCGTCGAGGATCTCGAGGCGCTCCCGGCTGGTCGCCGCCGGCAGGCCGGACACGACGCGGACCTCCCGCAGGGTGCCGACGTCACCGTCGCCGTCGATCACGTGGCAGCTCTTCACGAAGTGCTTGTAGGTCTGCGGCTGGTCGAAGCGGCGCACCACCGACCACACCATGGCCACCGGCGCCGCGACGTGCTGCACCAGGGCGGAGCAGCACTGGTGGGCTTCCACCGCGTGCTCGTGGTGCCGCGACACCACGCCGGGAACGCCATGGCCGGCGCACCGAACGGGCGCGCCTGCCGCTGCCGCCGCCCCCGGGACCGGCTTGCCGCCGATGCGGTGGAGAGGAGGGGAAGGCTTGGGGGAGGAGTGGGGCATGGGGCCGATGCTCGTGTTACAGCTACTATGCGAGAGGAGAGGAGAGCGGAGGGAGAGACAAAGAGTGGTTCATGCTGGTGGAAGGGAGGGCTAATATAGTGGGGGTGATGAAACACCCCGGTTCCGAAGCTCCATCTTAGAAGCTTTACTTTGGGCCATAAAGAAGTTGCCATTTGCTCCATACTGTTGTGCATATTGCACTTTGTTTAAGCGGCCTGCGCGACCATTTGGCTCCCGAAGGGGTGGTCTGGTGGGGTCTTCAGGTTCCGGTGGGCTGTGGAGAGGAAAGTTGGACATTGAAAGGCCAATTAAATCTAGAATAATGTTGTTGGGATACTGCAAATAGATAATAAGATACAGAGAGAGAGAGGAATTCAAAAAGAATTCAGCAAGTTGATGGGGCCGAAATTGCTAATTGACTTGACAACAATTCCGTGCATTTCGCTTAATTGTTGGGAAGAAAACGTTGGCAATGGCCGGCCGGCCCAACCCGACCCAACCCAGCGTTCGCATACTGGGACAAAGAGACAGAACACGGCCCAACAAGCCAACATGGATTCCAGATGGGTTTCTAATGTTGGCACGCAATCTAAACCCCCCCCCCCCCCCCCCAAAAAAATTTATTAATTCGAGACTGTAATTGTCGCTAATTATTACAATAACCTAAATTATTTTTCTTCCCGGGATAAATCCATGTATTTTATTCGCATTAGCTTAGATCATGACTCTTATCAAAGGTCCAAATGTGGAAAAGTATAATTCCTATCCACCTGGGTGGAATGCCGGAGAAGATATAGATTCGGTGGAGTTGAGGGACCATTGACAGACTTAGAATGAGAATATATCGAGAAACTTGTGATTGCGAAATTTTCACTCGGATTTCTATTTCACATGTTAACAATTATATATCATCATTTTATGCTGTGTAGCATTCACATAATTTTGCCGGGATGATATTTTTCCCTAGTTTATTGAGAAATATATTGTGAAATCAATAGATTTTATTCATTGAGATTATGAGTATTTATACAAATTTTGAGAGAGATTTTTTTTAATCGAGTACTCAATTTTTTGATTGATCCTCAAATCATAGATTGATTGAAGATATAAAAAATACAGAGAAGTCATTCCATGTGTGCTTCTATCATGCCCCCTTACCATTGAGCTTATGTCAAGAATGTTAATCTTGGAC
Source organism: Musa troglodytarum (assembly GCA_023547065.1). Classification (NCBI taxonomy): domain Eukaryota; kingdom Viridiplantae; phylum Streptophyta; class Magnoliopsida; order Zingiberales; family Musaceae; genus Musa; species Musa troglodytarum. The sequence goes on along the minus strand of CP097503.1, from coordinate 19,771,918 downwards.
CGTTATAATTGAAATGTCCTACGAGCAAGGCTTTACGAGAGAATTTCCTACTTGATCAAAAGTACGTATGTGCGAAACACAATTGATGTTTGACAACTTGATCTTTAAGAAAATGAAAATTGATAACAATGTTTTTCATGCGTAAGTGAAATACTGGATTAACGCATATGTAAGTGGCACCGATATTATCACAATATATTATAAGAGTGGATTGAGAAGATGTCAAGTTTCTGTAGTAGATTGATAACCTAGTTGAGTTCTACAGTGGTGGTTGTAATGGCTCGGTATTTAGCTTATGTGGTAGATCTTGTAATTATTTTCTATTTCTTGAAACTCCAACTGATTGGATTTACTCTAAGAAAATAATGTAAATTAATGTAGATGTCCTATCGTTAATGTTATATGCCCAATTAACATCGATGAAAGTATGGAGATGAAATGATATTTGTTTACAAATAACAAGTTTATAATTGAGAATCTCTTTTAGATATCATATGATTCGTTCCATTATAGATCAATGTATCGAGATTTATAAATGTGTGAGTGATAAGTACTATAAGGAGCCAAGTACATGTTGGTACTGTGTTGAATCTATAATAGGACCGTCATCATATAATAAGTGATTCAAGATGTGAAGAGGAGTGGTGACTTCTTTGACATTTTGTATGTTTATCTTTGATAGTAAATATTGAATATACTTCTTTTGAGATAGAAAAAGTCCAATATATATATATATATAGTAAAATAAATAATATATATTTAATAAAATAATCTACGAAAATGATATAATCTAAAATTATCAAAAGAAATAGTTAGGGTAGGGGCCAAGACATCTGTATAGATAATTTTAAATGATTTAAAGCTAAATATGAAAGATGTTCTAGAAGATAATCTATAACTTTTATTACTAAGGCAAGCATTCAAATGAATTTCAATTCTACTCGATTTGAAAGTTAGAAGAAAGTAATGAGAAGTAGTTATTACTAAATGGAGGATGATGGATAACCAAGGTAACAATATTATACATCGATTGGAGCAACAACTGAAGTAAGAGCGATTGGTTGGGTGATTTGTGAAGCTGACGATCACTTATAGATGTTGTCTTTATTCTGACCACAGACTAAGGATACCCTCGTGCTTAAATCTTTTACAAGAAACGAGTCAGAAAAGAACTTAATAAAGTTATTATCTATAGAATTGATAAATAAAAATAAGATTCCTTTTAATGTGAGGTGTACACAAAACATCATCAACTATAAAGTGTTGTTGTTTAAATTAAGTATTGTAGAACCAGTGTGAGTAATAGAAATTTCATTACTGTTACTGATAATGATGTCTTTAGTACCTTCATAGTCATTATGGATGGATAACTTCTGTAGATAAAAAATAATATGATGAGAAGCAAGTCAATAATCCAATTGTTTGGATGAGTAATCAAAGTAGTCATGATGTTTGCTTGAAGCCAATTGAGTGTAGCAGTAAAGGCTTGAGTCGAGACTCATTAAGTTTTATTATGTGTCCAATTTTATCACCGAGTTGACACATGACTTTTTGTTTATTGTTATTGTTGGGATGCCAGAGCTATTAGTAGTTAGAATGTTAGTTATTACGTAATTAATTTGGATTGAAGTTGCCACTATGATTAAAAGGTAGACAGTTTAACGAAGGATAACTCTACGTGTTATATGTGTCTAGGAGGTGTCTTATTCAGTCCTTTATTAAAGTTCTTATTGCTTTAATTGCTCTTTCTTTTGAATTTTTGATTGAATTGAGCTATGATGGTCGATCATGTCATTCTCTCTTATCTTTTCAAATATTTTTTATTATCAATCAATTTGTTGTATAGTTCTTCAAATGACATATTAGTGAATCTCGTGCCCGAATTATTATCGCCAGTTCTTTGTATTCGTCTCTTAAGCCATTGAAAATATGGACAATAGTAATTTTTATTCGTCTCTTTATATTTGCTAGTTCTTCGTATTCGTCACCAATTTTTTATATTTGCTCGAATTGCTATCGCTAGTTATCCAATAATAACTTTTATATTTTTGCATATAATCAATAATAATATTTTCCTCTTATGTTGTTTTTATCGTAATAACAGGCAGAGCTATCATCCCCTATAACAAAGGACCAAATAAGATGCCTCCTGGACACGTGTAACACGCAAATCCATCATCCTCCATTACATTAGTAACTTCAATCCAAATAGCTTAGGATATAACTTGCCTACTACTATACTCAATTGATCTCAAGTAAACATTATAACTACTCTGACTACTTATCCAAACAATTAGATTATTGACTCCGGTGCTTCTCATTATATTACTTCAATCTGCAAAACTTATCCATCCACAATGATTATGGAGGCAATGAAGATATCATCACTTGTGACGATAACAGAATTCATATTATTCATACTGGTTCCACATCACTTAATTCAAATACTAACACTCGTACACTCGATGATATTTTGTATGCACCTCATATTAAAAGGAATATTATTTTTATTTAAAATTTTATAAATAAAATAACATATTTATTGAGTTCTTTCATGACTTAGTTTATTGTAAATGATTTAAACAAGGGAGCATTTGGGTATCTTGGTTTGAGATTAGAATAAAAACACCTACAAGTGGTTTCAACTTCACAAATCACTTAGCTAATCGTTTTTACTTTTGCTCCAATTAATGTTTGGCATCGTCACCTTGGTCATCTGTCATTCTTTATTCAACAATAACTGCTTTCTCATTACTCTCTTTCAACTTCCAAATCAAATAAAATTGAAATTCATTATGATTTTTATCTTAATAATAAAAGTTATAAATTATCTTTTAGAATATCTTTCATATTTTACTTCAAATCATTTGAAATTATCTATCCTAACCACTTCTTTTGACAATTTTAGATTTTATCATTTTCGCATATTGCCTTACTAAATATACATGGTTATACCATCTCAAACATATATCTGATGTCACTATAATCTTTACTCACTTTAGAAAGATGGTCAAGAAATTCTAGTCTACCATTAAAATAATTTATTTTAATGAAGGTGGTGAATATCAAGTCCTAAAAACTTATCTCTCATCCTGTGGTATTCAATATCTTGAGTCACTGATATACACCTCAACTAGTTGACTCTATCGAATGAAAGCACTGACATATAATTGAAATTAGTCTCACCCTTTTACAATAAGTTTCTATGCCATCAATCTTTTGGTCAATAATTTTTTAATCTGTAATCTATCACATTAACTATATGCTCACTTCAATCCTACAATACTTATCACTATTCAAAAAATTATTTTATAAAATTTTAAACTTTCAAAAATTTAAAGTATTTAGTTATGTATGTTATTCTTAGCTTATGCCCTTACGCTTCACAAAATTAATACTAAGATTCATGTATCTTTATTTAATACTCTTTTGAACATAATATTTTTTGATACTATAATCCTCAAACTCAAAAGATATTTGTTTCACGTCATGTTATTTTTATCAAGTTTACCTTTCTCTTCTAAAACTATGCGACTTCAGTAATACGAGCCACTCTAACAACTATAAATCAATGAATTCATATAAATACACCTCAGACCTCCTTAAAACATGTATAAATACTTACCACCTCAATAAATAAAATTCATCCATTTCACAAGATATTCCTCAATTCTATATGGTATCAGAGCTCCTCTTGCCTCAAACAAGACTTCCCCTTCCTCGTTGTACGATGACAACAATCTCTCTTCTCCATTGATCTGTCATTGCCGATTTCCTCCTATGCTAGGTGGTCCTTCTCCTACGCTAGATCTATCGATTTCATTGTTTTTCTCGACCATGTATTCTCTTCACTGCCATTGCTACAACTTCAGCCGGCAAAGGTCGCATCACCCTCAACTGATCCAACATCTCGCCTCCCTCTCTTCCCCCCACCTTCATCGTAGCCACACGTCTTCCCCTATCTCTTCCTTTCCACCAGTCACCAACGACCCTCTTCTCTACCTTATCGCGATCGTCGTCTCCCCTTCCTCCCTATACCGATTATTATCATCAGATAGTGAGACTCATCGATTTGATTAAGGAATTATTGTCGCTAAGGAGTAAGAAAGGAAAATCTTGCTCGAGGTAAGAGGAGTTCGATACAATGCTTAAATATGTAATTGATCATCAAATTCATGTATGTCTCTATTATGATCTTCTATCATCTACTACATCCAACTATGATAGTGTTATTATAGTCAAAAAGATTTTATATGATCCTAATATTATTCTTGAAAATCATATCTTTAATTTATCGATTTAGTAACATTAGTACTCAAATTTATACATATATAGCTTTAGAGATGGAGAGTTGTTCTTCACCTCATTGAACAAAGTCTTAATTTGCGATTCCCAAACAAAATCTATTGGTGTTGGAGTCCGCTATAGATGTCCTTTAGCCATGTGACCATGGACAAAGCTGAGGAGACTTGTTACGATACTCAAATATCTACTAGTCAAGCCATAAGATTGCGTCGAAGGATTTCAAGTATATTCTGTCATCCGACTTTTAGATCTTAAATCTAGTTATGTAGAGATCGAGACAAATGTTACCAACAACCCACCCCCTCTAATACGTAAGTAGAGGGTATCGCATCGCAATGTGTGCTTGGTTAGGTGACATAGTAGTGGTTCTTCTTATTCACTCTTCAAAATTTATTTACTTTTCATTGGAGGGGCTCAGTTCCAAAATCAAAGAAATAATAATAAATTAATATTTTGAATCAGAACCGAAACCGATGACTCTGGTTTAGCTCCAAACCCAAAACCTAGATAGTTTGACTTTAGTTCCTAATTTTAAGAAATCAAAATTGACGATCCTACAGCTAAAATTGACAGCCTTCCCTCGTTAGAAATTGAAGCATACTACTTGGGCTTGGCACGTGATACCTAAGTAAGCCAGGACTAGTGTGAGATTTAAGATGAGCATGTGAAACCTCCTAACCTATGTTCCACTGCCTAGTTCCTTCTCCAAAATAATTTGTCTATAGAAAATATATTGCAACATTTGTTTTATATGAGAACGGCCCTCTCTCTCTCTCTCTTTTTGGCCTTCTCTTTTTATAGTTAATACAACGAGGGGAATACAACAAAAAAATAATGCTATGTACGAGTTATGTATATTTCTATACAATCGGTAACTGCATGCCATGATCTTTGATCACGAAACCTTTTGATTAATGGGGATAACGTATGGAAGTCGCCATCAGTGGCATCACATCCGAGATCACCTCTCACCAGCAGGCTCATAAATGAGTCATGTGGGAGTGACAAGACTCGCCATTTACGTGCGGATCATGTCGCGGCCAACCAGGAGACCCGAACCGAGGACCAAAAAGAGGGCTACGTATTTGCCAGTCAATTAATTAGGAGTACCCACGAGAGTTCAATCAAAGACGACTTAGGCGCTCACCAGTCACATGGAAAGAGCGTTACAGCTCCAAGTTTGTTTAACTTAAAATAATTAGCATTATATAAGAGCAACATAAACATTAAAAAAAATCACATGACAGATAGTGAAAGGTGAATCTCCTTGTGTTTCAAAAAGACACCCAAAAAACACCGTCATTATCCCTAGAAGCAATAATTGCAGACAGCTTTCGACTTCTGGATGTTTGAAGGAATACAAATTTAATTTCCGTATCATGCTGTTCAATTTTATGTATGATATTTAGACGAATCCTAACAATCCGTGTTCACAAGAGACAACCTAAAGACATTAATCCAGGAATCATGTTACTTGCTTATTAGGTTAGACACAGTCCTACCGGTAAAAAACGCTGAAGCCCGTGCTGCAGGCTCAGGTGAAATGTTTTTTATAGCTACGGTTGAGGCTGATGAGAGTACTCCCAACAATAATGAAAGATTGGATCAGGTCGCGCTGGTCAATTTTAGCAAGAGCTGCACATATAGTTCGGTTGGCAGCTCTCGTCAGATCAAAAGAGAAACTCGTTAAGATTCTCATCGAGGAAAGTGTTCGTTGCTTCCTCTTTACACAATAACAAAACAAAGGATGTATAGTTTCTGATAATCCATTCTATGGGACAAACCCTCAACACTAACACGGAGAAAAATAGCTCAGATTGCCTTAAATCTCTCATTCTAGAAGAAGAATTAAGCATTTCCTCATCATTTTTTTTTAAAACTTAATAGGTGAGGTACTAGATCGGAAAGAAGATATGACAAGGACAGGCAATACATTGATCGATATCTTTGCATTTACATGGGGAACCAAAGTAATTAAGATGCTTCTTGTCTGTCGGTTCTAGTCCGAGAGAGAATAGAGAGGTTCGGCGGTCAGTACTCTAGACAGTGATCCATGTTGCTTGTGGATGATACAGAAGCAAACATTGATCGATTAATGAGGCGTATAAATTGTTAATTCCAGCTAAAAAAACATACCGGCAGTTCTTCATCTCAACCAACGCATCTTGAGCGTTAAAAGGAAAAATAGTATACAGATGGGAAAGATACCAATACTGAGCTACCAAGAACGAAGATTTGACCTCATCAACGTCATTCCGGTACCACTGACCGTCGATCAACTACCCACTAGCATACTGCCCAAAGTCTAGTTCCACCTTTCCCGGACATTAACACAGTGCAGCTATCTGGTGAAATGCCTAGAGCTGATGGCCTTGCGTTCCTGTACAGTCCAAGAATAAAACTCACAGAGGTGAAGAGAAAAACTATTGTCTACTGTCAGAAATCAGTCTGCAGCAGAGAGAAATCATTGGCGAAACTGTATTTTCCACCAACTCGACCAATGCCCCTGATGATGCCACAACGTTTCAGTGCATTTAAATCACATACAGAGGTTGGGTAAAAGCAGTCCTTTTTCCCAAGGCATATGTAGTATACCACCTTGCATAGGGAACGGGTTAACGTAGTCGGCAGGACTGGTCCAGCTGGAGAAAATTACATCTCACGATAGAATAGAGGACAAAGCCTTCCCTCCCACCTCCCCCACCCCCCCGCCTCTCTATAATCTGTCCATTTTTTTTTTTCCCTTGTGATGAAGTCAAGGCTTTTGTTATTTGAAAAGTCAAGGGATTTCGCCCACCGAGAATCCAGACCTGTGACTCTTGTCTTCACCTCCTAAATCCACACATACAACCCACCATCCATCCCAGAGCCCAACTATAAATAAGACCCAGTGCACCGAAGGTTTCCTCATCTTATCTCATCTTTCCTTTTGTTTAGGCAACTCTCTACCTTCTACTACATCCTCTCCTCCTCGAAGATGTTTCTTCCTGGCCTTTCTTTTGTAACACGGAGACTTTTTCTCCCCTTTCTTCATAACTAGCTAGCATGAGCTGCTACAATAATTTGTAGTTTTGGCACACCAGCATGGCAAAAGTATGGAAGAATCTGTAAAGCTCAGGAGGGATAGCGCCATGGGCATGAAGGAACTTGTGTTCTGTTTGTCTAAAGGCGCTATCTATCCTGAGTTTCATGGGTTCTTCCTGCTCTACGAGGAAATTGACGGACGGGTAATATTCTCTTGTTCTGCTTTTCTGCTTTACACCTGCCAGTCGAAGTTGATTTGATCTCACGTCACTGGCAGCTGAGGCATACATCATTATCACTGTAGAACTCACTCAACACCTCTTTCTAACTTCCAATAAGCAAAACGGTTGCACCATTCCGAAGCATATACTTGTGACTAGTTTCTTTTTGAAACATGTCAGTGGCTCTCACTTATTTCATCATGGCAAGTTTACCACCTACTAAAGACTTTATCAGTCTATTTTCATACAAATGAAAGGAATATCTTGTACATACACCTCTCTCTCCCTTCCTTATTTTTTCCTCTTAGTTTGAATCATCCAGTTCTACAGTGTAATTACATATCCGGTACTTCTAGCTTTTCTTAATGTCTACAGAGGAAAGCCAACTTGGGTTTTCTTTCCGTTGGTTGCTTCTGAATCACCAGAAGACAAGAGTAAAAAGAAGTGCAAATACCAAAAGGGATGAGTCAGGCTGGTCGCAAGGTGACCTCACGGCGCTGAGGTTGCCTTTCACCTTAAAATATGATTTAGATGTTTCTAGCACTCGAGAAATTCCACAGGTTTTGAGGAACAATTTCGAGATCATGCCATATTGCGATTGAAAATTTTGTATGCACCCTAACAAGACCACAAGGCCTTTACAGCACATGATGATCGGCCAGATGTTTTCAATCTTGTTCATGCAAAAATCTGAAAATTACATTCCCATCCTTGTCAATTATATAATTACTTGTACAACTCCATCATATTTTATGCATAAATTTATGACATTTCGATTTTCGCACATCTAACTGGGATATGCATTATGTATGAGTGCATTAAGATCATGTTTCTGCTCTCTACTACCAAGTTCCAGGTCAAAATTACGTGGTAGATTTCAAATTTGAAACCATACCATGGGTGATTCTGTTCGTCACCGACGAACACGCTTAAGAGTTTGGATTTGGTTTAGCGATTTTTATTTTGTTTTTCAAAATTACTTCCTTCAAGCCCATGTCCAAAGTCAAACCCTAGACCTCTGACTTGACTGATCAAGGCCTAGTAATAGTTTCAATAACAAAGATGAGGAATACAGCTAAGAACTTGAGAGATTATACACACACCTAGAAAATGGAAAACCGATGTAAGACCGTTGTTTGGTAAATTCATTGTTTCAAGGAATTCTAAAAAGTAAAAAACTTTTGCTTCGAAAATTATTTAAGACTTACCCCTCGGTGGCCAATAATCTCTGCTGGATAATCGAATGATTTCTCTCCTTCGACCTGTTGACGATTTAAAAGAAGACAAAGAACATCAAATCGTCAGCAAAATTGGTCCTATTCGTTAAAACAACAAAAACAGAAGTAAACTAAAAAAAGAAGGCGGAAGTTATCCCAAAGGGGGCCCGAGTTGGTCGCCTAAGCTAAAAGAAGAATTCCAGGTAAAAGGAGTTGGAAAAAAGTTGCGGTACAGAACCAAGCATGACTCCGCAGGTCACGAGATGCATAAGCTTGAAACCAGTAGCAGCAGAGAAATTGGCAGCCACCTGAACGAAAACAAAGACAGCTGTATTATATCTCCTGCTATTGCCAATACGGCAGTACATCATGTGCACTAACGAACGGCAGTCATTTCACTGTCAACACATGGATCCCAATAATAAAGACAGCATGTAAAAATTTTGTGGTTGAACTGTCACGACGACTGTGAAACTGGAATTAAGCCATCAAGGGAAGGGCAGTAGAATACACGAATCAAAGAAACATACCATTATTATCCTTGGAACCAACAAGAATGAAAGGAAAAGAACGATAAGAATGTGGAAATTGTGTTTAGGTGTCCTTTATAATAATTTATGTAAAATTGTCTTGACAAATAGTTTACAACCTAATTTTCTCAAAATTCAATCAACGCATATCTCAAGTAAGATATCACCAAACATTTCTTACCTGACAGTCTTGACCTCGATGGCAAGAATACCTCCTTTTGTTGCGATCCCTTATGGGCAAATAGCCCAAGCAAAAGTATTCTCATTTAGTCAGGTAAAATCATCAAAATAGTTCTTGATGTTGTGATTGCTTCTTTCCTGAAACACAAGAGTAGGCAAGCAGCGCAAACCGAAGTGTTTTCTTATTTTCATAATTTAAGAGATGAACATAAAAAACGTGCAATGACATATATTAACATGTACATGTAACTAATGAACAGGTCCCAACTCTATATTAGAATCCTTCGTTAGAAAAATCAGAACAATTTGTTGAAAATATTGTACAAGATGAAAAGACAGAAGCTAAATATTGAAATAGTCCGAGTTATATATATGTCAACAACCTAATAGCTTAAGTTTTGGACTGACATGGTGTTTTATACATATATATCATGATTAGTTAGAATATTCATTAATATTAATACTCATGAATATTAGATATTTGATTTGAATGAGTTAAAATTAAAAAAAAGTTATAAAAGGAGAATGCTGTTAATGCACTTTGGCCTCAAATGGTGAAAAATCAACAGAGCAACAGGAATAAAAAATCCACAGTGGATCACCAAGAACCTTCAGGTCACAATGGACTAAGCACTCAAGGTCAATTTGAAGCTTAGTAGTGCCTGAAACTAAAAGAGACAGCAAGACACTAAGAATCTAATCAGTGAAACTAAAAAAGCCGGATTTAATTCTCAAAGACAAAATCGATAAAAAATCACTGAATATCGGGTGAAACATTGAAACTTTGGCCTGTTCTTGCCGAGAATCTTCCCACTGTTTCAGCTGGGTACTGATTAGAACATAAAAGAGTTCTAAATGATAGTAACTGCAAATTTGGTTTCTCAAATCAACCGGTTCACTGAAAGTCTTCAGAGCTTGATTCATTAGGCAGCATAGTTTCATCCTAATGACCAAGATGGCATACAAACTATGTTTTCTTTTGAAGTAATAACCACCATCCTCGAAGTCATCTAGATCATCTGTATTACAAGCGAATGTGTTTTCTGTCTCTTGGCATCAATTAAAGGGCAACAAGTTTCTAGACTAACAAGATTAGCTTTGAAAAAAATTATATTAAGATTTAGCCCCAGTCTCGTGTTGTCACACATCAAGAGATTTGGAAACCTAATCTAATTACATTCAAGAAACAACTTCAAGCTTCTAGTATAATCTTTTCCCATCCTTGGGTGAGTGCAAAAACGAAATACAAACAATACATTAAATTGTAGCATTCAGTGCACATGCTAGTTTGGTCTGCTTATATAGCACTACTAAATTCCAGAAGAAAAAGCCTCATAATCTGTATTTATATAGCTTCACATATGATAATTCAATTTATAGTGCATGTTTCTACTGAAAATCTCTCTTTCTCGCAAAATTTATATAGTGAATATTGAAGAAAATGAACAAATAAAAGGCCCAAACTCATGTTTGCAGGAAATGGTACTAGTTAAAAAAAAAAAACCATAGAACATAAATAGTTGCAAGTAAGGTTTACAGTTCAGTTTTGTTTCAAGGATACAACTGTAAAGCATTGTTTTCATTTTTTTCTCATACCAAACTATTTCTTAAGGTGCAAGTTCAGTTAGTTTTGGAGGATTTAGACCATAGGTCCATGGTATAGTTTGAGGTGCAGATGCCATGATTCATGACATTGTTAAGATTGCAGAGCATGTAACAAACACCACAATTCTCTACTTTTTTTCAGCATGGTAGGTAAATCTTGTTAGCAATCTGAGAACCATGATTCTTAATTCTCTTATATCTTTCATCGGAATCCCAACACGGAAACAAATCTGGAGAAACAAGCCCATGGAATCAAATAAATCTTGTTGGATATCTGTAAAGTTCAAATTAAACATGGAAACAAGACCATGCAATTTAATTCATCTGAGAACCCTAGAGACAAAAGGGATCGGATCATCGCCCTGCCACAGGTAGATGACCCTTCTACCCCCTCACGCACCAAAACATCCTCCTGTAGAGATCGATAACACCACAAGATGGGACACAAATCAAACGCTGAGAACAGGGGCACCGTTGACGACTCACCTGGCGCCGCAAGGCGTCGCCGCTCCCCGGCGAGTCACAGGAACCAACAGAACCGACGACGAGGATCCGGTAGCCAGCGAGAGAATCGCCGTCTCGAGGAGTGGGAGAGGGAACCGAAAACGATCGATCGGCGAGGGATGCAAAGGGGCGCTGTTGTTCAATATATATTTGGTCTTTTCCCGAGTCGAGGAGCGGCCACCGCGGATGACGGTTCGGGAAACGCGGTCTCTTTTGTGCGTTAGTTTCGGTATCACAATAATCGATGATTGCAGTTAGAAAAAATAATAATAAATTAAATTGAAAATGAGGTTATTTTTTAAAAAAATAAAAAAATAATTACATTAAACGATGATGTATACAACTTTGATGATCTATCACTTGTGTAACAAAAAGATCAGCATCATGAGAATTCGAAATCCGTTTGTGGGAATCTCAAAGGCCAACCCTGCAACGGAGACTGTAAACAATGAGCCCACCATCAAGGCAGCTAAATTATAAATCAGAGCATGTCGATACGTGCTCGAGCCTCGAAAGATCCCCTTTCGACCAACTCGACAGTCTCAAAAGATTCGCCTTTATCGACTTATATAAGTCAGCTGTCATCTTCACCCTGCGGGTTTGGTCAGCGGGTGCGGACGGACACGTAAGCGCTGCGCGACGCCCTGCACGAGGAATAGCGATGAATTGTTGATTCGCCATGGACCCGTTCAAATAAGGTAGCCGTTGGGACACGGTGGGATCTCCCTCAATAATAACTCTCTCCCAGAATCCTAAACGCCGACACCCCGTCGCTCCACGTCCCCAAAAGAGCACAGAAAGGAAAAGTAAACTAGCCGTTAGCCTCGAGAAGTAATGCCATCCTATATTCCAAGCCTCCGCCTCCTCCTCCTCCTCCTCCGTTCTCTCTCGGTCGGTCTGTCTTCCGACTCCCATCCAACTTGCATGCGAATGAAGAGGAGGATCGGAGGATGCCAGCGCCCAATGCAAGAGCATATGGAGAAGCGCGAGTCCGAGAGAGCCCCATCTCAGCAATCTGCGACGGGGAGTAGTCTCCTCCTGCTTCTGCTGCTTCGCATCGTGATGCTCTCGCTGCCGGCTCATGCGAGCTCGGCTTCGAGCCAGTCCTGGGACGGCATAATCATCAGCCAGGCCGACTACCAGGGCCTCCAGGCGCTCAAGCACGCCCTGGACGACCCCCGGGGGCTCCTCCGCGGCTGGAACGACACCGGCCTCGACGCCTGCTCCGGCGCCTGGGTCGGGATCAAGTGCGTCAAGGGCAAGGTCATCGCCATCCAGCTCCCGTGGCGGGGCCTGGGCGGGCGAATCACCGAGAAGATCAGCCAGCTCGCCGCCTTGCGCAAGCTGAGCCTCCACGACAACTGCATCGGCGGTCAGATCCCTTCCGCCATTGGCTTCTTGCCTCAACTCAGAGGCCTCTACCTCTTCAACAATCGCTTCTCGGGTGCCATCCCGCCGTCCATCGGCAACTGCCCCATCCTCCGGACCATCGATCTCAGCAACAACTCGCTTGCGGGGAGTATTCCTTCTTCCATTGCAAACGCTACTAAGCTCTATAGGCTCAACCTCGGCCATAACAATCTCTCCGGTGCCATCCCCCGGAGCATCACCCGCTCCGCCTCGCTCACCTTTTTCTCCCTTCAGCACAACAATGTCTCCGGTCCCGTTCCCGACGCATGGGGCATCGGAAGTGGTAGCAGCCAAGTCCACCAATTACAGACCCTAAATCTCGATTACAACTCCATCAGCGGGAATCTTCCGCCATCTCTCGGCGGACTACAAATGCTCAAAGAGATCACACTCAGCAACAATAGGCTCAACGGAAGCATACCCGAAGAGATCGGTAAGCTGTCGCTGCTCCAAACGTTAGATCTTTCACACAACGATATAGGAGGGAGCCTTCCTGTTACCATCTGCAACTTGTCGTCCTTGGTCGAATTAAGCCTGGAGGGGAACAAAATCGACGGCCACATCCCCGACAACATCGATGGGCTCAAGAATCTGTCGATGCTGTCGCTTAAGAGGAACCGGTTAAGTGGCGCGATACCGGCGACACTAGGGAACATCTCGGGTCTATCGCAGCTAGACCTGTCGGAGAACAACCTCGCCGGAGATATACCGGCCACTTTGGTGCACCTGACTGGCCTGACTTCGTTCGATGTGTCCGACAACAACTTATCAGGTCGAGTGCCACTTCTCCTCGCCCATAAGTTTAATTCGAGCTCCTTCATGGGAAACATTCAGCTGTGTGGGTACAGCATCGCCGTCCCTTGTCCTTCTTCCCCTGCCCCGAGTCTGTCTCCTCCGTTGATCCCTACGGGGCGACGTCATGCTAAACTGAGCACCAAGGCGATCGTTCTCATAGTTGCAGCGGCAGCGCTGGCGGTGCTGCTTTTTCTGCTCTGCTGTGTTCTGCTCTGCTGCTTGATGAGGAAAAGGAGTTCCTCGGGGAAGAAGACTGATGGCGGCGCTCCTGCCACCGGAAGAGAGGAAAAGCCCGGCGGGCCTGCCACGGGAGCCGAAGCGGAGTCCGGCGGGGAGGCCGGGGGAAAGCTGGTACACTTCGAGGGGCCGTCGGCATTCGCCGCCGATGACCTCCTGTGTGCGACGGCGGAGATCATGGGGAAGAGCACGTACGGGACCGTGTACAAGGCCACGCTGGAGGCCGGGAACCAAGTCGCCGTGAAGAGACTGCGAGAGAAGATCACCAAGAGCCAAAAGGAATTCGAGACGGAGGCGTGCGAGCTTGGCAGAATCCGGCATCACAATCTATTGGCGCTGCGAGCTTACTATTTAGGCCCCAAAGGAGAGAAGCTTCTGGTCTTCGATTTCATGCCCAAGGGAAGCCTTGCAGCTTTTCTACATGGTAACTTCCGCAGAGTCCCTCGCGGCCACACCCACAGCTGCCTTCTCTTTTGATGAACAGCAGCAATAAGATTCTATTAACTTCTTCTTGTCTGCTGACACAGCGCGGGGACCTGAGACGCCGATAGATTGGGCGACGAGGATGAGGATAGCCAAGGGGGTGACTCGGGGCCTCCTCCACCTTCACAACGAAGTGAACATGATCCATGGCAACCTGACAAACAGCAACATTCTGCTCGACGACGACACCAACGCAAAGATCTCCGATTTCGGCCTCTCGTCCTTGATGACCAGTGCTGCCAGCTCCAATGTGATTGCCACCGCCGGCGCGCTCGGCTACCGAGCCCCGGAGCTGTCCAAGCTCAAGAAGGCCAATACCAAGACCGACGCCTACAGCCTCGGCGTCGTCATGCTCGAGCTCCTCACGGGTAAATCGCCGGCGGAGGTGACGAACGGCATGGACTTGCCGCACTGGGTGGCCTCGATCGTCAAAGAGGAGTGGACCAATGAGGTGTTCGACCTGGAGCTGACGAGGGATGCGGCGGGGACGGCGGCCGGGGATGAGCTACTGAACACCCTGAAGTTGGCCCTGCACTGCGTCGACCCGGCGCCGGCGGCCAGGCCGGAGGTACAGCAAATCCTGCAGCAACTGGATGAGATCAGACCCGACGCTGCCGGCGGCGCTGCAGGATCCAGCGAGGATGATGGTGGCTCCATTGCCGCAGCTGCATCCGCAAGCAATGATTAGCTCAGTAGCATCTTTTGAATTCATTGATTCGTTTGAGCTTTAGGTCATGTAAATACAAATCTTGGGTAGGTGATGGTCATCGTTAACTTTCAGTCACTCAAGGCCAAAACTCGAGCCAGTTAAGTAGATGTTGTATCACACGAAGAAGGTCTTTTCCTGCTGCATGGGAGAGATCTTTTGTCTAAAAGATCTCTAAAGAGGCTATGTATGCAATTAGTTTCCTAGTTCACCAGTGGGCTGTTAAACTCCAAATGATGATGTTAACAAGTGTTGACATGTCTTTCAACATTTCAAGCATTAAAGCGATGATGTGAACAAGTTGCAGCCTTTTTCGAACCTGCAATTCTTGATCAAAGGTGGACTTACCAAGCATTGGTGTAGTTCGAAGGTCCTAGTGAGCCATCATCACTCGGAGGAACTTTTCCATCGAGTGCATTCAACCCAAAAATGATGTGTGCCCGCCCTGAAGCAAAAGATAGGATGAAGTTTCCGAGTGATCTCAGAGAGAAATAATTCATCAACAGTAAAATATGAGCTTGCTAGAGAAGATTTCTACCCTGCTGTCTTGAAGAACTCATTCAGCTCACCCATCTGGACATGGGTAAGCATCCTTGAGAGAAACCAAACATCTCACAAGTGTTCTTGAGGAATCGCACACATGGTTGCTGAGGGTTTCCTGCGTTGAATATGACCTTGTCTTGCAAGGAACCCCCGATGCGAAGCTTCAGCAGAGAGAAAGCTGTGAAAGAGGAAGAAGATGATACCAAAACAGGGGAAAACAACATCAGAAACATTCATCCTCAAGAAGGCAATTATTCTTCACAAGTAAAAAGGTTCTCCACCTTTTACTGCACTCGACAAGATGGGGTTGGAAAGATTCTGCATGGAGGAAAAGATGAAACACCTCTGTCAATCATGATATATGAATCAATGCTGTATTCAACTTAAGGTACCAATTCAAACAAAGACAAATGAACAGAGTTTCCTTGTGATCCACAAATATTTAGATCATTTTCATCTAACAAAGACTCAAGACTGACCTATATCTACAATTTCAGCTAATAACAATAAAGAGAAACTATGACAGGAAAAGCAAAAGAAAGATAAATAACAAGTTGCAATTACTGATCAAATATTGAAACCGATGGAGATTTGAGCAGTGTAAAGAAAAAGCATCCCCAAGCTTCCTCATTAGTTAGATCTTGAACAAGAGACTTCCTCATTAGTTGCAAAGAATGGTGCCAACACCAGAAATTCCACAGCCATTAGTTTGACAGGTGACGACCCGGACATATCCTTGAGAGGGTCCCCGATGGTGCCACAAATAACAGCAGCCTTGTGAGGAACAGATTCCTTAGGGCCAAGGCTCCTTGCATGGTCTAATGCCCCAGCCTATCAACGCCATATTAGATGAGCAGTTTGAATAATTGCGTGAGGTAGCTACAGATTCTGATGTGGAACTATGGGCAATTTAAGACACTTAACCTCGTGTAAACCAAGTTTAAACAAGCACAATTTTGTTATCTTGCAATTTACCATTCTTTTGAATACGCAAGGGTCATAAATGTTCGGAAGAAACAGGCCTCAGGAGCACAGTAGCATGTAAAGAAAACATGAGAAAGGAAGAGTAGCTTTACCTCGATGTACTTCTTGGCATTGTCCCATGCCCCACCAATATTAGATGAGGATCGGATAACAATCTGTGACAAAGAACGACCATTACCTTGAGTCACAAATTCTGCTGGTGACATCAGCAAGCAAATTCTTACTTACCTGAACACCAGAAACAAGAGACCCAGCAAGAACACCAGATAGGGTTTCCATGACAAACAAAATTCCAATGATCAGGGGTGTAAGCATCACCAGAGCACCTGGATAATCATCTCCTTGATTGAGGCATCAGTGGAAATCTTGACACAGGTGGCATAATCATATTTAGCAGTGCCATCCATAAGCCTCAGTCTAGTGCTTTCGGACCTCCTCCACCCTCTTCAGAGCTGCACTGCCGACACTCTTCATGGTCATGGCTGAGAACCAGTAAGGAAGCATCGCACCAACAATCAACCCACTGAAGACCTTTGGTGTCAGAACATCCACAGTGGAAATAGCTGCTTGACTGCAAGAGAGACCAAGGCAGCTGAATCAATTGCAAAGCCCTGGGAAAAAGCATAAAAATATGAATGAAAATTACAAACAAGACTCAAGATGAATGAAAACATAGAGAACAGCAGTAACAATCTGAATACAATCTTAATAGCAAGCAATAATGACAATCAAACAATTGCAGTTGCAACAACACAACTTTTGTGACATGCAACCAAGAGATAAAACTAGAATATCAACAAAAATAGTACAAGCACCATCCCTGGAACAGATGACCTCTTCTAAATATAGAATGACTTTTGGCAAATAGCCTTACTTTAAATTTTGGAAAAGTAGCTTCTTCTCAAAATATTTTCCCAATTAGCATTCTACATGGCAAAAAAGCTAATACAAAAGCACTGAAACTTGTGGGTAGCAGTTTTACCAAAGCTACTATCTGCATAAGCAGTTACAAAAAACAAAAAAACAAAAAAAAATCTCAAATATAGATGCAAACATCATATTCAAACCAGATAGCATGAATGTGCATCAACCCATCTAAAATAAAATAAATCTACATCATACCAAGGTTGTTCTTGTCACTATCACCTAGGCACAGGTTACCTCCCTAAGCTTCAAGCAGATCTAACACAGTTAATTGAATGCAGAAAACTATTTTAGCAATAATATTATGATACCCTTCCTAGGGCTGCAGTGGTGTTGCCTGCAGTATCAAGTGCATCTGTTCTCTCCTGAATCCTGTGGCTGCTCCATCCATCTGAGCAATGCCTCCAGCAATATTGTCACTGGTCAGCCCATAGGCATCAATGACCGGACCAGTAGCAATACTGCTCAGCATGCCTAAAGCAGCAACAGCAATACCATACATGGCACCAAGACTGAATCTAACAAATATACTGACAGCAGTGGCAAAATTTGGGACAATGACAGACTTGTATCCTAAAGCCAGTCCGAAAATGACGTTAGTAGCAGCTCCAGCCCGGCAAGAATCAGCACCATCTTGTATAGTACTGCAAAATAAGTTGTAAGGAAAGGACACAATATATAAAAACCAGATCATGATAGCTCATGTTAAGAAAAATAGAAAAACCAATTTCTTACCCATATGCATTTCTTGTATAGTATTCGGTGACAAACCCAATAACCAAGTCAGCCCATAATCCAATTGCAACACATGAAATAACTCCCTGAATTACTCTGATGATTAGATCTTCTTAAAAACTTACCATTTACTGAAATAAAAGGAACATGATACTAACCAGCTTTTGACCTGCTTCTGGTCACCCCAAAACTGAAAATCGTGAATGTTGAAGGGAGAGCAATCAAATTGATAATTGCAATACCAACCGTCAGTTGCAATGGGAGTAGTTACTAAACAAACTACGATGCCCATGGACCTAATAAGCAAAGGATAGCACATTGCAGGAAAATCATGATTGACTCCAATGAAGAGATAGAGGCACAACAAGGGCAGCACATGACGATTCAGCATATGATCCAAAAGATCAGATTCTCATCTCAGCAATATCCCCAACATTCTCTCCAACATTATCAGCAATCCCTGTAAGATATATCTAGAAGTTGAAATAGGTCGAGAAGACATTTACTGTCCTAAAAGGAAGTTGTATGAATAGGACATATTAAAAAATAGTTGCTTGATAGTACCTCCTTCAGGTGGAGAAGCAATTTCTTTCTGATGCCCAGAAAAAGTTATTCCAGAACTAAAGTAGTATAATCAATATCATCTTGTGCCAGACGTCGTTGAGATATTTGATCAGATATTTTAAGAGCCTCTTCTACTCTACCTTCCTTGCAGAATTCGGACATCAATGCATTGTATGTGACAGCATCAGGAACAATACCATTGTTCACCATTTCATCGAGAAGTTTAGATGCTGCTTCAAGATTCCCCATTTTAGCATACCCTTGTATCAAGACTGTATATGTGAACTTGTTTGGGGTTACACCAGCGACACACATTGCCTTGTAGACCTTGATTGCTTCATCCATTTGACCTGACCTACAGTATCCTGCAATAAGTGTAGTATAGGTCACCACATTCAAGCCCATACCATTCTCCTTCATCAATTCAAAAATTCTTTTAGCCTCTTCTAAATATCCAGTGCAGCAGAAGCCATGCATAAGGCTACTATAAGTCACAAAATTTGGTAATATACCATTACTTTTCATTTCATCGACAAGATTAGAAGCCCCAGTAATATTGCCATTCTTGCAAAACCCACTCACAAGTGAGTTGTAGACAACAACATTTGCCTCTAAACCCCATGTACGCATCTCCTTTAGGAAGCTTTTCGCTTTATCAATTTCCTTAACCTTGCAATAGCCATCGATAATCATACTGCATGTAAAAGATCCGGAACCAAATCTTCATCCTTTAGTTGATTCAAAAGTCCAATAGCCTCTTCCATTCTACCTAAACGGCATAAACCATGTATTAGAGTGTTCCAGGTAACAATATCTGGTTTAAATCCTCTTTGGATCATGTCATCCCATAGTTTAAACCCCTCACAGATTTTCCCTTCTTTGCAGCATCCAGATATCAAGATATTATATGTCACTCTATCCGGTGCTATTCCCCTCTCAAGAATTGATTTGAGGAACCCTGTTGCTTCCTTGATGTTTCCTGACTCACAAAGCCCATGAATCAATGCATTGGAGGTTGTAATATTCACACCAAATCCTTTCTCCAGCATCTTGGACCAAATCTCTATGGCGTTTCGATGTTTCCCTTGCTTACAGAGCTCAACAATCAAAGTCGTCAAAAGAGAGTCATTAGGCCTTAAATTCCTCAGCAGCATCTCTCCAAGTAGCCTCACTGCACAATCTAATCTTTGTTCTTTAGTGACAAGCCAGAAAATAATAGAACCAAATAGCCCAGCATTTACTTCCATCCCATTTGACAGAATTTCATCAAGAATATACTCAGCCTGCTTCATGTCCCCTGCATCGCACAAGCCTTGTACAATTATATTGTAGGTAACACAGTTCGGTTCTATACCTTTCGCCACCATTTTATCCCTCAACTTTAATGCCTCTGTGGGTCGTCCCATCTTACAGTGCCCATATATCAATGTATTATAGATAACCACATTTGGTGGAATTCCAATCTCTTCCATTTCAGTTAGGACAAGTTCCACATCGCCAAACCTATCCAATTTAACCAAGCCATTGATGAGAATGCCAAATGTTACGATGCTTGGATTTATCGAGATTCTAACCATCTTCTCCTTCAATGCAAATGCCTCTTTCAACATATTTCTCTTGCAAAGTCCATCAATCAGAGCATTGTAAGTTACAATGCTTGCAGAAATTCCGGACCTTTCCATATCCGAGAACAATGCCATAGCTTCCTCAACATTCCGTCTCTTGCAGAGGGCATCTATCAGTATGGTGTACGAGTAGACGTCAGGAGCAACAAACCGCTGCATTTGATCAAAAACCATGCGAGCATCCTCTAAATTCTTGGATTTCACCAGCGATACCAAAAGAAAATTGCAGGTCTTCAGAGACGGGCAGAGCCCCCGATCGACGAGGATTCTGAAGGCAATTAAGGCGAGCCCTCGGCCACGAAGCTGGGTGCAGCAGAGGTGGACAAGAAGATCGAACGCGGGCGAGTCGCTCGAGGGGACGGTGTCAGCAAGGGCGTGGATGATCTCGGAGAACCAATGATCCGGGTCATCAAGGAAGAGGGGGACGGCGGCGCGGGCGTCGAGGATGCGAAGTAGGAGAAGCCGGGCCGCAGATGCGAGGTTGGATCGGAAGAGGGAGTGGAGGATGAGGGCGTAGGCGCGGGGGGTGAAGACGAAGCCACAGTGATCGGTGGCGAAGGAGAAGAAGCGAAGGGCGGGCTCGGGGTGGAGGGAGGAGCCGAGGTCGAGGAGGAGGCGTTCGAGGCGGCGAGGGCAGACGCGAGAGAGGGTCTCGCGGCAGAGGGCAGCGTCGAAGGGGGCGGGGGAGAGGAGCAGGGAGAGGCTGCGGCGGAGGGCGGCGTCGTCGTCGGAGGCGGCGGCGGCGGCCGCGGAGGAGGAGGAGGAGAAGGAATAGGCACGGATACAGAATAAAGGTTTGGTCCGATCGGGTGGCGGTCTGAGCGGCGGCGGCAATCGCAATCTCAATCTCATCGCGGTCCGACGGGGGAGAGAAGAGGGACTGCGGGGGTATTTGGAACACGGAAAAGATCGATTCGACGGCTGAGATGAGAGTACGGCGTCGAGCGAGACGCATGCTCGTGACACGGCGTTTGGTGCAGTAGCGAAGGAACGTGTTTATGGCCACGAACGGGCCAAGTTGGACTCTGTTTTCGTTGGTGTTGATCGAGTCCAACACGTACGTGGGCGCATCCCGCAAGCCAATTACCGATGAACTAACTCCATGGTTGGAGTTAAATCTCACAATAATGGACGGCTGTTGGAGACATGGGCTACATTACGTGCAGAGGGATGACACGGGTTACTCCTACATGGATCGTGTCCAAGAAATAAGCCCAGTTCTATTTGTCACAGTCGGATGCAAGCCCCGAGAGAGTTTTCTCAAGCCCAAAAAAAATAGAGATTATGATTCAGAATTGTATTTCTCAATAGAAATTAATTGTCGTAAATAATAGATTATTTTATTTAAATTATTAACTTCTTTATTTGTATAGTATGGTTAAAGAAATAATTAAAATTATTTTTTTAATCATAAAATTTTATCTATTAATTGATTTTTTTCTAATGAGTCATGTTATTTTTAGAAAGTAAGCAGTTTAAATTCTATTTTTGTGTGTGAATCGTAAGAATAAATATTATAATGGTATGTTTATGTATGAAAGTAGAATAAAAATTAAATTATTTCTTATTTTTCGAAAAAAACTTAATATTTCTTGTATAAGAGGCTCTCCTCTCTTGTTCTTTTCGTAAGCTTAGTAACAAGAGCATTGAATAAAGAATTTTTTGAGAAGAGAATCCTTATCATTTATTATTTTCTTATTAATTTTTATTTATATTTTAAAATATTTAAAATTAAAATTATTATAAGTTATATGATGCTTAATAATTTTAAAATTTTATAATTAATAAATAATGATTATCGAATTAAAAATGTTAGAATAATTAGTTACTTTAATAATAATAATTCTAATCCATTTAATTATATATATTTATGTTTCAAGGAATTATGTTATATGATTTAATTAGTTTTAAATTTGAAATCATTAATCTAAATTAGTTAATTCATGAAAAAAAATAAATTTGAGATTAATTATTATTTTTATAATATTTTAAAAATACTAAAATCTAATTTAATAAGATAAGTCAAATTGAGGCATAACCTTAGTTAAGATTATTAGTTAGATCAACATATACGATCAAATATGATTTAGCACACGTGGTTAGACATAACCTAGCCCATATGATTAGGTATAATGATGACCCAACCTATGTAGCCAAATACAATTCAACTTATATAGTCAAGTATGACCTAATGCATATAACCAAGTATAGTTTAACCTATATGATTAAGTATAACCTAACTTATGTGGCTAGGCATAACCTAGCCTATATAGCTAGGTATAGTGCAACTCATATGATCAAACATGATTCAGTTTATATGATTAGACATAACCCAATCTATGTAATTATGCATTATCCAATTTAATGGTAAGGCTTAGTCCAACTCGTATGTGATGATCAACTCAACTTGTGAAGTTTGGGTTATCCAACTATGTGATTGGTTTAGATATATCGTCGGTCCTTTATCTAGCATATTGTACCTCAACTTAATATATTACTTGGGATAAACAAGTGTAATGCACATGACCCATCTAAGGCTCAAGTGCGTCAGTTCAGTCTAGGTTAAAACTATACAATATAATTTAATTTCTTCTCCTTTTATTAGTTTGAATTTGTTCGTTGATTGAATCAGATATGTTTGATCCATTCAAACTAGTTTAGAATGATTTCAGACGTCCTTAACTAGTTTAAACCTACTTAACTAAATTGAAATCAATCAAATTTAAATTATCATAGTATAAATGTAAAGATATCACAATATACATCCAGATAATGTAATAAAATACTAGTAATAATAAACAAAAAGATTATTGTAATATATCATAGATGTCATCACTCACGTGATTAGTTTATAGGGACATATATAATTAACACCACAAGATCAAGATCCAAAGGTGTTTTTTGACATTGAAATTAT
The DNA here is from genome assembly GCA_023547065.1 of Musa troglodytarum. Classification (NCBI taxonomy): domain Eukaryota; kingdom Viridiplantae; phylum Streptophyta; class Magnoliopsida; order Zingiberales; family Musaceae; genus Musa; species Musa troglodytarum. Next base: position 19,748,409 of record CP097503.1, on the reverse strand, counting down.
TTTTTGACATTGAAATTAATAACCTCAGATAGAGATATATAGTCACGGGTGGTCAAAAGTAATCCTCAATTTTATATTATCCTAAAAAATGAGTTTTTATACTTGTAAAGGAACAAAATATATTGTATAATATTTCATGGAGAGACAACCCTCAACCGTCTCTAAGAATCTTTTCTTATCCTTTTCTCTACGTAGCTGACAAAATTAAGATAACTTACAATCGTTTGTCTGGCTGATATAACTGGCAATTCGGATAACTTTTATCTTTTTATTTCAATCTAAATATCACGTGCAGAATATATATCGAGTGATGAATAATTAATTATATTCTCCTTATTATATTGGTTATTTGTCTATCTTATAAACTAATCTAATTTGATCAAAGTAAAGTCGTCCGTCGGCCATTGTACCTTATTTAGTTGGTTTAGTTTATCAAAATATTAAAATTGATCATATGTACAGATTAGGAACGCTAGTTTGGAGATAAAACATTTGACAACAATAAAATATAAAATAAAAGTACCACTGTTTCTTATTATCGATTCTTTCTCTTTTCTGAAATGTAACTTTTAAGCTCCACCACTTCGTATAATGCAAGTTCTGCTCTTCTCACAACAAGTTCCGCAGGGCAAAAAGACAAAGTTGCTCATCGTCTTCGACAACCAATGGACTGTGTATTATGCTGCTCGTTGGAGACGTCCCAACCCCCAATAATTCTCCTTACTTTCGTACACTCCCGTCATCGTCTTCTCGCCGCCCCTTCGTACCCAAAAGAAATCCATCCACGGCTGCGGACACAGCGGCGGTGGGTGCCCCGTCGGATGAGGTGGGCCTCTGCGAGACGGACGGCCGATACGGGTCCTTCGCGGACCCTGCGACGATGGGTGCCCGTGACCCCGCTTCCCCCTCATCCCACGAAGCTTCCTCGATCGTCGCCTGCCATATGCGCGCGAGTACCCGAGTTTGGAGCCACCGCGTCCAATAATTCCCGGCCTCCGAGCTGTCGGAAGACGGCTCACATGTTGTTTGTTGATATGCTTAGCTGAATCAGGAACGTAAACGAAGCTATTTTGCCGAGTTTATGCATGACGATGTCTGACGGTGCTACCTCAGTCTCAGTCTCATGGAAGAACTTGATGTGTGTTTTTGGAATATTCAAAGAAATTTTCTTATCTGAGATAAGATTTGAAGCGCGACAAATCATGTCATGATCCAACCACAGGAACATCGAAGTGACGTGCAGCTCTCGAGCGGGTTAAACTGCGTGGCAGTGCTCTTGAAACGCGTTTTCGATTCGTTTTAAATCTATGGATAATAGTTAGGAGGTGCATCTGCCTTTTTATTAGTGCTAAAAAATGAGGTTAATGGGCAAGTTGGGCAACCAATTCTATGCAGCGGTAACTAAGTTTATTGGAAGTTGCAGCGATAAGCGTCTATATATAACCTATAGCAGTCGGAACAAGAAGAAGAAGAAGAAGAAGAAGAAGAAGAAGCAGCAGGAGAAGAGGAGGAGAACATGGGGAACAGCCTCAGATGCTGTTTGGCTTGCGTTCTTCCCTGTGGCGCGCTGGACGTCATCCGAATCGTCCATCTCAATGGCCAAGTCGAGGAGTACAGCCGTCAGGTCTCCGCCGGAGAGATCCTGGCGGCCAACCCGAACCACATCATCAGCAAGCCGTGCTCCCAGGGAGTCACCCGCAAGATCTTGATCGTGTCGCCGGACTCGGACCTGAAGAGGGGCCATATCTACTTCTTGATTCCCGAATCAGCGTTCCCAGGCCCTGCAGGCAAAGAGAGAAAGAAGAAGCGGCACCAGAAAACTGGCGGCGACGTGGCCGCTAAGGAGTCGGACCTTGACAACGACCGCCTCCCAGCGATCGTCTCGGAGAAGAAGGCATGTCACCGCCGCCGGCGGAGTGGGCGGGTTGGCGTATGGAGGCCGCGTCTCGAGAGCATATCGGAAGTCTGAGAGAAGATTTTTCGCTTCAGCATGTGGGTGGCGGAGGCTTCATCGTATTCTTTTGCATGGCTTGCTTCTCTCTCTCTCTCATTCTTATGTGGATATACACACAATCGTGATCACTTCATCTTTTTCCTCCCACTTCATGGAAACGAGTGGAAGTTGTGAATCCTTTTGTAATCTGTTCTACAGAGAAAAAAAGACATCAGTTGGAGGGAAATGAAAGAGAAAACGTTTCTTCCTTTGAGCCATACTTTCATAATCTTTACTATTACGTAACAAATAGAAATGTTATGAGATGATGACAAGAGAAGAGATCACCTTTTGGCTTGAGATGCATACAGCATGAACTCTTTGCTGGGCATGGCGAAGAGGTGGATGGAGAAACAGCAAACACATCATCCTGGAGAGAACCAAGAAACGAATCCATTTCTCATTACAAATTCGATCTTTTCATATCAGCCACTGCATGTATTTTCTTCAGACTTCAATACATAATCGCATATATTGTCATCAAATTTAATGTTGAAAGCATCGTTGCTATTCTTCTATCTATCCTCTTGGAAAAAGTAGTAAAACAGTTCCTAAAAATAAAGAGAAAAAAAAAAAGAAGAAAAAGAATTGTCATCGGAAAGCCATGCTTCCACCTTAAGTTAGATCTTGCATATCGATGAGAGTAACAACAGTTCTCTCACACCTTAAACTGGCCAACAAAGTCATGACCAAGGCACTGTCCTTTTTTAGGAATAGTTAATGAAGGTATGGTCACCTAGTGGCCCATATATTTTGTTCGATGGCAAGTGGCCAGATCTGACCATGCTTAATCTTTCATTAGGAATCCATGGAAGCATGGACTTCTCTCCCAAGTTCAAGGTTATTAAATCTCAATCAATATGGTGACCATGTGCAAGCATCCATGGCTTCTGATAAGATACTGGGGATCATCGCAACGCAGCATCTGCTCGATGATTTAGCGTTTAGGTTGCTATCTCCCGACATTTGGCATGGCCTGCTTGTTAGAATGATCAATCAAACGTAAAAACAAGAAGTGATCATGTTTAATTCCTGAACGGTGTAGGTTTTCCTAGCTCGGAAGCAGGGAGGCAGGATTTAATACCAAGGTTTGTCAGCTACAGCTAATTTGATTCCTTGCCAAGCGATGATGGTTAATTATAATAACCCTGAGTCAATTTGTCTCTAGGGATTCTTTAAAATTTCCATGCCAAAAGAATTGCTTTTGTATGCGTAAAACTCACTCTGACAACTAAGAAGTGTGTTGATGGTTGCGACATACTTGTTTACTGCTTCCAAAACCTATTGTTCCTTCAACTAGCTGTCATGCTACATTCTCACAGTATGGAACTATTTCTTTAATCATTTATGAGAGTCAGGGTGCTAATGAAACACCAAAACTGATGCCGACGGCGCTAAGTACCGAAGAGAGGTTTATTAAAA